>SJYQ01004662.1:691464-733951 GCA_006410935.1 Redunca redunca
TAAAATCACTGCAGGTGGTGACTGCAGCCATGAAATTAAAAGACGATTGATCCTTGGAAGAAAAGTTTTGACCAACCTAGACAACATATTAAAAAGCAGAGATGTTACTTTACCAACAAATATTTATCTAGTCAGAGCTGTTGTTTTTCCAGTGGTCATGTATGTATGTGAGAGTTGGACTATAAAGAAAACTGAGTGCCGAAGAACTGATGTTTTTGAACTGCGGTGTTGGAGAAGACTCTTAAGAGTCCCTTGGACAGCAAGGAGATCAAACCAATGAATCCTAAAGGAAGTCTGTCTTGACTATTCATTGGAAGGACTGATGTTGAACCTGAAACTCCAATATGTTGTCCACCTGATGTGAAGAACTGACTCATTGGAAAAGACCCTGATGATGGGAAAGATTGAAGGCAGGAAGAGAAGGGGATGACAGAGGATGAGGTGGTTGAATGGCATCACCAACTCGATGGACATGAGTTTGAGCAAGCTTCAGGAGTTGGTGATGGACAGGGAAGCCTGTCATGCTGCAGTCCATGGGGTCGCAGAGTGTGACTCTACTGAGTGACTGAACAGTTTGTCTGTTGTAACCTGCTTCAGATAGCTCTAACGTATGTCCATTTGTAAGTACCTGATATTCATTGATTTTTCTCTTTTGTATAATAGTAAACGATTCCCTGGTGGCTCAGATGGTAAAGGTCTACCTCCTGTGCTGGAGATCCAAGTTTGATCCCTGGGTTAGGAGGATCCCCTGTAGAAGGAAATGGCAACCCACTCCAGTATTCTTGCCTGGAGAATCCCATGGACATAGGAGCCTGGTAGGATACAGTTCATGGGGTTCCCAAAGAGTCAGACATGACTGAGCGAATTCACTTTCCTTTCCTTTAAACTATTTAAACATATGTAGTTTATTCATTGTCCTGTTGATGGATATTTAGATGTGTTTCTTTTTTTCCTCTTTTTTTCTTTAAATAATAGATGCAGTACTACTGCTTCTAAGAACAAACATATATTTTTCCTGGTGTATGTTCCCTTATATTTTTAAGGGAATATAATGAGGAATTGAGTCATTGTATGCTAGAGTAAGCCAGCATTCAACTTTACCAGATAATGCCAAATTATTTTTCAAAGTGGTTGTAGTCATTTGTACTACCATCAGTAGTGTATGCAGATCCCATTGACCGGTGTCTTTTGTGGCACTTGATACTATGAAATTTTTATAATTTGGGGGTTGTAAAATATGTTATTCTTCAGGCTATTCTGTCCCTAATGACCCCTTTCCCAAGAAAGATTTTACAGTCAAATTATAAAGTTTGTTAAAATGGGTCAGAGTTTTGATTGAAATTGCGTTGAGTCTGCATATGAGCTTAAAGACAGTTGACATCTTTATGGTTACTGCTAATAATTATTAGTGAAATGCTGGTTAGCTGCCTTTCTAAAGAGGATAAAATAAAGGCCTTATATGTAGTATTTGCCACTATTTTTAATATAAAAATTCCTGCAATGGATGATTATAAGCTCTACCAGCCAACCTTTTTGACACCAGGGGTCGGTTTAGTGGAGGAGATGGTTTTAGGATGATTCTCTCTTATAAGGGGTGGGGGGTGCAACCTAGATACATCACATGCACAGTTCTCAGTTGGTTTCTTGCTCCTGTGGGAATCTCACGCCCCTGCTGATCTTGCAGGAGGTGGAGCTCAGTTGGTAATACCAGTGTGGAGAGGAGCCTGACTGCAGTACATGGAGTCACTGAAGAGTCGGACACCACGTAGCGACTAAACAGCAGTAACTCTCGTTGCGGGGCACAGGCTCTGGGTGCGTGGGCTTCAGCAGTTGCGGTACACAGACAGCAGTTGTGGCTCACTGGTCTAGGCAGGCTCTGGAATGCAGGTTCAGTAGCTGTGGCACGTGGGCTTAGTTGCTCCATGGCACGTGAGATCTTCCCAGACCAAGGATCGAACCCAAGTCCCCTGCACTGGCAGGCAGATTCTTACCCACTGTACCATGAGGGAAGCCCTTCACAATTCACTGAAAGTATATAGGTTGTATATCTTTAGCAAGCTTTATAACTGGAACTTCCTATTTTTGTTGTTGTAAATGTTATTTAAAAAAATACTGTTTTTTTCCTCCATTATTAGTATACAGAAAGGTAACTGATAGTTGTATGTTAATTTTAAATTTGCTACCTTATACTTATTATTCTTCAATGAACATGAGTTTGAGTGAACTCTGGAAGATGATGAAGAACAGGGAAGTCTGAGTTGGACAAAAGTTAGCTACTGAATAACAACAACTTATTGTTCTTGATAATATATCTGTGTATTCTTTTATGTTTTCTCTATAAACATGCCTTTTGACACTTCACATGAATGGAATCACATAATACATGCTTTGTCGTATTTGGCTTCTTTCACTTGGTGGTGGTTTAGTCACTAAGTCACATCCGACTCTTGAGACCTCATGGACTGTAGCCTGCCGGGCTCCTCTGTCCATGGGATTCTCCAGGCGAGAATACTGGAGTGGGTTGCCATTTCCTTCTCCAGGGGATCTTCCTGACCCAGGAATTAAACCTGGGTCTCCTGCATTGCAGGCAGTTCTTTACTGACTGAGCTGTGTGAGTCTGTGATGTAAGCATTTGTCAGTAGTTTGTTACCATTTATTGCTCAGTAGCATTCCACTGTATGGGCTTACTTCTTTCTTTCCACTCTCGAGTTGATGGACTTTGAGATTGGTGTGCATAGGTCTCTTGCTGTTTTTTCGTTTCTACTGAAAGTGTGTGTTTTTATTTTTATTACTCCTTAAATTGTTTACTTGCATGTTTACTCTTGCTTCCTGGTCAGTCTTGCTCAGTATCAGTTTCATTAGACTTTGTAAAGAATCAGTGCTAGACTTTGTTAACCCTTATTATATTTTTAGTTTGCTATTTCATTAATTTATCTTAATTTTCTTCTTTCTTGTACCTTATTTGGATTCATTCTGTTCTCTTTGCATCTGGTTACTTTAACTCATTATTTTCCTTTATTTTCTAATATAAGCATCTGGAGGCTATTAATTTTTCTTCTACCACTGCTTTAACTATATCTCAATGGTTTTATACATGTTATTTTCAATATCAATCAGTCCTAAATATTTTTCGGTTTATATTAAGATTTCTTCTTTAATTGTAGAACATTACCTTTTTTTATTTCTGTTATAGATTTCTAATTCAGTTATATTGTGATCAGGGAATTTTGACTGAAAGATAGCTGTATTTGCAGTTTTGTAGAGGCTTACATTATGGCTTGATATATGTTTATTAATTTCACATGCTTGCTTCAGCAAAATGTTTTATTTCCTAGTTCTTAGGTTTGCAGTTCTATGTAAATTCTCTAGATTAGGCTTGCTGTTTTGTAGTGTGTGTTTTATAATTCTAAATTCTCGACTCCTTGTTAGAGTCTTACGTTTTTGAAAAAATATCTTTTTGTGATTCTCAAGTTTCATGGCTTATTTCCTTGTATCATGATATTTTCTTATAATTTTATGTTTTTTTATCTTTCTGCATGGAACTCTTGGGCATTTGAATCATGAAAACTGGTAGAAGGGATTATGGAGTTACTGTGGTGCTATTAATTTACAGTGAATTAAGATTCTGGCTAACTTTGTTACTTTTCCACTAGCCCAGAGCTGAGGCTCTCAACTGCAGTGTTGTTACTATAAGAAACAAATATAGATCTTCTCTGGAGAAAAATGCTTTCCAGATTGGGACTTACTGTAGATGCCTACATGGGTGACATGAGAAAAGTTATAAAATTTCTAACATTGTAATAAACAGTTCTCTTTTGTTCCAGTTTTATTGAGTCCGATACCATCCTTAGGGTGGTAGAGGGTGTGACAAATAATACTATCTTTTCTGATTGCTTCCTTTCTCACCCCTATTTTATTATCAAATTTTGTAAAAATGATACTGAGTTAATTTGGCAGAGCAAAGAAGTAGGTAAGAAGGAGGGCATCATAGAAATGTATCCTTTAGGCTTTTAAAGCAGCTAAAGGGAGAACCGATATTTCATATTTCAAGGCAACTTGAAATGATCCAGATGGTTGGATCCTCAGGTAGGGATGTGAATAGCAAAAACTTGTCGATACAAATATGAGCATATGAAAAAATGAGCCTCTCAAAAGTCTCTACTGAAGCCACAGGAAATGCTTTCAGAAGTAGTGACAGAGTAAAGGAAAATAAATTGTGGTTTTAACTACTTAAAAAGACTGTGGAGGGTGAAACTTTTTTATTCTCTTAATTTTAACACACTTTGCAATAATGATGGAAGGTTAACAGAACTTAATCACACTGTCTTCAAGAAAATTAGAGAGACCAAGGGACCATTTCATGCAAAGATAGACACAATAAAGGACAGAAATAGTATGGACCTAACAGAAGCAGACGGAGAAGGCAACGGCACCCCACTCCAGTACTCTTACCTGGAAAATCCCATGGATGGAGGAGCCTGGTAGGCTGCAGTCCATGGGGTCGCTGAGGGTCGGACATGATTGAGCGATTTCACTTTCACGCATTGGAGAAGGAAATGGCAACCCACTCCAGCGTTCTTGCCTGGAGAATCCCAGGGATGGGGGAGCCTGGTGGGCTGCCATCTATGGGGTCGCACAGAGTCGGACACGACTGAAGCGACTCAGCAGCAGCAGCAGCAGCAACAGAAGCAGAAGATATTAAGAAGAGGTGGGAAGAATACACAGAAGAACTATACAAAAAAGATCTTCATGACCCAGAAGCAGAAGATATTAAGAAGAGGTGGGAAGAATACACAGAAGAACTATACAAAAAAGATCTTCATGACCCAGATAACCATGATGGTATGATCACTCACCTAAAGCCAGACATCCTTGAATGTGAAGTCAAGTGAGCCTTAGGAAGCATCACTATGAACAAAGCTAGTGGAGGTGATAGAATTCCAGTTGAGCTATTTCGAATCCTAAAAGATGATGCCATGAAAATGCTGCACTTGATATGCCAGCAAATTTGGAAAACTCAGCAGTGGCCACAGGACTGGAAAAGGTTAATTTTAATTCCAGTACCAAAGAAAGGCAGTGACAAAGAATATTCAAACTACCACAAAATTGTACTCATCTCACATGTTAGCAAAGTAAGGCTCAAAATTCTCCAAGCCAGACTTCAACAGTGCATGAACCAAGAACTTCCAGATGTTCAAGCTGAATTTAGAAAAGGCAGAGGACCCAGAGATCAAATTGCCAACATCCTTTGGATCTTCGAAAAAGCAAGAGAGTTCCAGAAAAGCATCTACTTCCACTTCATTGACTATTAAGGCCTTTGACTTTGGATCACAACAAATTGTTGAAAATTCTTCAAGAGATGGTAATACCAGACCACCTGACCAGCCTCTTAAGAAATCTGTATGCAGGTCAGGAAGCAACAGATAGAATTGGACATGGAGCAAAGGACTGGTTCCAAATTGGGGAAGGAGTACGTCAAGGCTGTATATTGTCAACCTGCTTATATGACTTATATGCAGAGTACATCATGCAAAATGCCGGCTGGATGAAGGACAAGCTGGAATCAAGGTTG
Source organism: Redunca redunca (assembly GCA_006410935.1). Lineage (NCBI taxonomy): Eukaryota > Metazoa > Chordata > Mammalia > Artiodactyla > Bovidae > Redunca > Redunca redunca. Next base: position 697,037 of record SJYQ01004662.1, read on the forward strand.
CTGGGAGATACCTCAGATATGCAGATGAAACCACCCTTATGGCAGAAAGTAAAGAAGAACTGAAGAGCCTCTTGATGAAAGTGAAAGAGGAGAGTGAAAAAGTTGGCTTAAAACTCAGCATTCAAAAAACTAAGATCATGACATCTGGTCCCATCACTTCATGGCAAATAGATGGGGAAACAATGGAAACAGTGACCGACTTTATTTTTGTGGGCTCCACAATCACTGCTGATGGTGACTGCAGCTATGAAATTAAGACACTTGCTCCTTGGAAGAACAGCTATGACCAGCCTAGACAGCATATTGAAAAGCAGAGACATTACTTTGCCAAAAAAGGTCCATCTAGTTAGAACTATGGTTTTTCCAGTAGTCATGTATGGATGTGAGAGTTGGACCATAAAGAAAGCTGAGCAACAAAGAACTGATGCTTTTGAACTGTGGTGTTGGAGAAGACTCTTGAGAGTCCCTTGGACTGCAAGGAGATCCAACCAGTCCATCCTAAAGGAAATCAGTCTTAACTATTCATTGGAAGGACTGATGCAGAAGCTGAAACTCTAATACTTTGGCCACTTGATGCGAAGAGCTGACTCACTGAAAAGCCCCTGATACTGGGAAAGATTGAAGGCTGCAGGAGAAGGGGACGACTGAGGATGAGATGGTTGGATGGCATCACAGACTTGATGAACAGTTTGAGTAAGCTCCAGGAGCTGGTGATGGACAGGGAGGCCTGGCGTGCTGCAGTCCCTTGCATCGAACACAGCTGACTGACTGAATTGAACTTAATCATACTCAGGAAGTTCTTCTTTGTTTACGACCCTCTTATAGGGTTGACAGAAATTGTGATGCTTGTGTTGTTAGGTATTGATAAATTCATTCCTCAAGGAAGTTGATAAAATTATAAAAAGGAGTGGTTGGAAGATTTTTCATAGTATCATAGAATGTCTAAGTTTAAATAATTTCCTTACCTGTGTTCAGACTATAGCTTTGTGGTTCTATGTCATCCAAACTTTGGAGAGTCTGATTGTAAATAAGAATATTATTTAACATGATCAATAAATTAATAAACTAACAGTCATTTAGATCTGGTATTCCATATTAATTGAGATGGCTAGAGTTCAGATGACATAGATGACAAAGACACAGATGTCTATCAACCAAAGGAAAGGAAGGAATAAAGCCTAGATGATTTCTTTTTAGCCTCAGAGAATATTTCCAGTATATACCTCATATTGTTTATTAGAATTAGAGCTCTTTCTTCTTAAATATTGAAAGTTTTGCAATAATTTCTTTAACTTGCTCGTTCTTGCTCATGTAAAAGTGAAAATCAAATGTTAAAGAAATCTTGGGCAAAAATTAGTCCTTGTTTTTTATTACTTTCATTTAAATTGGATATCTTTTTTTACTTTAAGGTTGCTCTTGACACTAGTTGAAGAAGGATTTGAAAGTTAGTTCTCATTCAGTTTTGTGGATGCTTTTACTTTTTTTTAAATTTAAATTTTTTTATTTTTAATTAATTAGTTTTTTTCTTTTACTTTCTTTTACTTTACAATACTGTATTGGTTTTGCCATACATCAACATGAATCTGCCATGGGTGTACACATGTTCCCAATCCTGAACCCCCCTCCTAGATACAGGGTTAAAGTTAGGATTTAGAATCTTTGCATTTTATTCTGTGTTTTATTTAGATCTAGTACTTCCCTATATTTTGACTGCTTTGTATAATTAATTGTGTGTTATAAACATTAAAATGAAAAAATCACTTTATCTGATCTTTTATTTCTATTTTAAAATCTTTCTGAATTGTGTGGAATTAGTCTTAAGACCTGTTTCAAATTGAGAATCAACTATAAAAGACTATAATTCAGGAGTTTCTCAGGAGAGTCTAATAAATAGTTCCTCCTTTTTTATTTTGGTTTTGAATTGATTGAGAAGGAAAGAAGTGGCAAATGTGGGCCAAAATGTGCTGTGCTTAGTTGCTTAGTTGTATCTGAGTGTATGCGGCCCCATGGACTGTAGCCTGCCAGACTCCTTTGTCCATGGGATTTCCCAGGCAGGAATACTGGAGTGGGTAGCCATTTTCTACTCCAGGGATCTTCCTGATCAACTTTACCATTGACAAAAATTAATTTGGAAGATATATCTTGGTAGGAGAGATAAATGGATGCATTGATTGAAGCACAAACCTGGCAGATTAATACATTCATTCACTATGGCAATGCCAGTCCAGTGAAGAGGCTGAGTAGGTACCTCCTCTTCAGGGTTCCTACTTAGATCCCAAGAAATGAAGGGTGAAGATGAGCCCAAAATATACAGTATATTCTTCCCAATCAGATAAGTAATTCCATAAATGGATGTTAGTCTCCTGAGGCTTTTGTATCAAATTCCCACAAACTTGGTGGCATACAATAACAGAGATTTATTCTTCCACAGTCTGTGGGCCAGAAGTCTGAAATCAAGGTGTCAGAAGTGTCGGTTCCTTTGGCGGCTCAGAAGGAGAGTCTGATTTGTGCCCTCTCGTAGCTCCCGGTAGCTGTGGGCAGCCTTCGGTGTTCTTTGCCTCCTAGATGGGTGACTCCAACTGCCGCCTCCATTTTCCCCTTCAGTGGCCTTTGTACCCAGTGTCTTTGTGTTTATTTCTCCTTCTCTTCTGAAGTCACTCACCATTGTGTTTCTCCTAATCCAGGATCGTCTCATCTTTAGATACTGATCTTAATTAGATATATCAAGTCCCTTTTCCCAAATAGGACTATGTTTATAGGTTTCATGTGGACCCATCTTTTGGCAGGGCCACTATTTAATTCATTAAAAGAGATGAAGAGGCTGAGAGTTGGAGTGAAAGTGAAGAAAGTAGAAGTTGCTCACTTGTGTCTGACTCTTTGTGACCCCACAGACTGAATAGTCTGTGGAATTCTCCAGGCCAGAATACTGGAGTGGGTAGCTGTTCCCTTCTCCAGGGGATCTTCCCAACCCAGGGATCGAACCCAGGTCTCCCTAATTGCAGGCGGATTCTTTACCACCTGAGCCACCAGGAAAGCCAAGAGTTGGAGTAATGAAATAAACTTGCTGCTTGCTAGGAAACATGGAGTTGGGAGCAAGTGTTCTTCGCTAGCACTCCTAGCTTTTTGTTCTCATGATCAATCAGTTGTAGGGGATGAGCAAAAACAGTCCTGTTCCGTGTGGTTGGCATTGTTTTCAGTTTGTGTTTCTTTGGCAGAATCTTTTAAATCCATGTTTTCATTCTTGTGATCATTAATGGTTAAAACTAGGTCATATTACCAGTATATTCATTTAACTGCATGCAAGTAAATGTCAGTTTGTCACAGAACATTGGAAACAAACAAACCAGTGAAGGTGCCATGTCAATATCTGTGAGAAGTAGATTTTCCCAAATTCTGTTAAGATGCCTTGCGACTGTAAATCATATGGACTGAGTGAGGGTGCCCTTGTTGCTCTGATTATGAAGTATTAATAATGTTTAATTTCTTTGTTCCTAAGAATTAAATAGAAACAGTTGTTTTTATCCCACACTTAAGTGAATGTATACTCTGTAGAATCTTTTTGGTTCACATAGGTCTAGATCTTCACTGATTGTCTAATAGAACTTTTTGCAGCGATGTAGGACAGTCTTTCTGTGTTATGCAGGTATAGAATAATCAAAATGTAATCCATGTGACTGAAGAATTGAACTTTTAATTTCACTAAATGTTAATTAATTTAAATGTAAATTTAAAAAGTTTTATATGGTTAGTGGACTCTGTTGGATAGCAAAGGCTAAACATATGAATAAAGAAAATGATGAACATTATAAGAACCATAATATGCCTTTTGTTTAAATGACTTTATTTTAATGGCATTAACAAAAATAAAGGAAAAAGTTTATTCTGAATCAAAAGCTTATTGTTGTTAAAGGTCGGCTTATTTCAACTTAGAATTTTATTTCATAACAGAAACTTAGATGTAATTTTTGTCTTGTTTCTCTAATTTTATTCTTGAAAGATCCTAGCCCTTCTTCTTTTGTTGTTGTTTTTAGTCGGTAAGTCATGTCCTACTCCTTTGTGACCCGATGGACTGTAGCCTACCAGGCTCCTCTGTCCGTGGGATTTTCCAGGCAAGAATACTGGACTGCGTTGCCATTTCCTTCTCCAGGGTATCTTCCTGATCCAGGGATCCAACCCATATCTCCTGCATTGGCAGGTGAATTCTTTACCACTGACCCACCAGGGAAGCCCAATTATATTCTCTAGGGCTAAATTTCAGAGAAGGCAATGGCGAAAATCCCATGGACAGAGGAGCCTGGTAGGCTACAGTCCAGGGGGTCGCTAGGAGTCAGACACGACTGAACGACTTCATTTTCACTTTTATGTGCTGGAGAGGAAATGGCAGGCCACCCCAGTGTTCTTGCCTGGAGAATCCCAGGGATGGGGAAGCCTGGCGGGCTGCCGTCTATGGGAGTGTACAGAGTCGGACATGACTGAAGCAACTCAGCAGCAGTAGCAGCAGCAGGGTTAAATTTATAACAGAATTATTTCTTTGTGGGCAAAATACTAGCAAATATAGGGTAGAAATTTGTCAGTTTGGGAACATGCTTACTCAAGAAATTAAGTGTAAATGTCTTTTCATATTTCTTTTTCTCTTTGTTAAAAATATATATTGAACTAATATGTACAAAAAGATATTACTTAAAAGTCTTTTTATAACAAAGAAGTTTTTTTTGGTCAGAATAATAGTACTTAAAGGTATAATATTTTATAATGTAGAAAGTATCAGCTTGTTAAATTTATTTTGCATACATATAAGTAGATTTTGCTCTCATTCTCCACTTGTGCCATAGCATTTTATTATATTAAAACTTTTGACTTGTTAGTTAGCCTATCAATTTTCTTTTTGTCTTTGATTGAAATATGGCTAGAGAGGACATTTCTTCTCCTTATTGCCAATGCATATAATATAGTATTAGATTTAAACTCACTTCAAGAGGAAATATGAAAATAATGTAGTTCACACTTCTTAGATTTTATGTAGTTTAAATTTTGGAATTTTTTAAATTCCAGAAGAGGGTGTACTTTATTTATTTTTTTAGTAAAGATATTTTATTTAAGAGAATTATTACAAGTTGGGGAAATGACTGTTGCAATACACGGAAGGGGGCTTTTGTAATAGGGAGAACACTTTGACTACAGATCTGCAAGTATCTCTAAATTCAACTTTAGAACTTACCTTTGAGGATTCTGAAAGAGAAGGCATTAGAGGAAGTCATCCAGAGGTCATGACTTCCTGTTGAGCCTAGAACTGGACCTGGACAGTCAGAGACTCTTCACCCCTTTCTTGTACTTGGAATGTAGGTGCTGCCCACCATTCCTACAGTGTGAGCTTGGTTTGAGGATGTAGCCCTGAGAGAACAATGTGCTGTTGAGGCCATCTGGACAGTACATGTGACTGAACCACGTTAGAACCTTCACATGCACTTTTAAGATTGTGATGGATGGCTACAGAGATCTACTCACCTTGTAGCCATGCAAGATAAACCTCCCATGTATGTTCTCTTACTTATAAACTTGCTACTTACCTGTCTGCAGTGAACTGCCTCTTTTGCTTTTAAATATTTTTAATGAGTACATTTTTGCTATCTTGAAATCACAAAAATTTTTATATTAAATTAGCCAATTTCATTCAATATTTAAAAAGAAATAAACCTGCTACTTCAAAGAAAATCACAGCTGGCATTCAGTAGTAATCTTGTGTATAATATGATCTATGTTTGAGGCCAACGTATTACCCTCTTTCCTCTATTTAAATTTTTTAAATTAGCTTATTTTAATTGAAGGATAATTACTTTAAAATCTTTTGGTGGTTTTTGCCATACATCAACATGAATCAGCCACAGGTGCACATGTGTCCCCCCATCCTGAACCCCCCTTGCACCTCCCTCCCCAGCCCATCCCTCTGGGTTGTCCCAGTGCACTGGCNTCCCCCCATCCTGACCCCCCCTTGCACCTCCCTCCCCAGCCCATCCCTCTGGGTTGTCCCAGTGCACTGGCTTTGAGTGCCCTGCTTCATGCATAGAACTTGCACTGGTCACTTGTTTTACATATGGTAATATGCATATTTCAATGTTATTCCCTCAAATCATCCCCCTCGCCTTCTCCCACATAGTCCAAAAATCTGTTCTTCACATCTGTATCTCTTTTGGTGCCTTTCATAAAGGATCATCATTACTATCTTTCTAGATTCTATATATATTTGTTGATATATGTATTGCTATTTCTCTTCCTGACTTACTTTATTCTGTCTAATAGGCTCCAGTTTCATCCACCTCATTAGAACTGACTCAAATGTGTTCTCTTTTTATAGCTGAGTAATATTCCATTGTGTATACATACCACAACTTCCTTATCTGTTATCTGTCGATGGACATCTAGGTTGCTGCCATGTCCTAGCTATTATAAAGAGTGCTGTGATGAACATTGGGGTACATGTGTCTCTTTGAATTCTGGTTTCCTCGGTGTGTATGCCCAGCAGTGGGATTGCTAGGTCATATGGCAGTTCTTTACCAGATTCCAGGTTTTTAAGGAATCTCCACACTGTTCTCCATAGTGACTGTACCAGTTTGCATTCCCACCAACAGTGTGAGAGGGTTCCCTTTTCTCCACATCCTCTCCAGCATTTATTGTTTGTCAACTTTTTGATGGTGGCCATTCTGACCGGTGTGAGATGATACCTCATTGTGGTTTTGGTTTGCATTTCTCTGCTAATGAGTGATGTTGAACATCTTTTCATGTGTTTATCATCCATCTGTATGTTTCTTTGGAGAAACATCTGTTTAGTTCTTTGGCCACTTTATGATTGGGTTATTTGTTTTTCTGGTATTGAGGTGCATGAACTGCTTATTTATTTTGGAGATTAATTTTTGTCAGTTGTTCCATTTGCTATTATTTTCTCCCATTCTTCAGGCTGCCTTGTCACCTTGCTTATAGTTTCCTTCATTGTGCAAAAGCTTTTAAGTTTATTTAGGTCCCATTTGTTTGTTTTTCGCTAAGTATTTTATTCTTTTCATTGCAGTGGTTAATGGGATTGTTTCCTTAATTTCTCTTTCTGTTTTTTTCATTCTTAGTGTATAGGAATGCAAGGGATTTCTGTGTATTAATTTTATATCCTGCAGCTTTACTATATTCATTGATTGCTTCTGCTGCTGCTAAGTCACTTCAGTTGTGTCTGACTCTGTGTAACCCTATGGACAATGGCCCATCCTGTGTCCACAGGATTCTCTAGGCAAGAATACTAGAGTGGGTTGCTGTTTCCTTCTCCATATTCATTGATTAGCTCTAGTGATTTTCTGGTTGTACCCTTAGGGTTTACTATGTAGACGATAATGTCATCTGCAAACAGTCAGAGTTTTACTTCTTTTCCAATCTGGATTTCTTTTATTTCTTTTTCTTCTCTGATTGCTGTGGCTAGGACTTCCAAAACTATGTTGAATAGTAGTAATGAGAGTGGGCACCCTTGTCTTTTTCCTGATTTTAGAGGAAATGCTTTTAATTTTTCACCATTGAGGATAATGTTTGCTTTGAGTTTGTCACATATGGCTTTTATTATGTTGAGGTATGTTTCTTCTGTGTCTGCTTTCTAGAGAACTTTTGTCATAAATGGGAGTTGAATTTTGTCAAAGGCTTCCTCTGTATCCAGGTAATATAATGGTTTTTATCTTTCAGTTTGTAATATGGTGTATCACATTAATTTGTGAATACTGAAGAATCCCTGCATCCGTGGGATAAAGCCCACTTGGTCGTGATGTATGATCATTTTACTATGTTGTTGAATTCTGTTTGCTAGAATATTCTTGAGGATTTTTGCATCTATGTTCATAAGTGATATTGGCATGTAGTTTTTTTTTGTGGCATCTGTCTAGTTTTGGTACTAGGGTGATGGTGGCCTCATAGAATGAGTTTGGGAGCTTACCTTCCTCTGCAAATTTCTGGAAGAGTTTGAGTAGGATAGGTGTTAGCTCTTCTCTAAATTTTTGGTAGAATTCAGCTGTGAAGCCGTCTGGTTCTGGGCTTTTGTTTGCTGAAGTTTTTTTGATTACTGTTTTGATTTCTGTGCTTCTGATTTGTCTGTTCAGATTTTCTATTTCTTCCTGGTTCAGTTTTGGAAGGATATTCTTTTCTAAGAATTTGTCCATTTCTTCCAAGTTATCCATTTTATGGGCATATAGTAGCTCATAGTAGTCTCTGACTATCTTTTGTATTTCTGTGTTGTCTGTTGTGATTTCTCCATTTTCATTTCTAACTTTGTTGATTTAATTCTTCTCCCTTTTTTTCTTGATGAGTCTGGCTAATGGGTTTGTCTATTTTACTTACCTTCTCAAGAACCATATTTTAGTTTTGTTGATCTTTGCTAGAGTTTCCTTCATTTCATTTTCATTTTGACCTGCTCTTATTTTTATGATTTGTTTCCTTCTACTAACTTTGATGTTTTTGTGTTTTTCTTTTTCTAGTTACTTTAGGTGTAAAGTTAGGTTGTTTATTTGATGTTTCTCTTGTTTCTTGAGGTAGGCTTGTATTGCTATGAATATCCCTCTTAGCACTGCTTTTACTGAATTCTGTAGGTTTTAGATTGTTGTGTTTTCATTTTTATTTCTTACCCCACTCTAGTATTCTTGCCTGGAAAATCCCATGGATGGAGGAGCCCGATAGGCTGCAGTCCATGGGTCGCTAAGAGTCGGACACGACTGAGTGACTTCACTTTCACTTTTCACTTTCATGCATTGGAGAAGGACATGACAACCCACTCCAGTGTTCTTGCCTGAAGAATCCCAGGGACGGGGGAGCCTGGTGGGCTGCCATCTATGGGGTTGCACAAAGTCGGACACGACTGAAGTGACTTAGCAGCATGCATATTTTTATTTCCTTTTTGATTTCTTCCATGATCTGTTGGTTATTTAGAAGCGTGTTGTTTAGCCTCCAAATGGTTGGATTTTTAACAATTTTTTCTTGTAGTTGACATCTAATCTTACTGCATTGGATTCAGAAAAGATGCTTGAAATGATAACAATTTTTAAAAATTTACCACGGCTAGAGTTATGGCCCAGGATGTGCTCTATCCTGGAGAATGTTCTGTGTGCACTTGAGGAAAAAAAGGTGAATTCCATGGTTTTTGGGTGAAATGCCCTATAGATATCAATTAGGTCTAACTGGTCCATTGTATCATTAGAGTTTATGTTTCCTTGCTAATTTTCTGTTTGATTGATCTCTTCATGGGTGTGAGTGGGGTATTAAAGTCTCCATTATTATTGTGTTATTGTTAATTTCCTGTTGCATACTTGTTAGCATTTGCCTTATGTATTGAGGTGCTCCTATGTTAGGTGCATATATAACTGTTATATCTTCTTGTTGGATTGATCTTTTGATCATTATGTAGTGTCCTTCTTTGTCTCTCATCATGGTCTTTAGTTCAAAGTCTATTTTATCTTTTATGAGTATTGCTTCTCCTGCTTTCTTTTGGTCTCTATTTGCATGAAATATCTGTTCCAGCTCTTCACTTTCAGTCTGTATGTGTCCCTAGTTTTGAGGTGGTCTCTTGTAGACAGCATATATAGGGGTCTTGCGTTTGTATCTACTTGGCCAGTCTGTCTTTTGGTTGGTGTGTTTAACCCCCAAAATTTCTTTTCATTTAAGGTAATTATTTTAGGTAGCTTTCTTTACATTTAACGTAATTATTCAGAGAAGGCAGTGGCAACCCACTCCAGTACTCTTGCCTGGAAAATCCCATGGGCGGAGGAGCCTGGTGGGCTGCCGTCTGTGGGGTTGCACAGAGTCACACACGACTGAAGTGACTTGGTAGCAGCATGATCCCTTTACCATTTCCTTTGTTGTTTTGGGTTCATTTTTATAAACCCTTTCTGTGTTTCCTGTCTAGAGAGGGTCTTTTGGCATTTGTTGAAGAGCTGGTTTGGTGTGCTGAATTCTGTGAGCTTTTGCTTGTCTGTAAAACTTTTGATTTCTGCTTCGTATCTGAACGAGATCCTTGTTGAGTACAGTAATCTGGGTTGTAGGTTTTTCTCTTTCATCACTTTAAGTATGTCCTGCCATTCCCTTCTGGTCTGAAGAGTTTCTATTGAAAGATCAGCTTTTATCCTTATCCCCTTGTGTGTTATTTGTTGCTTTTCCCTTGCTGCTTTTAATATTTGCTCTTTGTGTTTAATTTTTGTTAGTTTGTTTAATATGTGTCTTTGGGCATTTTACCTTGGGTTTATCCTGTTTGGGTCTCTCTGGGTTTCTTGGACTTGGATGACTTTTCCTTCCCCATTTTAGGGAAGTTTTTGACTATTATCTCCTCAAGGTTTTTCTTATCCCTTTCTTTTTGTTTCCTTCTTCTGGGACACCTATTTTTGAATATTGCATCATTCCAGAGGTCTCTTAGGTTGTCCTCATCTCTTTTTCTCTTTTTTCCTTCTTAACTCTCTGCTTCATTTATTTCCACCATTGTGTCTTCCACCTCACTTATCCTCTCTTCTCCCTCAGTTTTTCTACTGTTAGTTCCCTCCAGAGTGTTTTTAATCTCAGTTATTGCATTGTCCATTATTGCTTGACCCTTCATTAATTTGTTCTAGGTCATGGTTAAACATTTCTTTCTTCTTCTCAATCCTTGTCTCTAGTCTATCTGTAACTCCATTTTGTTTTCAAGATTTTGGACTATACTTACTATCATTATTATTCTGAATTCTTTTTTAGGTGGACTCCCTATCTCCTCCTTTTTGGTTTGGTTTGGTGGGTTTTTGTCACATTCCTTCACCTGACGAATATTTCTCTGTCTTTTCATTTTGTTTAGATTGCTGTGTTTGGGGTTTCCTTTCTGCAGGCTAAAAGATTGTGGTTCCTCTTAATTTTGAATTCTGCTCCCTGTGGGTGGGGTTGGACCAGTGGCTTTTTGGGGTTTCCTTGGGGGCACTTGTGTCTGTGTTCTGATGGGCAGAACTGGATCTCTTCTCTCTGGACTGCAGTCAAGCGTCCAGTAGTGAGTCTGGGGATGTCTGTGGGTTTGGTGTGGCTTTGGGCAGCCCATCTCTTAATGTTCAGGGTTGTGTTACTGCTTTTCTGGAGAATTAGTGTGGTGTTAATTAGCTTAGTTAGCTTGTTGGCTCTTGGGTGGAGCTTGGTTTCAGTGTAGGTATGGAGACTTGGTGGGCTCTTGTCTATTAATGTTCCCCACAGTCGGGAGTTTTCTGATATTCTACAGTTCTGTAGTTGAGCCTCCTGCCTTAGGGTTTTGGTCTTCCTCCTATAAGAGTGTCAACACTTCTCCATCCATACAGTGCAGAAGATAAAATCCCTAGGTTAATGGTGAAACAATTTTCTGCAGCCAGGAACACCCAGAGAGATTCACAGAGTTTTATAAACAAGAGAAGAGGGAGGAAGGAGATAGAGGTGACCAGGAGGAGAAAAGGGAGAGTTAAATGGGGAGAGAGCAGTCAAGCCAGTAATCAAGTCCCTCAGTGAAAATGGATACTGAAGATTAGATTCCTAAAATTTGATAACAAATTTAAAAAAAGCAAAGATTAAAAACTAGAATAGAGATTTAACACTCAAAAATTCAGTATAAATAATACAAAACAAAATCAGTCAGAAAAATGAAAAAAAAAATATATGTAATTTATTTTACAAAATAGGTCTTTTTTTTCTCCAGAAAGGTAATAGTAGGCTATAAAAATGAAAGTTAAAGGAGTAATAAATAATTTTTTTAACTGCAAAGTGATAATAGTAAAATATATCTAGGGATTTCCTTGGCACTGTTATGGGTAGTGTGGGGTCAGTTCAGTGTCAGATAGTCCATTGTTCTGGCTTGTGCTTCTTCTCAAGGTCTACAAGTGAAGTTGCTTAGTCGTGTCCAACTCTTTGCGACCCCATGGACTGTAGCCTCTCAGGCTCCTCCGTCCATGGGATTTTCCAGGCAAGAGTGCTGGAGTGGATTGCCATTTCCTTCTCCAGAGATCTTCCCGACCCAGGAATCGAACCCGGGTCTCCCACATTGCAGGCAGACACTTTACCGTCTGAGCCACCAGGGAAAAATGTGTAGTCCCAGCATTACCTGCAGGGTTTTAGTCTGTTGAAGGAGTTTCCCCCTTCTTTGTTTATTTTGGCTTCTTCTTTTGCAAGTTTTTTCAGTGTCTGATTTCGGCCCTGATACGAGGGGATGAAGGTGGCCACTTATTTAGGCTCACTTGTTTAGTTATCCTGTGGAGAGGGAGGCACGAGTGGGGAGTGCTCGCAGTGGATGGACCACAGTTGGTTTGCCACAGGCGAAGGCGGCATGTACTTTGCGGTGCACACTGCTCAGGCTCCAGGGTGCTCTGTGAGGGTGCTGTCCCAAGCGGACCTTGTGTTTTGTACACGTCCCAGGTCTGAGCCACTGAGGTTCTCGGGTGCTCTGCAAGGGCACAGACACAGCTGGGTTGTACGATTTGTGCCCTTTCCAGGTCCAGGCAGCTCAGGTGACTGGTTGCCTGGTGAGTGCACTGTCCCAGGTGGACCATGTGTCTTATCACCTCCCTGGTCCCGGCCGCTCGGTTTGCCGGCTGTGCCACCGAGACACAGTCCCCGGTGTGCTGTGTGTCTCCTCTGCGGAGCTGATCTCAGGCTCAACCCTCCTGGCAGATGTCAGCCATCCAGGATCCCGGGAAGACGTGGTTAGCAACTGGCAGCCTGCTCAGTTTGGTGGAAGATGTGGTCTCTGGCGCTGAGATTGCAGTGGCCCCTTTCCTTCTGGCTCTGGCTATCACACACTTGCATCTCTGCCTCCCGGGAGGGGGGACCCTAAACAGCAGCTGGCTTGTTCTCCTTTGGTATTTGCTAGGGCACAAGCCTTTGTTCTATGAGTGTGCCAAGGGTCACCATAAGGAGTCAGAACCTTTAGAGGGAAAAGTCCTTTTTCCTTTTTTTGGTCTCCTTGGCATTGGCATGGTTTGGGTTGCTATGTCACATTAGCCCCCTCAGATTGTCCTCAGGGCATTCAAGCCTGGTCCTCACCCTAAGGATCGAGGGTGCAGCCCATGCCTCCCTGCCCAGCCTCCACTCACCGCTGGCAAATGGAAGTGTCTGAGCTGCTTCTCCACCGGTAGTTGTGGTTAGGCACATATTCTGTGTGTTTTTTTTTCCCTTCCTGTTACATTGCCCTCAGATTCCAAAGCTCCCCACTGACATGCCTGTGAGAGGGTTTCCTGTTGTGTGGAAATTTCTTCGTGACTCCCTCCCCAGGATGGATCTTTTCCCCTAAATCCTTTGTCTCTGTTTCTGCCTTTTATATTTTCTCCTACCTCCTTTCAAATAGATTGGGCTGCCTTTCTGGGTGTCTGGGGTCCTCCACAATCATTCACAAGTTGTTTTGTGGAAATTGTTCAACATTCAAATGATCTTTTGATGAATTTATAGTGGAGAAAGTGGTCTCTCCATCCTATTTCTCTGCCATCTGGGGAGACCCCATCCTGAGAGTATACTTTAAACTTGATACTTTTGAACAGAAAATAGTCCTTTCCACTGTTGTGAAGTTGATATCCCTTAAAAATTTGCCAATGTCTTTAATTCCAGAATGTCTGTTAATGTACACGGGTGGAAGAGGGAGGCTATATGTGAACAATTTAGAGCACATAAGATGAAAAACATCTTTTAATATAACATTAATTCAGAAAATAACTTTTTCCCTAACATTTTTTCCTTTGTTTTCTGAAAATTAACTCAGAATTATATTTTTAAAAAACCCTTCAAGAGACAATTTTGAAGTTTTATCTTTAAATAAAAACCCTGATGTATGTAACAGTTTAAATTCTGAGCTTATTTAGTTGAAATATTATAAATAATAAAATATAACCATGAAGGAAAAGAGAAAGATTAAAGTGAAAACAGTGCTGTGGCTAAAGGTGATATTTATTCCTTTGTCTTCTGACAGCTTGAAGGTCCATGTGTTTTGCAAATTCAAAAAATTCGCAATGTTGCTGCACCAAAGGATAATGAAGAATCTCAGGCTGCACCAAGGATGTTGCGTTTACAGATGACTGATGGTCATATAAGTTGCACAGCAGTAGAATTTAGTTACTTGTCAAAAATAAGGTAATTGGCTCTTTATTGTGTATATTTATTGTGTTTAAAGGTACAGTTCACAATGGATTTTGTTTCTAAGACCTTTGAAAAGAAGGAATCAACTCTTAAGTACGTTACAGTTTTTCAGGATAAATTAGAGAGTTTGTACTATATCTGTAAAGAGAAATAGTTTAAATTGGATTTAGTTGCTTTAGTATTAATAACAAAAACAAATTTAAGGTGTTCTTACATGGAAAATAATCTTGTAAATTTTATCACTAAATTTTAGATCGTTAAAAATTTTCAGAACAGAAAGTGAAAGTGAAGTCACTTAGTCGTGTCCAACTCTTTTCGACCCCATGGACTGTAGCTTAACAGGCTCCTCCGTCCATGGGATTTTCCAGGCAAGAGTACTGGAGTGGGTTGCCATTGCCTTCTCCAGAGGAATTCCTGACCTAGGGATCGAACCTGGGTCTCCTGCATTGTAGGCGGACACTTTACAGTCTGCCAAATTTCTTTAAATATGTTACAGTCTGCCAAATTTCTTTAAATTTAAATTTAAATGTGTTACAGTTTCTTCCTTGACAGTTAGTTGTGTCCATCACACTGTTTAGTGGTTTAGAAAAGTTATAGGCAAATGAGTTTTCTTGGGGGAAATGATTGAAGCTAGAGAGATTTGTTTGTTGCTCCACTTTCTAAGAGGAGGAATAACTCTGTAAGGAAAATTTTCCTAATCCTTCTTTTGCCTGTTTTTATAATAGGCTTTTAGAGTCATGCCTGTTGGAATGGAAAAAAGCAGTGAGAAGCAAGGGGAAGTATCTCCATTATTCTCAGTATCTTCATTAGATATGTTTGAACTCTTTTTTTCTGAGATGGGAATTTTTACTGAACATTTGCAAACAGTCCCCCTCCGTTTTTTCTCTTCTTAATCATTTTATATGCTTATGTTTGCTGCTCAGGGTCTTTTGTGCTTTTTCCATTTAATATTAATACTGAGACCATACTTCTTTCCTGTCCAAGCATTTGTTCTAACATTTTTATCTGGTGCTGGAGGGTCAAAGATAAAAAGAATTTAGATTTTGCCTCTTCAGTAGCCTGTATGGTGGAGAAAGCAATGGCAACCCACTCCAGTACTCTTGCCTGGAAAATCCCATGGACAGAGAAGCCTGGTAGGCTGCAGTCCATGGGGTCACTAAGAGTTGGACACGACTGAGCAACTTCACTTACACTTTTCACTTTCATGCATTGGAGAAGGAAATGGCAACCCATTCCAGTGTTCTTGCCTGGGGAATCCCAGGGACGGGGGAGCCTGGTGGGCTGCTGTCTATGGGGTTGCAGAGTCGAACACAACTGAAGTGACTTAGCAGTAGCAGTAGCTTATATGGCAATGAGATAAGCACACAGCATACAGATTATAATATATATATATAATCTGAAATGAATAGGAGTTCAGGAAATTGCCTGTACCTAGGGGAGCCAGGGACAAGACTTAAAATATGAATAGGTATTTTGAGAGAGATTGGGGTGGGGGATAGCACATGCAAAGACAGGGTACCTTGACAACAGATGAGTGAAAAGTTACACTTAAAGGAGCTTAGGCGATTGGAATGGTGGTATATGGGAGGAAGTATGGTAGGTTGAGGCCTTGTATTCCATATTCAGCGATCTTGTTCTTTTTTTCTTCCTTCAGCTAGTGTCTGCCTTTGGTGAGGGAGGCTCCTTCCTTAGAAGATAGTATATATGTTGATTTTCGTATACCAAGCGGGGTATATTGACTTTGTGATTATGTTGTATTTTCTTTGAAGAGTAGAATGATTCCTACTTTTATGGAGAGATACAGGCTTTCCTCCTTTGACACATTTAGTGAACTCCAAAGCCAAAGGAGTTCACAAATGACTGAGTAGGAAGACTTGCTATGTAATGGCTCAGTCTCTCATTTTACTGCTGTATATTTTTCTGTAGTAAATGAAAGCACAAGTTTGGCCCAGAGAAGAGGGTCTCTTATGCTGTTCACCGTTTTCTTTTGTTGAATTTATTACATTTTGACAGTTGAGAAAATGTTGCTTCTTTCTCATTTGCTCTTCATTAAAATAGCATGACTACTTTTGGTTCTATAGAAACAATAGCTTACAGAAGTGTTCTCCCATGTGAACAAGTTGGGAAACTATTTTCAAAATAAGTTTGGTGGTTAGTGGTCGTAACTCACTAGGGAGGATAAATCAAGAATTGGTATAGAATGTATTTTCTCCACTGGGCATTGCATTTCTCTGGGGATGCTTCTTTCTACTCATCTATCGTACCTCCAGCCTCATTTCTTACTGTAGTTTTTTTTTTTTTTTTTAATTTCAATGAAGAGAGAGAATAAAGGAACTTTGCAGTGCCAATCATTTATTAGTTAAATTGCAGTATGTTCTCTGAGTAAGTTATGACCCTGAAGGTGATATAATAAAAAGTTTATTAAAACTTTAGCACCTGTTTATTCTTTTGTGGGAATAGAATTGCAGTTTGGTGACTATATAACTCTCTCAGTTATCCTAGTGAGATTGTATGTCTGACTCCAAATAATTCACTGTCTTTTCCCTCTTAACTTATTAGTTTGGAAAGGTGTAGTCATTGTACATAAAGATACTCGTTATCTGCTTTCACATTTGCTTTTGGTTTTAAAAATATATTATCATAATGAAAAGGCCCCTGTAATTTGCTTCCTACTTTTTAAGGTCTTATGTAGTTTCTTATATTGCTAATTTGTGATTTTTACATTTTCATTACACTTTCCAATTTTATCAATATGTTAGAAATTGGCTAAAAATGGCTCTAAAGAACACATTGGTTTTATGCAAATATTGTAATTCATTAATAATTTCTTTATAGGTTAAGAGTAGGGCAGCCTGGTATTCTTGGTGCTTATTTTTTTAAATTTATCCCTAAATGATGACTATAGAGTTAGAAAATCTGTATCAGCTGTTTACCTGGAACTGGGAAAAACTTCACTTAGTGTATCTGTATTCAGTTGTTGCTGATTTTGAAGTTTGATAGGCATTGTGCAAAGTTTCCTACATTTATTACTGTATAGCTCTCTACTTAAGAGTTAAGTTAGGCAAGGTTGTCCATTACCATTTGTTTTGTTAAGTTACATAAAATGACGAAGAATGATTAAGCATGGGGTCCTCAGGATAATTTTTACCAATTAATGTTTTACTCTGTATGGGATCTTTGAAACCTTAAAAATAGGCATATTCTGTGTCTTCTTGTTTATGGCCATTTTATCAACCATTTTTCTTCAAAATAAACCAGAGATACCAATGCTTTCATTGATTTGCTTTTTTAAAAAATTAATTAATTTATTTTAATTGGAGGATAATTACTTTACGATATTGTGGTGGTTTTTTCTATACATTGACATGAATCAGCCAAGGGTGCTCCCCATCTTGGGGAGTAACATGTGTCTCCCCATCCTGAACCACCCCCCATGCTCCTCCCATCATCCACCAATTGATTTGCTTTTGCACTATCAGCCACTCCAGTATTCTTGCCTGGAGCACACCATGGACAGAGGAGCCTGGCAGGCTACAGTCTGTAGGGTTGCAAAGAGTCAGACATGACTGAAGTGACTTAGTATGCACACACACATACCACATGGTGAATTTTATAAATTTTTTAAAATGGGACAGTGTGAAAGCCTTTCAGCATGATTTTCTAATTTATCCTAAGTGCTTTAGGACTGTCTCCATTCCTCTTTGCAGTTCTTTACCCCATGCTGCTATGTTTGAAGAGATGCAGTGGGGCTTAGTATATATGCTTTTACTTTAGGATAAACCTGTGTGGTGAAATGGATTTCTTCCATTTTTTCCTTTACTGAAAGACTGGTAGGAGGATAAACAATTTTTTCTCTGGTTTTTGTAAAAGGGTGTGATAATGTTTGTCTCAAATCTGATAATGTTAACCTATTATGGAAAAATCCTTTTGAAGTCAGTATGCTTTAGAGTAAATAACTCTCATTTGGTCTTTAACTGAATGGTTAACAAAAGAACATTGTTTTATGTGGATTACAGTAGTTTATATAGATGTTAAAGGTCTCGGTTTCTTATAGATTTATCTCTTTTGTATTGGAATTTAATTTTTTAACATAGAATAAACTGAGGTTTGGAAAAATGGAAAATTCTTTCCATTACACATTTCTCTCCACATGTTAACACATTGTAATTATCAAGGCAGAATTGTTTAACATCCTTTGAGACCACAGACTCCAAGTATCTTAAAAGAGGAGCTGTAAACATTGCACTGAAAACTTGCTTTAAAGCTTTACCTGACCTGTTAGTTAGGGTAACTCTGAGAGTTGGTGATGGACAGGGAGGCCTGGTGTGCTGCAGTTCATGGGGTCGCAAAGAGTAGGATATGACTGAGTGAACTGAACTGAACTGACCTGTTAGTTTGTAGATAAACAACTGATAATAAGGTTTGAATGGTGCTAATAAGAATTTAGAAATTCTCTCTATAAAAAATGGTTGCCCTTCCTCCCCAGGTGATGTAGTAAATTTAGACTATAATTCAACTGTTATTAGTAAATGACAGTGGTGTCTGCAAAATTTTGCCTTGTACTTCTTCAAATTTGATTATTTTTATTGTGTCATTATGAAGGAAAACCCTTAGATTTTTGGTATTTAATATTCATTAAAAGACATTTTACTATTTGTATTGATAATATATTAAAAATTGTTTGTGGTTAATAAAAGGCTTTTAAACACCTTAAAAAAATGAGGTTTGTAAAGCTAAGGGGAAAAAAGAGCAAATCTTACATTTATACAATATGATAGAGTCACAGAAGTACTTTCACATCTTTTGTTCTCTTTAAGTTCATGAGCTGTGATTTCTATTATCCATGTATTTTTACATGTAGAAAAAAAATTAAGGTAGACAATGACAGTCCTGTACCTGGCTTTCTGACTTCTCCCTGATGACCTGTTCACACTATATAGCCCATCACCTGAAGAATAGTTTTCACATTAGTACATTTTGAAGAATTTTACTAGGTTGTAGTACAGGACTGGATTCTAGTTTGGGGAAGGAGCTTAAATGTGTTTTAACTCTTTTTTGTTTTTCCTTTGCTTTAGCCTAAACACACCACCTGGAACTAAAGTTAAACTCTCAGGCGCTGTGGACATAAAGAACGGATTCCTGCTCCTGAATGACTCTAACACCACAGTTCTTGGCGGTGAAGTAGAACACCTTATTGAGAAATGGGAGTTACAGAGAGTAAGTGTAGACTAAGAAGAACAGTTTGAACTTTTAAAATATTATACCCTTTTTATTATAGTCTTTCTTTTAAAGGATCATCCTATAATGAATAGTAATATTAGTTCTTTATGCCAGAATTGAATAGAGTGGAATACAGTGATCTGTATAGAAATTATCTACCTTTGTTTAAGCATATTGTTCTTCTAAGACAGATGCCTTTTTTCAATATTTGTTATATTTTATTATATATTTTATAAGTCAGTCTTTACTGACAAGTTTTTAAAACTGCTAGGATACCAGTTATAAGCTATGTGTAATACTGTTTTTGTCTAGTCATCAAGTCATGTTCAATGCTTTTGTGACTTCCATGGTCTATAGCTTGCCACACTCCTCTGTCCATGAGATTTCCCAGGCAAGAATACTGGTGGGTTTGCCATTTTCTTCTCTGGGGGATCTTCCTGACCTAGGGAACAAACCCACATCCTCTGCACTGGTGGGCAGATTCTTTACCACTGAACCCCAGGGAAGCCCTGTGTATAATATACCTGTGTTTAATTCTTTCTGCAGAAAACACGCGTTTGTGCTTATGTATGAATAACGTGTATTTATCTTATCTATAAACACACATAGATACAAGTGAAAGGAAATTAGAATTTCGCTATAATGAAAGGATTCTTGTTGTATTTGACTTTCTAGTCACATTAGTTGATGTTTTCACCATTTATGTTAACAGTATCTTCATCCTCCTAGTCATCTATGTTATCTAAAGCTTCTAGCCACCAGTTCTGTTGGTCAACTGCAGTCAGATCTCTCTTCAGTGTCTTGCTCTCAGGTTCCATTGATATTACTGTAGTTTAATTCTCTGGCCTGGGCTATTTGTAGTGGCCTTTTAGCTGGTCTTACCACATATCCTTCTTCTATCTTCTAATTTATAGTACTCTGCCAAGTATCTTTAACATAACTCAGACCAATGCTATACCCTACTTTTATTTTACATACCTTAGTCGGGGATTCAAGGTCATTTATAATCTAGCCCTAGTTGTAGTTTATCTTTTCAGCTTCCTTAATTTTTTTCACATAGGTTTTGTTTTAGCTAAACGGAACTATTTACTCTTCCGTTCTCTAGGCTTTTCTCAGTTGTTCTTTTGAAAAAGAAGAAAGATTTTCCCAATTTTAGGATAATTTGTCTTAGTTTCTCTTTTATTTTTTAAAATTATTTTATTATTCTTATTTTATTTATTTTTTGGATGTAATGTGCGGCATGTGAGATCTTAGTTTCTCAACCAGGGATTGAACCCTTGGCCCCTGAATTGGAATGGCAGTCTTAACCATTGGATCACCAGGGTAGTCCCAGTTTCTCTCCTAATTCATGCATGACCATGTTGTCCCCATGCTTTTTTTATTTTGGTTTTATTTATTTTTTAAAAATTTATTATTTGGGGGGATAATTACTTTACAATATTGTGATGGTTTTTGCCATACATCAACATGAATCGACCATACTTTTAAACTCAAAATGCTTGTTTTTTCACATAGTGAAATATTTGTTCCTTTATTGAATTCTTAGAATACTTTATTCATGATATGAAGAAACATATTATTTTTATACCTAGCAATAAAATGATATTTACTTCTTATCTCCTTTGATTGTAAGCTTTTTGAAGTCAGAATTCCTGTTTTTGTTACTTTTATTCAGTTCTACAAATATCTGTTGAACAGTGTGTATGCCTTGTGCTGGACTCTTGTATCTGTATATCTTGTAATCCACCTAGCAGTCTTATAAGAGAGTGTTATGTCCATAAGGATCAGAAAATAGGCTTTAAGAACTGTTAAACTTATTTTATGATTGATGGATCTGAGCCTTCCTGTATCTCCAGAGTGATGGCCCTGAGTCTTACATGTAATAAATAAAGCGATTTGATAGTTTCATATAAATAGCCAAGTTTATGAACTATGAGTTTCCTAGAGAAATCTCACCCATTTCTTGTGATCTTTTCCTTTTATAAGTTGATATAGTGTATCCTTAGAGATTTTTTTAAAGTGTGTTAATATGTTCTCAAGTCAGATAAACATTATATATAACTTTTCCAACCCAGCCAGAACTATTAATAATTCAGCATATATTCCAGTATCAGATGGCAAAGATGATCAGTGGAAAACTGCAGTTACTTTTGCACTAACCTACCTCACTGATTGTAAAGTAGACCAAACACTCCTCAGAAATTGCTCATCTCCAACATGCAAGCACACACATACAAACACACATACTCACACACACACACACACACACATGGATCAGTGGTAGCTTGACAATTATCCTTGAAATGTTTTATTATGTTTTTGCACTTTGCTTTCTGAGAGCCACACTAGTATTTCTTTTTGTGCTGTGCTTAGTCACTTAGTCATATCAGACTCTTTGTGACCACGTGGACTGCAGCCCGCCAGGCTTCTCTGTCCATGGGGATTCTCTAGGCAAGAACTGGAGTGGATTACCATGCTTTCCTCCAGGGGATCTTCCCAATCCAGGAATTGAACTGGGGTTTCCTGATTCCAGGCGGATTCTTTACCAACTGAGCTACCAGGGAAGCCCTATTATTTCTTTATAAAGACTTTTGGAGAAAAAAAATAAAAAGCCCTAGTATTTCTTTTTAGAGGGCAGTAAAAATTTAAATGGAAAAGTTTGAAAACATCTTAATATGATAATAGTTCTTTTTGGTTTTATAGGTTTTTGATTTTGGTAACCATAGTGATGGAGACATCATGGAGCATTCAAATTACTTGAGCATCTGGCAGGTGATACCCATAGAAATCAAATGTTCACATAAAAATCATAAACCATAGAGTTAATTTTGGAAGCAGTGGGGTTTTCTTATGGAAGTTTGATGGGTTTAGCTCTTTGGCTCTTAAATTTAAGTGTTTGATCCATTTTTAACTAATTCTTAAACATGTTGTAAGTAAAGGGTAAAACTTCATTCTTTTCCATGTGGATATCCAATTTTCCCAGCACCATTTGTTGAAGAGACTCTCCTTTCCCTAATGAATGACCTTATCACCTTCATCAAAAATCACTTGACTTGAACAGCATGGAGATCAAACCAGTCCATCCTAAAGGAAATAAGCCCTGAATATTCATTGGAAGGACTGATCCTGAAGCTGAAGCTCCAATACTTTGGCCACCTGATGTGAAGAGCCAACTCCTTGGAAAAGACCCTGATGGAAGGACTGATCCTGAAGCTGAAGCTCCAATACTTTGGCCACCTGATGTGAAGAGCCAACTCCTTGGAAAAGACCCTGATGCTGGGAAAGATTGAAGGCAGGTGGAGAAGGGGGCAACAAAGAATGAGATGGTTGGATGGCATCATCAACTCAACGAACGTGATTTGAGCAAACTCCAGGAGATAGTGAAGGACAGGGAAGCCTGGCGTGCTGCAGTCCATGGGGTCGCAAATAGTTGGACACAACTGAGCAACTGAGCAACAACAAAATGCATGCAAGAATCTATTTCTGGGTTCTTTATTCGGTTAGTCTGTCTTATTGCCACTGTTTTGATTCCTATAACTTTTTAGTCAGTTTTGTAATTGAAAAGTATGAGCCTTTTTTCAGGATTATTTTGACTATTCAGGGTCCCTTGAGATCCCATATGAATTTTAGTGTGGATTTTTCCATTTCTGTGAAAAATATTCTTAGGATTTTAATAGGAATTACAGTGAATCTCTAGACCTATTTGAGTAGTACTAATATCTTAACATTAAATCTTCCAAGTCATGACCCTCTCATGTCTTTTCATTTATTGGAATCTTCTTTAATTTCTTTTAGCAATCTTTTGTAATTTTAATTGCATAGAACTTCTGCTTCTTTGTTTAAGTATATCCCTAAATGTTTTATTCTGTTTGATTCTAGTATAAATGGAAGCCTGTAACTTGCAGTTGTTTTTTGCTCAGCCTAGTTCTCAGCAGTGACTTACGGGAGATCCTGTGCAGGTTTCTGGAGCATTTTTTCCGTATGGGACTCTCTTTTTCAAGCCTCTGCCCCAGGGCTTCCAATTATTTCAGTCCACCTTGAGCTATGAGACTGATTTTCCTAACGTAGCTTTCTGTGCTCTCTGTCTGCATCATGTCTCAAACAGAAAGGCAGAGCTCACCTGTTATTTTTTCCTCTTTCTCTTTGGACTTACAGTCCTACATTACTTCTTGCCGTGTGTCATAAAACATTTGTTTCAAATATGTTGTCCATATTCCTAGTTGTAGAGGGAGATTTAAGTCTTGACTCTTATACATTCATCAGGATGGAAAGTAGAAATCCTGTAATATGCTTTTTATTATATAATGTGTATTGGAAAATGGTATTATTGGTAGCTTATATGAACTATAAGAAAGTCATAGCATAAAAAACTTGAGTTTTTGGCTTTGGCTGGTCTTTTTTTTTAATATCTAAATTAAAACTAGGGAAAGGACCTCTCAATTATTTTATGTATTTGTGTGTTTTTTTATACTAGATTAACATCTTAAATACAGCTTACCAAGAAATACGATATTCATATACAGTTTAAAGTGTTCTTTAATTAAACTGAATATTATTGTTGCCTTTAGTTTTAGTGCTTTTTAATATAACTGACATAAAATACAAAATATACTTTATATAATACAGGGACTCTTGTTCAGTCCCTAAGTCCTGTCTGATTATTTGTGACACCATTGACTGCAATACACCTGCCTCCCCTATCCTTCACTGTCTCCTGGAGTTTGTTCAAACTCATGTCCATTGAGTCAGTGATGCCATCCAGCCATCTCATTCTATGCCACCCCCTTTTCCATTTTGCCTTCAATCTTTTCCAGCTAGTTGGCTCTTCACATCAGGTGGCCAACATATTGGAGTTTCAGCTTAAGTATCAGTCCTTGACACTTAAGTCCAATGACTATTCAAGGTTGATTTTCTTTAGGATTGACTAGTTTGATCTCATTGCAGTCCATGGGACTCTCAAAAGTCTTCTGTAGCACCACAGTTCAAAAGCATCAATTCTTTCGTGCTTAACTTTCTTTTATGGTCCAATTCTCACGTCCATACATGACTACTGGAAAAACCGTAGCTTTGACTATATGGACTTTTGTTGGCAAAATGATGCCTCTGCTTTTTAATACACTGTCTGGGTTTGTCATAGCTTTCTTTCTAAGGAACGGCATCTTTTAATTTCATGGCTGCTGTCACCATCTGCAGTGATTTTAGAGCCCAAGAAATGAAATAAAACATTAAAATCTGTCACTTCTTCTACTTTCTCCCTTTCTGTTTGCCATGAAGTGATGGGACTGGATATCATGATCTTAGTTTTTTGAATGTTGAATTTTAAGCCAGCTTTTTCACTCTCCTCTTTCAGCCTCATCAAGAGGTTCTTTAGTTCCTCTTCAGTTTCTGCCATTAGGGTGGCATCATTTGCATACCTGAGGTTGCTGTGTTTCTCCTGGCAATCTTGATTCCAGCTTGTGATTCATCCAGCCCAGCATTTTTATGTGCTTTGCATAAGTTAAATAAGCAGGGTGACAATATACAGCCTTATTATACTCCTTTCCCAATTTTGAACCAGTCTGTTGCTCCATGTCTGGTTCTAACTGTTGCTTCTTGACCTGCATACAGATTTCTCAGGAGACAGGTAGAATCGTCTGGTATTCCCATCTCTTAAGAATTTTCCAGTTTGTTCTGATCTGCGCAGTCAAAGACATAGTCAATGAAGCAGATATTTTCTGGAATTGCTTTTTTTATGATCCAGCAGATGTTGGCACTTTGATCTCTGATTCCTCTACCTTTTCTAAATCCAGCTTGAACATCTGGAAGTTCTCAGTTTACATATTGTTGAAGTCTAGCTTAGAGAATTTTCAGCATTACTTTGCTAGCATGTGAAATGAGTGCAATTGTGTGTTAATTTGAGTATTCTTTGGCATCACCTTTCTTTGGGATTGGAATGAAAACTGACCTTTTCCAGTCCTGTGGCCACTGCTGAGTTTTCCACATTTGCTGAAATATTGATACTTTAACAGCATCAACTTTTAGAATTATAAATATCTCAGCTATAATTCTGTCACCTCCTCTAGCTTCGTTCATAATGCTTCCTCAGGCCCACTTGAATTCACACACAGGATGTCTGGCTCTAGATGAGTCATCACACCGTTGTCCTTATCCAGGTCATTAATAACCTTTTATGTATAGTTTTTCTGTGTATTCTTGCCACCTCTTCTTAATCTCTTTTGCTTCTGTTAGGTTCTTACAGTTTCTGTCCTTTATTGTGCTCAGCCCTGCATGAAATGTTCCTCTGATAGCGCCAATTTTCTTGAAGAGATCAGTAGTCTTTCCCATTCTGTTGTTTTCCTCTATTTCTTTGCATTGTTCATTGAAGGCCTTCTTATCTCTCCTTGCTATTTCCTTGAACTCTGCATATGTTTTATATAGTTTAAAATAATTAATAGGCTTATTTTTTCTGTTTTAGGAATCTACTAAAATAATTGGATTTCTTGTACATAAGTGTTGTTAAATATATTTTTAATGTATAAATCTGTTTTATAACTCACCTTTCTCACAGAGCTTGTCAAAACACAATAGAAGCAATATTGGAACTGAAGGTGGACCACCTCCTTTTGTGCCTTTTGGACAGGTAATAACTTTCACTTTGGCAGATGAATTTTAATCAGCAAAAAGTATTTTTCATTTATATTCATGTTGTGCTCAGTTTTGTGCTGACCTCTTCACTCAGCGGTCATAGGAGTTACGTGGAAATATATTAATTATAAGAAATTGATAATTGTGTTTTTTTCCCTTTATTTTAATTTACGTTTCGGTGTAGATTCTTTTCTGAAATGCTGTTAACCAAAGATTCAAAGAATTAAGAGACACACCAGATGTCAATTTGAGACTAAGATAAGATGGTGGTGGGGGCTTTTGTTTTTTGAGAGAGAGAAATGCAAATAAAGAAGACAAAAATATGCTATAATTTCTCACTTTGTTCATTAAAAACAAAAGAGGGAGGAAAAATAAAAGCATCAACAGAAGAACTGATAGGAGACAAACAAATTGGAACAAGGAAGGACATCATGGCACTTTAGGAGAACTTACTCTCCCAGCTGTCCCTTCTGAGACTCTGTTCTTCTGCTTTCATCCAAAGACCCATCTTAGTCAAAGACTTAATTTTGTTTCCAGTAGGTATTTTCCTTTTCAACTAAGGTGTCCCTGATCTTTCTTTCACATGAGCGAAACATTTTTATTTCCTAATTATTTCCTAATTTTCAACCACCTTGCTGCAGAATGTTACCTCAAAGTAGCTCCTCAGCTGGCCAGTATCTTGTCTTTCTGGTTGTGCTAAACATCAGATTGCATTCAGAACAATCTCCTTTAGCTTGTCCCTGCTTTATATCTGAAAAATCTGAGAGTAATCAATCCCTCTGACTGCTTGCTCTTTGTCATATGATGCTACTAAAATTTAGCTCTTGGTAACCTCCCTTGCATTTGAGCTTTATTTTCCTTCAAGAGTGCTGACTCAAAAGTGAAGATAAGTTGGGAACACAGCAGCTAGGAAACAGAGACCTACATCTCAGTAACAAGTTAGAAAAATTTGGTACGAGAAACATATCTAGTTGATCAGGAAATAAATGAGCAGAATCAGTTGAAGGGCATCCTCTTCAAAACCCTTTTTTAGAGGATCTGCTCAAAATTATATAATCATGCTTGCATCATGGCTATTTTGAAAGTATTTAAAAATTCATGGTGTCTCAAAGAGTCAGACACGACTGAGTGACTGAACTGAACTGAAACATGCCGTTTTTTATTGTGCTTAAGAACATGTGAGATTCAATATAAAAGGAGGCATGCTGATGATATTCTCATTTCTCTAGTGAAAAATCCCAAGAATTAAAACATTCTATTAAGTAAATAATAAGTACTATTTTTAAACATTTTCTTTCCTCATAAACATTTTAGGGATAATATTTCTTTCATAAATTGCTAACAGAGACTTATAATTTAGTTATTTTCAAGAATTTGAAGTATATATAGCTCTTTTTTTTTTTTTTTTGAGTTCAGTTCAGTCACTCAGTTGTGACTGATGCTTTGCGACCCCATGCATGATCTGCAGCATGGTAGGCTTCCCTGTCCATCACCAACTCCTGGAGCTTGCTCAGACTCTTGTCCATTGAGTCAGTGATGCCATCCAACCATCTCATCCTCTGTTGTCCCCTTCTCCTCCTGCCTTCAGTCTTTCCCAGCATTAGGGTCTTTTCCAGTGAGTCAGTTCTTTGCATCAGGTGGCCAAAGTATTGGAGCTTCAGCCTCAGCATCAGTCCTTCCAATCAATATTCAGGACTGATCTTTAGGATTGACGATCTTGAAGTTCAAGGGACTCTCAAGAGACTTCTCCATCTCATGGAAGTTATACTAAAGTTTCTACACAAAAACTATAAAGCCTTTTTTTAGAGAAATAAATGAATGAATGGAAGGTTATACCAGTTTTGTTTTGATTGAAAGACTTGATATTTTAAAGATGTCATATCTCTCTAAAATTGATCTGTAGATTCAACAGATTCCAGTCAAAGTCATATCATATTGTTTTAGAAATTGACAACTAAATTTTACATGGAAATGCAAAGGTCACCAAATAAGCAAAACAGTTTCAAAGAACAAAGATGGAGGACTTTGTGCACATCAACCTTATATCAAGACAGTACAAGTCTGCAGTGATTAAGACCGGCAACAATAGACAAATTGGCCAATGGAAGGGAATGGGTATACAGACACAGTGTACTTCAATTTGTGGTAGAGGTGGCACTGCAGAGTAATGGAGAAATACTTTTCCTAAGAAGTGGTGTTGGGGGCCCCCCTGGTGGCTCAGTGGTAAAGAATATTCCTGCCAATGCAGGATACCCAGGTCCAGTGCCTGGTCCTGGAGAATCCCGCATGCTGTGGAACAGCTAAGCCTTTGCGCCACAACTCTTGAACCTGTGCTCTAGAGCCCACAAGCTACAACTCCTGACGCCCAAACGCCCTACAGCCTGTCCTCCACAGCAAGAGAAGCGCACACTGCAGCTAGAGACTAGCCCCGCTCTCTGCAACAACCAAGGCCCTGCATGGCCAAAAATAAAGAAATCTAAAAGAAAAAGAAACAAGAAATGGTGTTGGGACAGTTGGATATCTTTGTGGGAGAGAAAATAAGTTCTCACCCACCTCACACTACACTCAAAAGGCAGTTTACAGAGTAAAAGGCGAAATTTATAGGATAAAGCATCTATAATATTGATATAACAATATTTTATGACCGTGGAATAAACAAATATTTTTTTAAACCAGAAACAAAAAGCAGTAATCATAAAGGAAAAGATTTTTAAAGTGGGCTACATTAAAATTAGGACTTTTACTAAACAGAATTCGAAAAGGTAAGCTTGCCAGTACAGGAAATGCAAGAGACTCGGGTTAGATCCATGGGTCAGGAAGATATCCTGGAATAGGAAATGGCAGCCCACTTCACTATTCTTGCCTGGAAAATTCCATGGATGGAGGAGCCTAGGGGGCTACAGTCCATGGGGTCTCAAAGAGTTGAACCCGATTGAGTGACCGAGAGCACACACACACAGAGTGAAAGAACATATTTGTGGTATTTAGTAAAGAACATGTCTACAGAGTATGCAAAGAGCTGTAAATAAGAAAAAGGCAGCACAATAGAAAAATAGGTAGAAGACTTCAAGAAGTACTTCATAAAAAGAGGAAGTCTCCCATTAATCATTCGGGAAACACAAATTCAGACTGCAGTGAGATAGCATACACATACCGTAAACTGGCTTCCCTGGTGGGTCAGATGGTAAAGAATGTCTACAATGCAGGGGACCCAGGTTCAGTCCCTGGGCCAGGAAGATCCCCTGGAGGAGGGAATGGCAACCCACTCCAGTATTCTTGCCTGGAGAATCCCATGGACAGAGGAACCTGGTGAGCTACAGTCCAGAGTCCATGGGGTTGCAAAGAGTCAGACACAACTGAGTGACTAACACTTTCACACTTTTACCATAAGAAAATTGACAATCTGAGTGTTGGAGGGAATGAGAAGCAAATGAAATTCTCAGGCAGTGTTGATGTGAATGTAAATGAGTACATCTGTTTCTGAAAACTGATTAGCAATATATACTAAGTTAGAGTAAACCTGTGACCTAAAACTGTCTTAGGTATATTCTCAAGAGAAATGCATGCATAAATTCACTAAAATACATGTACAAGAATGTTTATAGCGGCTTTATTGTAAGAGGTTTAACGTATAAACAACCTAAGTGTCTATCAATAGTATAGAAATTGAGGTTATATTCCTACGATGGAATATTATGTGGCAAAGAAAAAACACACCACAGCTTATTTAACAGTGTGGATGAATTTCACAAACAATATTGAAGGAAAGAAGCTGGACCCAAACAATACTTACTGTATGATTTTATTTTCATAAATTTTAATAACGAGCCAGCTTGAGGTGCAAAAAGCCAGGAAGTGATTATCTCTGGAGAGGAGTTTCTAATAATATTCTGTGTGTTGATCAGGTGGTAGTTACATGCATCTGTTTATTCTGTGATACTTCATCAAGCTGTACACTTATGTATGTTACAGTGAGTTTATGTTATACTTCAGTATAACCCCTGTTCAAGTTTGGCCTCCAAGCCACTGATTATATTCTGCCATATAAGGTGAATCTTCAACTTGGATTTTTATTTTCCTACTTTGATTTTGGCTTCCTTAAAAATCTATCTTAGTTCATCAGCACTCTTGACATCTTTTCCATTTTTTCTAACCTCACAATATTCTCTCTTTATGGCCTCATGCTCTGTTTCATAGATGCTCTATCTTTTTGCATTCTGCCAAGTATGCAAAATGATTCATTAAGAGGGTATTGTGGGTATATGATTGTTTTCCTTTTCCTTTATGACTCTCCTTATTCAGTAGCCTTTTCATTAAAATCAGATTTGTGGGCTTTTCCTGTTTCCTTTGTCCTTCCTTGAACATGGTAAAATTTATTCCTACTAATTTATGGGAGTCAATTTAGTTGCCATCTTTGTGAAAAGTGAAAGTGTTAGTCGTTCAGTCATGTCCAATTTTTGCGACTCCATGTACTGCAGCCTGCCAGACTCCTCTGTCCATGAAATTCTCCAGGCAAGAATACTGGAGTGGCTAGCCATTCCTTTCTCCAGAGGATCTCCCCAACCCAGGGATTGAGCTCAGGTTTCCTGAATTGTAGGCAGATTCTCTTACCATCTGAGCCACCAGGGAAACCCTGTTGTCTTCCTAGAAATAGTCAAATCTTCTACTGAGATCTATACCTCAAAAATGAATTGGTTTCCAACCAGGTTGCCACTTTATAGTCAACAGGATTCAGGAATATAGTCAACAGGGTTCAGGGACATTGCTGTTTTAAGTTTATACTATTTGCTTAAGTGAATCACATAACTGAAAACAAACATCTGCCAACGTACATTGTAGCAGGTTATTGCTAGAGTTAATCTATCATTTTAATTCTTGGAGGACATTCCCCACCGCTTAGCAGCATTCATCTAGTAGAGCAACAAATGCTCAATATTCTGATTCAGTTCAGTCGCTTAGTCATGTCTGACTCTTTGCAAACCCATGGACTGCAGCACACAAGAAATCCCTGTCTATCACCAACTCCTGGAGTCCACACAAACCCATGTCCATCGAGTTTATGATGCCATCCAACCATCTCATCCTCTGTCGTCCCCTTCTCCTCCTACCCCCAATCCCTCCCAGCATCAGGGTCTTTTCCAATGAGTCAGCTCTTCGCATCAGGTGGCCAAAGTAGTGGGAGTTTCAGCTTCAACATCAGTCCTTCCAGTGAACACCCAGGACTGATCTCCTTTAGGATGGACTGATTGGATCTCCTTGCAGTCCAAGGGACTCTCAAGAGTTTTCTCCAACACCACAGTTCAAAAGCATCAATTCTTTGGCACTCAGCTTTCTTTAGAGTCCAACTCTCACATCCATACATGACTACTGGAAAAACCATAGCCTTGACTAGACGGACCTTTGTTGGCAAAGTAATGTTTCTGCTTTTTAATATGCTGTCTAGGTTGGTCATAACCTTCCTCCCAAGGAGTAAGCATCTTTTAATTTCATGGCTGCAATCACCATCTGCAGAGATTTTGGAGCCCACAAGAATAAAGTCGGACACTGTTTCCACTGTTTCCCCATCTGTTTGCCTTGAAGTGATGGGACCAGCTGCCATGATCTTAGTTTTCTGGATGTTGAGCTTTAAGCCAACTTTTTCACTCTCCTCTTTCACTTTCATCAAGAGGCTCTTTAGTTCTTCTTCACTTTCTGCCATAAGGGTGGTGTCATCTGCGTATCTGAGGTTATTGATATTTCTCCTGGCAATCTTGTTTCCAGCTTGTGCTTCTTTCAGCCCAGCGTTTCTCATGATGTACTCTGCATATAAGTTAAATAAGCAGGGTGACAATATACAGCCTTGATGTACTCCTTTTCCTATTTGGAACCAGTCTGTTGTTCCTTGTCCAGTTCTAACTGTTGCTTTCTGACCTGCATATAGATTTCTCAAGAGGCAGGTCAGGTGGTCTGGTATTCCCATCTCCTTCAGAATTTTCCACAGTTTATTGTGATCCACACAGCCAAAGGCTTTGGCATAGGCAATAAAGCAGAAATAGATGTTTTTCTGAAACTCTTTTGCTTTTTCGATGATCCAGTGTATGTTGGCAATTTGATCTCTGGTTCCTCTGCCTTTTCTAAAACCAGCTTGAACATTGGGAAGTTCATGGTTCACCTGTTGCTGAAGCCTGACTTGGAGAATTTTGAGCATTACTTTACTAGCATGTGAGATGAGTGCAATTGTGTGGTAGTTTGAGCATTCTTTGGCATTGCCTTTCTTTGGGATTGGAATGAAAACTGACCTTTTCCAGTCTTGTGGCCACTGCTGAGTTTTCCAAATTTGCTGGCATATTGAGTGCAGCACTTTCACAGCATCATCTTTCAGGATTTGAAACAGCTCCACTGGAATTCCATCACCTCCACTAGCTTTGTTTGTAATGATGCTTCCTAAGGCCCACTCAACTTCACATTCCAGGATGTCTGGCTCTAGGTGAGTGTGAGTGATCACACCATCATGATTATCTGGGTCATGAAGATCTTTTTTGTACAGTTCTGTGTATTCTTGCCACCTCTTCTTAATATCTTCTGCTTCTGTTAGGTCCATACCAGTTCTGTCCTTTATTGAGCCCATCTTTGCATGAAATGTTCCCTTGGTATCTCTGATTTTCTTGAAGAGATCTCTAGTCTTTCCTAATCTATTGTTTTCCTCAATTTCTTTGCATTGATCACTAAGGAAGGTTTTCTTATCTCCTTGCTATTCTTTGGAACTCTGCATTCAAATAGGTATATCTTTCCTTTTCTCCTTTGCTCTTCACTTCTCTTCTTTTCACAGCTATTTGTAAGGCCTCCCCAGACAGCCATTTTGCTTTCTTGCATTTCTTTTCCATGGGGATGGTCTTGATCCCTGTCTCCTGTACAATGTCTTGAACCTCCGTCCTTAGTTCATCAGGCCCTCTGTCTATCAGATCTAGTCCCTTAAATCTATTTCTCACTTCCACTGTATAGTCATAAGGGATTTGATTTAGGTTATAACTGAATGGTCTAGTGGTTTCCCCCACTTTGTTTAGTTTAAGTCTGAATTTGGCAATAAGGAGCTCATGATCTGAGCCACAGTCAGCTCCCGGTCTTGTTTTTGCTGATTGTATAGAGCTTCTCCATCTTTGGCTGCAGAGAATAGAATCAATCTGATTTCGATGTTGACCATCTGGTGATGTCCATGTGTAGAGTCTTCTCTTGTGTTGTTGGAAGAGGGAGTTTGCTATGACCAGTGTGTTCTCACAGTGCATTCTCTTGGTAGAACTCTTTTAGCCTTTGCCCTGCTTCATTCTGTATTCAAAGGCTTAATTTGCCTGTTACCCCAGGTGTTCTTGACTTCCTACTTTTGCATTCCAGTCCCCTATAATGAAAAGGACATCTTTTTGGTATGTTAGTTCTAGAAGGTCTTTTAGGTCTTCATAGAACCGTTCAACTTCAGCTTCAGCGTTACTGGTTGGGGCATAGACTTGGATTACCATGATTCAAGCAGATGCTAAATTTCAACTTAGAATATGATAGCATTCTATTTCATGATGAAAGTGTAGATTGGACTTTCCTCAGTTTGGAATGTTTAAAGGGAATGCTTGGTTGGAGCAGGAGGAACCTGTGTTAGTGGACTTCTAGCCAGACTACTTTGGGCTGGAGGCCTTGCCCCCGAACTCTTTTGGTCTGAGTGCATTGTTGGCTGTGTGTGTTAAACCCACCCAACCAGCATAGGTCAGCTCATCTGGTTATTAGCCTCAAGTTTTAGGGTAGTGGGTTTGGCTAGAGAGAAGTACCAGGCTTGGAAGCTGTAATTATTGCAGAGTAAGAGTGAGTCAACCTTGATAAACTCCCAAAGCTATCTAGTTAGCCATCAAGTTTGAGGATTACAGAGGGTGAG
Organism: Redunca redunca; assembly: GCA_006410935.1. Lineage (NCBI taxonomy): Eukaryota > Metazoa > Chordata > Mammalia > Artiodactyla > Bovidae > Redunca > Redunca redunca. The sequence goes on from SJYQ01004662.1 coordinate 730,881, forward strand.
CAGAGGATAGATCAAGTCCTCCCTTCCGCTTCACCCTGTGAATATACCTTTATTTTTTTCCCCCCGTTTTAAAGATAGCATTTACTGGCTAAAAATAAATAAAATATCATTGTAGTTTTTAAAAAGGCAGAAAAGGAAAATCTCTCTGGAATCCAATCTTCCAGATTTCTGTTGCTACCAATTTGATAAGACATCTATACAGTTTCATTTTATGAGTATATTTATTTATATGTGTTATATATAGTTTCAGAACCACAAATGGAATCACATTATGCCATTTTGCCATAAATAATAATACTTAATATCTATGGAATGTTTACTGATTGCCTGTAAGTTGGGGTCCTCCTGGCTGTGCTGACCTCAGGCCCTTTTCTCTGCCCTGAGTCAGTTCTGCTCCATGAAGTCCAGACCTTCCCCCACCTCAGGAGCTCTCACTCATGCACACACACACACACACACATACACACACACACACATATACACACACGTGCTTTGTGAGGATCTGCCGTCCGATAGGCCATGGGGGCTGGGTAGGCAGATGGGGTATTCACACATCAGAGGCTCATGGGCACACCTGACCTTTAGATTCATTTTCTCATTTAATCCTCATAATCATCATATGTTGAATTGGCATTACTGTCCCAATTTTACAGAAACAAACAGGTTCAGGTTCAATAGCTGTCCCAAAGTTGCACAGCTAGAAAGTGGCAGAGCCAAGACTTGACCCCAAATCTGTTTGACAGTAATATCCATATTCTTAACTTTTTTCCTTTGTTCTGAATCTGCCTTTTTTTTAAGTTAGCAGTGTATTTTGAACATTTTTCCTTGCATGAAAACTGTTCTATAAATGTCCCATAATTTGTTAATAAATCTCCAATTAATGTGTTTTAGGTTGTTTTTAATCTTTACTTATCTTTTTGTGCTAGTATCAAACTGTTCTAATTATTATAGCTTTATGATTTATTTAAATATATAGTAAATCTAGCTTGTAATACTTATTTTTCTCTGTGCTACGCTTAGTCCCTCAGTCATTCCAACTCTTTGCAACCCCAAGGACTGCAGCCTGCCAGGCTCCTCTGTCCTTGGGATTCTCCAGGCAAGAAAACTGCAGTGGGTTGCCATGCCCTCCTCCAGGGGATCTTCAGAACCCAGGGATCGAACCCAGGTCTCCCACATTACAGGCGGATTCTTTACCATCTGAGCCACCAGGGAAGCCCAAAACATAACTCTCAAGCAGTTCATTTTCTAGAATAATGATATATTTAATTTGTAATGTTCTCCAACAACCCTATTATGATTTTAACTGTAATTGGTCAGTGTCTCAGACTGCAAATCTGGGAGTCCATGAACCTAGAACATATACTTCATTGACTGTTGTTGGGGCCTTGGAATATTGCCATGGAGTCACTCATAACCATGCTTCTTGGATTTTTGGATTGTGGATCCTTTTTAAAAGCATTTGGAAAATGTGTGCTGTTATCCTTCAAAGGTACATAAACATAGAACTTTAATACAATTTCAGGATATTAGGAAACTCCTGAATTCCATTTATGGATCATGAACTAATAATTTCTGCTCTGGAAGCTAAAGAATGCAAAATAGAGAAGTCAGGTAGTCGGAACAATCTGGTTATGGGCTATATAGTGTAACTTGGTTATGGTGTTCAGTTACTAAGTCATGTCCGACTCTTTGCGACCCCATGGACTATAGCCTGCCAGGCTCCTCTGTCCATAGGCTATGGTAGTGTCTGCAAAGAAAATACTATTTTTGTGGTACATGGATTGACAATCAGATATTGTAACCAACTAGTAAGAATATTGAATTTTCCTGATGACACTGGAATGAGGATGAGGACATTGAATAACAGCCTTGGAATGCCTAGGCTAACCAAGGAGTAATTACAGAGAATTCCATGGACAGAGGTGCCTGGCAGGCTGCAATACATGGGGTCACAAGAGTCGGACATGACTGAGTGACTAATACTTCCACTTCCAAGGAAGAGAAACATGCCAGGGTGGTTGGACAGAAAGTGAATTTTTGAGTCACTTAGACCTGAATCTGAATCTCAGGTCTGCCCCTGGCAATCAGAATTTAGGCAAGTCACACATCCTTTCTGAGTCTAAATATATTACAACTGCTATTAACAATGACAGTAATGAACTACACCAAGAACATAGAGCTTTCTGAAGTGTAAATATGAGGCTATTGTTAATAAGAGTCAGGGCAGAACAGCAAAGTGTTCAAGGTGAATTTGGATTGGTTTTTTTTGTAGTTAAAGTGTAGTTCAGCAAAAGCTAGTCCTTATAGAATGTTAAGACTAGAACCCTGAATTGAGATTTCACTAAGAAAGCCAGTATTATTGGTAATCATCAGAAATTTAAGAAAAGCACTAATGAGCAGTTATTCCAGTTGGAGAAGATGTGTGCTTTAAAGGAGTACCCAAGAGACTGTATTGCCATTTCGTAGATCATTAGTATTTTTCAATAATCGTAATAGCAATGACAACTCACATGTTTTGAGAACTTACTCTGCCAAGACGTATACTAAACACCTTATATGCATTTTGAACTTTACAACAACCCCCAGAAGGTAGATCGCATCTTTATCTCCAATTTATCAATGAAGTAATAGGTTATAGACTGGTGAGTGGTGGATCTAGGATTTATTCCTGCATTTAAGCATTAAATGGTTACCTCAAGTTAGTATACTCATGTTTTTGCCATATAACCAAAAAAATTCAAATGACCAGGAGTTTTTGCATAATCTTCATCATGTACAGAATTTATTTTGAAAATGAGGAATTTGTTAAGGTTATCAGAACTGTCCTCTTCCTACATCTGTATTTCCGTGTAACGATGTTAACTAAAGAAATACAAAATTCTAAAGTAACTTCTGATGCATCAAGCATTAGTTTTTTTATTTTATGTTTTTATTGTGGTCTAATTTGTTAAAAGTAGGTTAAGTATGTATTCTAGATTACTTTTTCAGTTAACTGCATTCAATTAAAGGAATATTGTTCTAAACATAATTATTAATATATGTGTGTATATATTCAAGCATAAGAAAAATAC
>SJYQ01004662.1:737031-800520 GCA_006410935.1 Redunca redunca
GATATACCCTTACATATCATATCTATACACATATCTATACACATACAAAAACACACATATGTACTTACTGCTATGTTTGATTTTAATACATTTCTCCCTATTATTAAAAACTTTAAAATGGATGGGAAAGCTTTGCCTGTTGTTAACATTTTGGGATGAGTCTCCGAATGATTTACACTGAGAGAACTTAAGGGGGGATAAAAAGGAATTACATTAAGCAGTATTGAATTATACATATTTAATTATCAAACTTAAATTGAATAGACATTGATGTTTTTTCCTTTGCAAAATGAGAATAAATGTAGTTAGAGCAATAAAACTTTTTAATCTAGGGTATTTTAACTTTGTTGATGTTTTATATGACTTTAAAATACCTGCTTGGGATCATAGCTGGACATAAGTTTTAAAATCCAGATTGACTGCTTTAAAAACTTTTTTTTTAATTAAAAATACTGTCTGGTGGAGGGAAAGATCAGGTATTTGTTTAAAACATACAAATGTAAAAACGATGCACTCATGTATTGATTGTCATTTCTGACATGTAACCAAAATGTACAAGTTTTCCTTTTTGTTCACTTGTAGCTTCAAAAAATTATATGTTCATGTAATATAAGGGCATGTACACATTTGGCATAGTACTCACTGGAGTCTCAGTATTTTATGCTGTTAAGCCTACAAGCCAAAGGTATCCAAAGCAAAATATCTGAATTCTCCTAAAATATATTGTCGTTTTTTTCCCTGTACTTCATTAAGTACTTAGATGCACATGGTTTCAATTTTCCATTAAAAATTCTCATTTCCATATGATATCAAAGAGTGAGAAGCTTTAAACTGAAAAATAAACATTCATAGACTGGAAGCCAAAACAATAATTAATGTCAGATGGTTAACTCCAATAAATCATTAGAATAAATTCTGTGAAATTACTGCAACTAAAAATGCCCTCTTGATATTACTGTAAGACAGTTCGTGTTCCTGATAGGAAACTGAATTTGGCCTCTTTATTGGTAATGTTCTAGAAAGCATAAACCTGACACATGGTCTGACTGGTCAGTATCCTCCAATAGATAATTAACTTTAAAATAAATAGTTCTGTCTTATTTCTTATATAAAATTCTTACAGATTTCATGATTAATATGTTAAAAATTATTACCTTTGGGAAGGAATTTTAAAATATATTATTTGACTTCAGTTAATAAATCTCATTGTAGTATGAATGATAATGTTTCCTGAGGCTCGGTGAAATAATACAGACATCAAAGTTTACATGAAAAGGGATGAGTCAGTTTCCTTGCCCAAAGGGGCTTCTCACACCTGTATTTGGATGATTACAGGTAGAACTCCCTGGCTCTAATTGTATAGTAAATACCATTTCCCAGACCCTAATGGTAGACAGACTGCTTGGGAGACGCCAGTCTGTGATTTAGCTGTCGCCAGACACCCCATGTTTTTTGTGAGACCAGTTGTGATGATGATATGGTTATAGCCAATTGAAAGTAAACTCTTGTCTAAATAGCAAATTTTAATTTATAAAAATGTAGAGGTATGGATGATCCTATTTATAAAACCAAATTTTGAATTTTATGTGTAACTAATGATCTGGTTTGGGGGAGTATGTAGGTTTGGTGGAGGTTGTAGGGGGGTGGGGGGTCAGATCTTGTGGAAGTTAGTGTAATTGTAGCTGAAAGATCAAAGACTGGGTAACTGAGTGATGTTCCAGAAGAGAATTTACCACATAGCCATTTTCTGTACAGTTTCTGCCGCCTGCTGTTCCTATTTTCCCTCAAGCTAGCCATTGACTACCCCCTGTGCATCCCTGCTCGTAAAAAATGATTGAGGAAGTATTTGTCATGTATTTATGAGTGGGAAACATTGTGTGATAGGGAATGGCATCTACTGGAGCCAGAAAGATTGCCATTTTCCTTTCATTCAGCCACTCTGCTACAGCTTTAAATCCTCTGTTTATGCAACACATCCTTTGTATTAAAGTGCAGCATAAATTTTTATTATGAAGGATATGAACACTAGGTTTTCATCACTTATAACATTGCAAGCAGATGTCAATAGTTAAAATATATTTTAATTGCTAAATCCTTTAAATTTGTGTTAGCATCTTGTTCTTTGGTAATGTTTATATCTCAGCTCTATTTGCATTAGCTGCTCCCTTAGCAGAAGAAAAGGGTTGTTTTTTTTTTAAGGTTAGCAAGTAATGTAATGTAGCAAATTAAAACTAATGCAGGAAGCAGTAATAAATATTTTTCTGGGTCTTTTAGATCTGGAGAACTATTTTAAATTGTCAGGAAAGAGGAGGAAAAGTGTGATTCTGGCCACAAGAAGAAGACTAAAACTATATTTTAATTACTAAAGTTCACTTTAAATATTAATGTGTTATTTTTCTATCCTAGAAAACAAGTAAACATTTTGAAAGATAAGTCTATTGCGCTATTGAGTAGGTGTATTGACCTTTTTCAAAGATGTAAACACCAGAATGGCCCCAAACATCACTGGTTTTATCAATGTTGAATTAGTCATTTCATTCATTTACGATTAAGACCTAGCCCCTGAAGAAAAGCTAACATCACAGCTAGGTTAGTTACAGGTGAGTTGTGATCAGATGACAGTAAGTAAGATGTTGTAAGGGAAATCCACAGAAACCTTTATTATTATTACTATATATTGTTATGCTTTGAATGAATAAAACTATGCAGCCATTGTGATTATGTTGTTGTCATTGTTGTCTTTGGCAGATGTCAGTGATTTTTTAACACTTGAGGATTTCATATATGAAACATGATCGGTTACTTATAACTAAGATTTATTACATGCAGCATTAATCTTCATTTGAGATTGCCTGCTAAGTCATGGTGTCCAGCAGGTATAGGACATTAGTCCTGCTAAACAGCTGCTTGATTAGGGAGAGTAAACTTCAGTCTTTGCACGTTTGTTGCTCTGTTAGTATATGCTATCTAATTATGAAATCTGCAGAACAAACTAATTTTGTGCACCTACATAGCTTTCTATTATGTTTCATTTTTGTGTTCTCTTGTCCCCATCCTTCTTAAAACTGTTGCTGCTGCTGCTAAGTCACTTCAGTTGTGTCCGACTCTGTGCGACCCCATAGAAGGCAGCCCACCAGGCTCCCCCGTCCCTGGGATTCTCCAGGCAAGAACACTGGAGTGGGTTGCCATTTCCTTCTCCAATGCGTGAAAGTGAAGTCGCTCAGTCGTGTCCGACTCTTAGCGACCCCATGGACTGCAGCCTACCAGGCTTCTCCATCCATGGGATTTTCCAGGCAAGAGTACTGGAGTGGGGTGCCATTGCCTTCTCCGTTAAAACTGTTAATAAAGGATAATTTTATTTTATTGTTTATTATACTACATATTTATATTCAACTGAAAAGTATAACTAAAATTTAAGACATTCAGACTTCTTGTGTGTCTATGTGTATTTATAAACGTGTATTTGCATATGCCCTGGTGGGCTTGTGGTCACTGAACATTATTCTCTAATATTACATAAATCAGTTAATCTGAGTGTTGAAATTTATTTGATAGGTAGACAGGACTTGCAAAGTATTTTAAGCTGTTATATAATGAAGGGCAGTGTGTCAGGTTCACAGTGAATTTTTAATAGAAAAATGTTTTATTAATTCTTATTTTTCTATAACTCAGTCTTTCTTATCCCAGCTTTTCTGTTTTTGTTTGTTTTCCACAAGTTTGTACCTAACAACTAAACATAGTTTGGCAATACTGTACCTGGCCAAGGGGAGAATCATGGAATAAGCCCAATATTTTCTTGACTTTTTGAACTGTATATAAGACTCGCAGGTATTACATCTCAGCAGTTATTTACAAAGGAGGAAGTGTGAACATTTTTGCATATAATGTTTCATGTGTGCTTAGTCGCTCAGTCATGTCCGACTCTTTGCGACCTCTTGGACTGTAACCTGCCAGGCTCCTCTGTCCATGGGGATTCTCCAGGCAAGAGTACTGGGGTGGGTTGCCATGCCTTCCTTCAAGGGATCTTGCCAACCCAGGGATCAAACTCAGGTCTCCCACGTTATAGGCAGATTCTTTACCATCAGAGCCACTGGAGAAGCCGTTTTTTTTTTTTTTTATGTGTATATAATATAAAACAAAACTATATTCATGTATATTACATGCTATTCAGGGGAAAAAAAACCTTTCAGATATATAGGAATAGTTTGAGCTGTAGTATCTATTGGTTTCTTAGGCTTTCTTGGATAAGCTCATCATATAGTCACAAAAAGTATGGATGTTGACACATGAGCATACTTTACACAGCTACTATAATTATTGCTATTCCTACAGGTATTTAGCTGTTTATCAACTCTCCATGGAGGTAATACTAAATGATCATATGCTGTACTATGAGCCTTAGGTTTTATTTTCTGATTTACAGTAGGAGGTCTGACAGAAATTGTTCTACCTAACTCATCCTTGAACATTGCTCTCCATAATACATATTATGTACATTTCCATTATGTCTTATCAACAGGAGCAGTATTCACCACTATAGGAGGATTTGTTCACTGATTTCCATTATTTTCAGGCTATATACTTTACCTGAGCAAAAGTCCACTTCTGCAGTTATATCTCTGGAAGGTTAATATAACCTTCTTCACATAACATTTTCTTGGATGTCAAGAATGCTGTGATGTATTCTGTAAAACTCTTACAAGAAGTCTTCAATTTTCTGACAAGATTATTCACTGAAGCTAGAAATTTAACATAGATATACTACTTTGATAAAAAATCATTGTTGTACATTTGATTTACTTGAAACAAAATGGGAATGATTAATTATTCTTAAATATTATTATTCATTTTAGTTCAGGAAGCTTCTCAAATAGATATAAAATTAGGTTCAATTCGTGTAAAGTTTTCAGGAATATACCCTAGTATCTAAAGCAAGATTCACAAGTGTAAGATTTTTTTTTAATGTTTCACTTTATCATCCACTAGTCTGGCAAAGTAAAAGTCCTGAGTTATCCATATAGTGTTTCTTTGGGATTATAATTTCTATTTAACATGTGAGGAGTTTTTTAGCTGAATTGAATTTGGAAAGCTATAATTTGTAATTTTTACTAGAGATTGCTTTATGAAGACTACTGCTTATTTTCTTCATTGCCAGATAGAAAAGGGTGATAAGACAGGTCAAGGGTACTCTGGGAGCCTAAACTGAGCTTTTTTTCTTTTTTTCAGTATGGGATTGATTAAATTGGTAAATGCTATACAAAAATGGCCTTAATTTTACTGAGGTGAGGTGAAGTCGCTCAGTCGTGTCCGACTCTTTGCGACCCCATGGACTGTAGCCTACCAGGCTCTTCCATCCATCGGATTTTCCAGGCAAGAGTACTGGAGTGGGTTGCCATTTCCTTCTCCAGAGGATCTTCCCAACCCAGGGATCGAACCCAGGTCTCCCACATTGTAGGCAGACACTTTACCATCTGAGCCACCAGGGAAGTCTTAATTTTACTGAAGTAAGTTGTAAATAAATCTAAAAAGAAAATATTTTCTTATGATCCTTTTCTGTTTTATATTTTCTTGTTTTTGCTACTGAATAATTATCAATTAGTTATTTTTTAAATTATGTTATGATAAAGCTTTGAAAGTATCATATGTGCTATGAATTAGGATTTCAAATAATTTCTAGTGAATGGATTTTGAGAGTTGACTGTTTCTTAGTTTCTCTGATCAAAATCTTGAAAGTTGAAAAGAATATACTAAAGCAAGACAGTTTTTATTTCAAAATATGTAAGGCTGAAAGAAGTAGGAGGGAAAAGACCTTCAGCCATTCAGGAGTGCTTTTATTTGAAATGCCCTTTGGAATTTGTAAATGTATGTATATGTAATAATACATATGAACTTTCCTGGTTTTCATTAAATTGTTTTGGATTACTTGTTCAGCAGTTTCATAGTCCTATCAAGAGATATTATTACCCTAAAGCATATAGTCACAATGAAACCAAATCGCACGTCTGATGCCATATTTGAAAAAGGTAATTATAGAAGAAAGCACATCTTTTTATATGGATATAAAGCTATTGACCCACCATATTAGGCATGGTAGGAATTGCCCCTGGCCTATTTTCTTTTTTGCCCAGTACAGTTTATAGACAGTAATTTCTCTTTGCAAGATTGTTCACTGAATTTGAGAAAGATACTTTCGGGAGAGTCAGTTTTTATTTTCATTAGCACCATCCGTTGAGTTATTGATTTATGAGCAATATGCTTTATCAAATGTGTCAGGACTCATCTTTTTTAAAGTAGCTGAAGAATTTCACTGTATATATTAATAATGGAGAAGTTTTACAAATTTTCTTCCAGCTTTAAGAGACTAAAGCTCTTTAAAAAAAAACAGTGTTCTCTAGGATTCTCTTATGAAATTAAAACATATATTCTCCATACATGCACACTCACACACACACATACACATATATATATAAAAACTAGGAAGTAAAAGGCAAACTTTGGCATACAGCTATATAATGTTCCTCAGATCACAAGTGATTCTCATGTACACAGAACGTTTCTCTGCCTCTCTATCTGACTCACTTTGGTGAATACTGCAAGTTCTGTTGTTATTCTTAAAAATCTGTGTCCCCATAGATTAAGGATGGCTGAGTCAGATTTTGTTTCTAAACCTATGAGTTAAGGTGAACTACACTCATTAAATGGGAGTTTTGAATAGTAGTTGGTGAAGGTAGAGGAGAATGTTGAAGCCCCAAAATCTTAGGGCTGTTGGTGATAAGAGGGCAGTTCCTTGTGAAGACTGAGGAACGCAGTCTCACTGCAGGGTAAGTAATCTCAGTAACTTACAGTGTGGAAAAGGAAAGCAAAGAGGCCCCTTGGGGCAGTTTCACTGTTTGGCCTAGTACGCTGTGCTTATGCAGGACAGGAGAGGAGGAGTATTTTCTGTTCCCTTCCCTCTGTGGCCTCTCCTGTGTTCCCCCATCACTAGACCTACCTTTGGAGATACTGCTATAGTCTAACTATATTGTAAGTTCAATAGACTTCTGAAGGCTAGACCAAAATGCTGGAAACCACTGATAACATTGGTGCTAGAAGGAAAGTGAGTTCTAAGAAACTTAGAGCATAAAGTCTATTTATAAATTAGATAGTATGTTATTAGGAAGTTTGGTGTATTAAGAATATAACTACTTTAGAATTTGAAATGCTAGTGTTGTGGTCCTTACTTGATGCTAACTGGTTCTTTGACCTCAGGCAAATGATAGCCTTTTACCTATTGAAGACAGTTCATCTGAATGTTCACATAAAATGTGTTCTGTATAAACAGTATTTCCCAAATTTAATTAGCATAACTCAAAATATACAGTAATAGAAAAGGGACTTGTTAAGTCTTCTACATGTGTCTTTGGGGGATACATTCTCTTGTTTTTTCTTTCTATTATGTAGATAATGGAAAAAATGTATGCTTTGAGACAGTTGTCATCCAAAACAAACTGAGGACTGTCTCTATTGTGCAGTATGGGTACCAATAAAACCCTTATCACCACCATCTTCTATAGGGTTCTGCCCTCATCACATACTCAGGTTAGGACCTGTGACTTCATTATTTGCAGTTTAGAGGATTTTATTGTCATTCAAAAGAAGAGATGCCCGTGCAGATTTCTTCTCAACTCTCATATGTAGGTTTGTCATGGTAGGATTTTTTTCTAACTGTGGGACAAATCCAGAGCATTCCTGAGGTTACAGGTACACAATTCATGAGAAACTCTTCTGGACTGAATTGATGATAAGACCTGGCCTTTTTCCTTCCTCTCATTCCCACTCCCATACCTCTACCCCTTGAAAATAAGTCTTTTTTGGTTCTTACCGTGCTCTTGTCTTTCTCATAGTGGGCAACTATTGCTCTGGCTAGAATGAGAACAAAGTGGAAATAAAGCTTACTTGTAGAATTGGCATGTCTATATTTGAAGCTAGTTACATTACTCAAAATATTATACTTCCTTATTCTAAATTGCCCTAGAAAGTGTTTCCCCATCAAAAACATTTGATTACAAAACGCCCTCAAAAGCCTACTAAATCCACCATGTAGTAAGAATAGTACAGTTTGGGTGAAACATATTTTGGTATCTGACCATTTTTATTACCAATATTAAAATTCTGCTAAAAAATGTGTTTCAGAATAACTGACACAGGAACCCTGAGCACACCTCTGTAAACTGGGGGCTGCATGCTGGTTCAGTCTTTTTCATGCTTTATCAAGAAGACAGTTAACTTCATAAAAACTGTCATCATGAATTTAAAATTTGTAGATTCATATGAACACTGTGGGCTTATCAAGAAGATAGGTACTATGCTTCCTTTTTCCTTTTCTAAGCAAATAATCATTGAGCCTGAACAGAAAAAGCCTTTGCCCTCCATAAGGATTATAGTCTCATGGGATAATAGACAAACAAATATTTAATATAATGTCAAGAAATGATTAGAATTACTTTGCTGTACACCTGAAATAATACAACATTGTTAATCAACTATGCTCCAATATAAATCATTTTTTTTAAATGAAGAAAAAGAAGAAATAACCTTAGTGGCTTAACTTATATCACTATTTCACTTGATCATTTTTATAAAATACTTTTTCATCTGTGTTTATGATACCTTCATTATACTAGTCTACATCTTTGAAATCTCAGAATTAATATTTAAGATTTATACTTTTTCTTCAAAATTATTAACTTGAACTTTTTTCATCATCTCTCTCACATTTTAGTGTCTTTTCCCCCCATTTCCTTTGCCACAGCCCTATCGTATATAATTTTATTGCTCTAAGACTATCACTCTATCTACTTTTTTCAGATAAATCTAGCATGTAGCATAATGCATAACTAAAATTTAGTTATCATCCAGATTATATATGCTCAATGAATAATGTTGTGTTATTTATGAGTTGTGAAAATTAGGCCGCTGGAATTTTATATCTGGCTTTTAAAGTCTGTCTTTTGGAAATTTTGGCTTTCTCATTTTAAAAATAAAAATAAAAATAATAACTCCATCTTCCTCATAAAATTGTTATGACTATTATATCAGTTGATATACTTTGATCATTTAGGATAGTAATTGGTACATAGTAAATTCTGCCCCCAGAATTTTCAGTGTTTACAAATGAATGAAAAAATAAATGCATGAATTAAATAAGTAAATCAAAGTAACAGGTTGCTAATTTTAGTTAGGATGGTCAGGGAAGGCCCTTAAGAAGTAAGGGGATACACATACATGACAGGCAGGATCTGAGGAAAACTTGGTCTAGAGAGGGGGAATAGCAAATGCAAAGGCAAGTGTGATGGAACATCGAAAAAAGAGTGTAAAATGTGAAGGCAACCATTTGATAAGAGTTAATAAATTTTTATTCAAATACATTGCAATTAAAAAGATTAAAATGTATCCTAAATGTGTGCAAGTAAAATTTGCAGTTATATAGATTATTTATATATAGTATAAATTTGCAATTATCAAGATTGCTGGGAGAAATATCAAAAACCTCAGACATGCAGATGACACCACCTTTATGGAAGAAAGCAAAGAGGGACTAAAGAGCCTCTTGATAAAAGCGAAAGAGGAGAGTGGAAAAGTTGACTTAGAACTCAACATTCAGAAAACTAAGATCATGGCATCTGGTCCCATCAGTTCATGACAGTTAGATTGGGAAACAATGGAAACAGTGACAGACAATTTTTGGGGGCTCTAGAATCACTGCAGATGGTGACTGCAACCATGAAATTAAAAAGCGTTCGCTCCTTGGAAGAAAAGCTATGACCAACCTAGACAGCATATTAAAAAGCAGAAACATTACTTTGCCAACAAAGGTCCATCTAGTCAAAGCTATGGTTTTTCCAGTAGTCATGTATGGATGTGAGAGTTGGACTCTAAAGAAAGCTGAGTGCCAAAGAATTGATGCTTTTGAACTGTGGTGTTGGAGAAGACTCTTGAGAGTCCCTTGGACTGCAAGGAGATCCAACCAGTCCATTCTAAAGGAGATCAGTCCTGGGTGTTCTTTGGGAGGACTGATGCTAAAGCTGAAACTCCAATACTTTGGCCACCTCATGCAAAGAACTGACTCATTTGAAAAGACCCTGATGCCGGGAAAGATTGAAGGTGGGAGGAGAAGGGGACGACAGAGGATGAGATGGCTGGATGGCATCACCGACTCGATGGACATGAGTTTGAGTAAACTCCGGGAGTTGGTGATGGACAGGGAGGACTGGCATGCTGCAGTCCATGGGTTGCAAAGAGTTGAATATGACTGAGCGACTGAACTAAACTGAGATTTGTTTAAAATTTCATCTTTTCTTTTTGATGCTTGTCTAGCAACTTGCTAACCCATACTATTACTGGCAAACCACTTTTAAAAGTCGCTTGATGTATGACCTTAAAGTAGATTGAACTTTACTAAGATTAACAACCTACATTTGTCAAAACTTTACAGTGTTTCAGTTTACGTTACTTCATTGGATACTCAGATCTTGAAATGGCCCCAGACACTGTCATTTGCCTTGAATTGAAGTTTTATTACAATAAAGCATTTTCATAATTGGATTAAGAGATCTGCATTTTAGTTTACTAATGGGTTAAGCTAACAGATAAATAAGTTTTGTGTTTCCGTTAAGAGATACAAAAGTGCCTTTTCAGTACTTTAAGTGTTTGTCATTAATATAAAGGGTACTCATCAGTATTGCTAGGTCATTATCAACATTTCCTTAGAAATTCTTTAAAAAGAACAGTCTGTGAAAAACATCTTTGAGTTTAGTTCATTTTGAAATTTAAAAGGAAAAGATCAAATAACATCTGTCTGCTGGTAATTGTGTTTTCCCCAAAGAGCCTATCTGAATGTATGAAACATGAAGGTCACTGGTAGTTTTCATACGTAATTTATATTTAAAATTGTTAGCTTTTAAATTGTGCCATTTCTCTTTTCTCTGTCCTGTCCCCACCCTCCCATTAAGTGACAGTGACTTAGCTTTTCATGTACCAAACCAACAGGGGTCACATAGCAAACCTTCATTATTGAGTTCCTGCTATGTGCCAGGCACCCCTTTGAGTTTAGAAATGGGTGAGATGTTAATGGAAAAGTAGTGAAACATGAAAATTTTAAGAATATTTATGAAACATAAATGGTATCATGCCTATTTTACAGATAAGACAGTTGGAGAGATTCAAAACGTGCCCAATTTCTTACAGTAGTAGAAGAAATAGACCCATTTGATGAGAATGTTTCTGCTGGTCCCACGCATGACACTGCAGGATATATTCGTGAATCTTCAGAAATCTTTGAAAATACTACTTTAATTAATTTTGTGTTCTGCTATGTTTTATCTCAGAGAATATCTCTATGAAATTGTTTAGAGTTTTAGTTAATGAAAGGAAACAATTCTCAAGAGGAAACTGTGTGCTCTTCTTAGGATAATAAGTTTTAGCTGCTGCCATTTTTGCCTTGCCTTTTAATTTTGTTAACTATATAATATTGTTACAGCAAAATATTTTAGCACCTGCTTTAGCATCCATTTTTAAATAAACCACATATGAAAATTTTGGTGGAGAAAATACAGTGTTTCTCATTGAAACCCATTAAAAATTGCATCAAGTTGCCACATCTAAAATACTACTACAGAAAAGACCCCAGAAAACAGCTATAACTACGGATCAGTTCTTATATATTTATATGATAAAAAAGAATTTTCCTTTTTTCCTTTCTTCATGCAATTTGTTAAGAACTGTTCTTCACTGCTGAGGTGAGGGAGTTGATATGTAAATGAACAGGGAAATGGGAGACTATCATGAAATAGAACAACGGATAAATTCATGCGCCTAAAGTGCTGCTGTGTTAGTAGTGGTCAGGGTCAGTCAAGAAGTACTGAACACTTATCTATATGCATTACATTTAAGACTCTCACCAACCTTGTAGAGTAAGAACTATTACTATTTTAAGGAAGGCTAAGCAAGTATAGCAAGACTGAGAAACTTAGTGAAGAATGGCGCCAGGATTCAAACCTAAGCAGTTTCTGTCCAGACTTCTGGTTCTTTACCACTGTACCATGCTATCTCAGCGTTGGGGCACTGCTGCTGTAGAAAAGTAGACAAGGCCTGAGACTTGGTAACATACCAGCCACATTCCCTGTCACTGTACATTTCATTCAGACATAGTTCATGCACTATAAAATTTGAGACTAAAAATTCACAATAACCTGGCTAGAGAATGCTAACTGAAGGTAATATAAAAATTTTAATCTGAAACTCTTAACTTTATTTTCATGAACTTATCTCTGAAAGCTATTTTCTAAATATGTACCAATTTAATAGTCCTTTGTAGGGTCAATAATTCAAATAATTTGTATATTTTTACATGGAAAATATATGTTATCAGTTCTTTTTGAAGATAAATACTTTCTTCCACCACTTGGTTGTTTGTGTATTTGTTTTTAACCACACAGTGATTTGTTCTATTTCCTTGCATTTTCAGTGACTTGGATGTGTTTTTGAGAACTTCCTGGGAGTATGGAATTGTGTTTGTATTTCTTTTGTTAACTGAAATGCAAGCAGATAATTTGTATAATGTTCTGTTCAAATACTATGGTAACACATAGCAATGTAATTGAAAGAACATTATATATGTATATTCATGTTATGTGTATGTCTCCAAAGATCCAAGTCTTGAGCAAAATAATGACTACCACTCGTTGAACATCTATTATATGCTGCACTTAGGGGCTCTTACATATGTTCTCTCATTTGGTTTCAGTTCAGTTCAGTTCAGTTCAGTCGCTCAGTCGTGTCCGACTCTTTTCGACCCCATGAATCGCATTTGGTTTAACGCTCACAAAAAGGAAAATATCTACCCAAATATCTGTCTTTATCTCAAGCACATGAGAGAAAACATTTTGGTTGTATCCTGCTAAAAATTACACAGAAACTCATTCCAGCAAAAGTTTTGTATAAGCAGGACTCAATATACTCTGGTTGGTTTCCTTATATCCCTTGTTTCCTCATCTGTGAAACAGAAGGAATAATAACTTTCTTATAGAATGAGAATTAAATGAAATATTTTATACATATTAAGTAAAATTATTCTGTGGTAGATAGGTACATTTATCTTGGAATTTAATTCTCATAATTTGATGGAAAAAGCATGTATTAATATATGACCTATAATTAACTAATCCCTGGCATTGTAATTACACAATAAATTCTCTTTAACTTTTTGAGTGCTGCTTAAATAAAACACTGCAGTTAGGTTTGCTTCCTGGCAAGTATGAAAGTGAAAGTCACTCAGTCATGTCCAGCTCTTTGTGACCCCATGGACTGTAGGCTGCCAGGCTCCTCAGTCCATTGGATTTTCCAGTTCATTGGATTTTCCAGACAAGAATACTGGTTTGGGTTGCCTTTCCTCCTCCAGGGGATCTTCCTGACCCAGGGAACAAACCCAGGTCTTCCCGCATTGCAGGTGGATTCTTTACGATCAGAGCCACCAGGGAAGCCCAAGAATGCTAGAGTGGGTAGCCTATTTCTTCTCCAGTGGATCTTCCTGCCAGGAATCGAACCAGGGTCTCCTTCATTGCAGGTGGATTCTTTACCAGCTGAGTATGCATTTCTGTAGTTTTCACTGGTGTACAACCAACATAGACAACTCTTTTTGTACTCTTGGTTGAACGAAAAGCATGCTATAAATGCAGTCAAGTGTTTCATACTTTCTCTCATGAGCTCAAGTTAAAAAGTATCTTTAAAGCATTTTTTAACCTGTTAATTCTCAAGAAATAAAGGATAGCAAATTTCCATTTTCTTCTATTCTAAATATACACATTTTTATTTTTTATAATGTAATGTTCTGCCTTCTGAAATTTATAAGGATAAAGGTCACTTACATTTTCTTTTCTTTTCACTGCACTTTTGTTTCCTCTCTCCTTCTCCTACCAAATATATTAAGGTTTGGGATCCAGTTAAAAATCTATTTAGAAATATAAGTATCAGAGTTCGTATTTGGAGAGATTTTACTATTTCATGAATGCTCAAAACTTGAATGGAACAGTAGCACTTAGAAAATCTTGCCATTTCTCCTTGTCATTAATCAAGACTAATCTCTATACCTTTCCATCTCTATCCTGATGGATTTTTCCTTATCTTATCAGCAGGTATGTTGTAACACAGACTACGTAGCTAAGAAAATCAGTGGTTTACAAGGCAGTTCAGATAGATGTTGGACTTCCCTGGTGGCTCAGATGGTACAGTGTCTGTCTACAATCTGGGAGACCTGGGTTTGATCCCTGAGTCGGGAAGATCCCCAGGAAAGGAAATGGCAACCCACTTCAGTACTCTTGCCTAGAAAATCCCATGGACAGAGGAGCCTGGTGTCGCAGAGTCGGACACGACTGAGTGACTTCAATTTCTTTCGCTTTCAGATAGATGTAGACTGAAAAAGAACAGCTTGTAATAATGTTTTTATTATTTAATGTGGTTTTTCTCTGAGTCTTTAAAAAAAATATTGTGTAAAATAGTTTCCCTGGACTATTTCTTGCATTGTAGAACTTTACTTCAGGCCAAATCTGTGACAGAAGAAGAGAACAAGAGAGAGAATATGGGGAACACCACCCTTGTGCTTCCTTTCCTAAGTTAGTCACTCAGTCGTGTCCGACTCTGTGACTTCATGGACTGCAGCCCGCCAGGCTCCTCAGGCCATGGAATTCTCCAGGCAAGAATCCCAGAGGTAGCCATCCCCTTCTCCAGGGATCTTCCCAACCCAGGGATCAAGCCTGGGTCTCACACATTGCAGACAAATTCTTTACAGTCTGAGTCACCAGGGAAGCCCTTCCTTTCCTGTGTTCAGAGGTAAACATCTTCGTTGTCTAGATCTCTTGAAATTTGTACTTTTATAAGTTTTTAAATGCTAATTGAATAAATAGTTGAAGTCATATCATTTAATGTTTAAATATGATAAAATAATTGTGTTTCTACAGTTACTTGTTTCATGTTTATGATGTATGATGGGGAATTATCTTAAATCTATTATTAAGTGAAATTTATATTGTTGCCAAAGTTTATATTTTAATGTGACTTGGTGTTGCTTAGAAATTTTGGCTATGTAGTTTAAAGACCTCCAGATTACACTGGGACATTCTTAACAGCTTTGCAATCTTGGAAAACTAAAACAAAAGAAAGACCAGTGCCTATTTAGTATTCCTAGCTATATGCAGGCGAATGTGTGTATAACTTAGCTGATAGTAACAACTTTCTTATTGTTTACCACTTACAGAGGGTTTTTTTGGTAAAATACTTAGTCACACATTTGCTGTCTTATGGTTATTTCAGTGCCCTACTGACATCAGGGGTTACTGATTGTTGTATTAGTAGTTCCTGACAAATAGAAATTATTTGATATGCTAAGCCATTTCTGACAGAAGATATAAAGTTTTGACAAACACGTATGGCACAGCAAGTGTCCAATTCTAAAGAGCAAAATAAATGCAAACCACCATTATGGTGAACACAAACAGCCTGAAAGCAAGTTATCAGTAAGCAAATAATTGTTGAACTGTTATGAATGGAATAGGATGTTGAAATAGGGCATGATTGGCTGATGTTACATATGTCCTTGATTACCTTCCCTGTGCTTTTATCCTAATAAGTGACATTCTTTGTATTCCCTTGGATGGCTAGACAGTCTGACACTGAAGAAGAATAAATATTGCATGTGGTACACATTAAGCTGTCATCCAAGACAGCATTTATAAAAAGTAACTGGAGAAATTCATAAGAAATTCTGTGCTGCTACAGTTTCCTGGCTCCAGTCATAATTGTCAAAGTTCTTGACACATTCAGGTCTTCAGAAAAGATTTAGGTTTACAGTGGCTTGGTGTATGAATAATTATTAAGGATTTGTGTTCCCATATTGCCTTAGGATGTTAATGTTAGTTACTCAAATGTATTTTATGGTAATTTTAATTTTAAGAAGTATCTCCATATTGGTAGTAGTGACATATCTTCCATCTTATGGTCTTCCTTAAAAGGATTTTAGACAATTCATATATTTGAAAGGAAGAACAGGAGTTTTTAAATGCTTAGTTTATCTTTACTCTGTTGGAGAATATTGCTTGCTTGTGTTTAGTACAGGCAAATAACTTTCAAAGTAAGTATTTTTGTTTTTCTTCTCCAGCAGCATTGGAAAGCCTTCAAATGGTCCAAATGTTTTCAAGTTATTTCCAAAAAGCCAAATCACTACTTGGTGTTTTATTTAGGAGCCTGATGGGCTATAGTCCATGGGGTCACAAAAGAGTTGGACATGACTTAGCAACTAAACAACAACAAGATGTTTTTAATTCACATACTTTTGTAATTTTAATATGGTTTTTTAAGGCAGAGGAGTATTTTATTTATTTCAGTCACTATTATCTCTTAATTTTGGAGGAAGATGTGTAGGAGATATAATATCATACAAAAATAAGCATATCTAAATAAAGAAGTTATGAACGCATATTTAGGCAAGCATTTTTTTAAACTTGTCTTACTTTTGCTAAACTAAAATGCTTTTCCTTTTTTATCCTTTCTATGTGGTATGTCACATAGTAACTGAAGGTTGCCAGAAATTTTTCTTTTTTATATTTCTGTAACCTGACACATTATTCTAAGCCTTTTGAAATTGAGTAATTAGTATTCCCATTCTATAATCTAATCAAGAATATAACATATTCTATCAGCTGATTACTAGGAAAATGTGATTAAGTATCAGAATGCTTTAGGATGCAACACAAATATGAAAATAAAATACAGTGTTGAATTCTGAAATATGAGCTCTATTTTGGGGGAGGACAAGAGGTCACTCAGGATTTCTGTGACAACTATTTTGTGTTAGTTTTTAAATTGCATAATTTTAATTTGGGGTAATGTTTTTGGGGATATTGTCTTTACTTTGAAATCTAAACCATCCATTTGAATTGAAGAAACTTTTCTCCAAGTATAACACGGCTCAACTGTTACCTATAGCTTTTAACTCTCTAGGCCACTACGGAGCACAAAATATTTGCCCAACTGGTAAATTGAACTGTAAGTCCCACTGTGGGAAATTGCTTTGCTGTGCTCCAAACAGCAGTTATCTTAGTAATTGTACCTGAATTCTTTGTGGCTAATAGAGCGTAGAGTCCATTTTACAAGCAGAAAATTATTTCTGTTAAATACTTTTAATTATAAACCCCCCAAATAAAATGTGAATCAGTAAGACCATAGTGAGTGGTTAAACTGCATCATTTTTAATTGTTAGTGCAGAAAAGTGAAATTATTTTTCTTTTTAGTGTAAAACTGTACATACCAACATTTCACATTCTAAACTGGAGCTCCCAACAAGGAGCTTATCAGAGCAAATTGTCTAGTCCATCCCCTTCCTCACTCAAAACCTAATGACCCTTTATCATCATGGTTTAGATTGCTGGACACAGATGTGAGAAAATACAAGTAATCTACAGGTAACTACAGTAGCTGCACTGATGTTCTCAGAGAACTGACTGCTGGGAAGATAAAGAGCTTCCCACAGAGTCTGTGACTTTCCGGTAGCAAAGCACATCATGAGCTCATACATGAAGTTTTATTTGCTGAAGATTCACAATAAGATACATTAGAACATTCAGCAGGGACTCTTTTTAGATGAGCACAGAAATTCTGGAGGGTTATTAGTTGATGCACCATTGCAGAGCATCATGTTAAATTTTTTTAAAAGTTCAGTAATATTAATTCTTTGGACAAGCATCAAAGATTACAAACACAATGCAGCGTTAAAACTTCTTGATATTTATATAATGTACTAACAGACCCTAATCTCTTTTCTTTTCACAAAAGACTGAGCTTTCTTCTAGAAAGTAATTTGGTTATGATTTTTAATATGAAAGAGGAACAGCAATTTCTCAAACTTCATACTAAATTGTATTTCAAAGAACTTGTTTGTGGCCAGGTGCTCTGCTTTTGTTAGCTGCTTAGATGATGATGAGTGAGGTAAACCCATTTATCTATTTGCATGCAGTTGAGTAATTTACCATGAAAAGAACGATCATTTATTTTTTGTTTGGGTTTTTTTTTTTTTTTTGGATAAAGATACTGCACCTGTAGCTTAAGCTTTATAATTGTTGGTTTAACTATTATTTGCAGTGATCATAGTTTAGACAGCTTTAGAAAAACTACAATGCAAAAAAATATTTACTTAATCTTTTTTATGTATGAAGTGTTTTGTTTTTAGTCATTGAATTTGGTTTAAGTTTACTAAATTGGGATGAATCGATTTGAATTAGACTGTCTGAACTTCAAGTGTGTGTTTCTTTTCAAAAATCATTTGCTCATTGTATTTTTCTAAAAGCTAATTTTGTTTCTGTAAAAACTATAACTCCTGGATTAGGAATAGTCATATTTCCTTTATATGTCAAAATGAACTACAGTCCTAAAATCATTTTTAGAAGTTACCATTTAGTAGCTGAAAGAATGATTTTTCAACAACCCATGGTGGTTAAGCAGCTGAGAGCCAACAAAAGGAGTAGTGAGATACTTACTCATTATATAGTTGTATGGCGTATGTACCTAACTTATTATTTATGGAAAATATTGAAATGCCCAGAAAATTAGAGAAGATACTGGCTGAGTCTTTTAGGCTAGGTTCCAAGTCATTTTTGTTTCAAAAATATTATACTTTTAAAAAACAATTCCTTGCAAGTAGAGCACCAAAATTACATCAAAAGTACCTGCCATCTTAAGTAATTAATTTAATATTAAGTTTCTAGTATAGAATGACCATGAACAAAGTAATTTCTTATCAGAAAATAGAAAAAACAAATTATCTGTAAGTAGAATTCCTGTTATTCTTACAGTAATTAGCATCACTCTTTTGATATAATTGAAATATTTTATGTTGCATGGCATAGATTAATCTAAAAGAACACTGAAGAATTGTTTGAGGCTGTATTATACATTAATTCTGTTTTTAGTTTGCTCTAAGATCTAAAGAAACAACTATATTTGTTTCCATTTAGCAGCAAATAGGAAACACAGAACTCAAAATTCTACAAAGTGGATTTTCTTACCATCTTCATGTTTAAAGGAAAAGAAACCAGGGAAGCATGTGCAGTATAAGATTGTTTTGCATTTTTGTTTTTACATCACCAGATTAAATATAATGAAACCCATCTGTGAATTGTAGGAAATACTCGTTGGTTTTTGTCAAAGACTGCAGTATGGTTCTTTCCTTTCTTTTTCTTCTGTAGTTTTTTTTTAATTCAACAAGATATACAGAAAATTAGAAACCTTGTCTGTTATAAAGTTTTGTTTGAGCTTTTTAAACTGAGTGATTAGCAGAAATAATGACCCTGTCAGCCTTAATCACATTAAAATGTGGTTAACATCATTTAATTTTTTCCACTTAATATGCAAAAATTTCCAGTAGATTTGCAGTGAAGGCCATTGAAATTCCATTAGAACAAGAATAAAAATTTCAGGCATCATTTATTCAGAGAAGGAATAAAGGTCTCGATTGAGAACTGCTGAATCTTTCTATTAGAGACACTATGAATCATTACATTGAATGTACCTTACATTTCGATACACCTCTGTCTGCTTTTCAAATGGTTGAAAGTCATGTTTTATCATTTTTCATGAGGAGAAATAAACTAGAATTGCATGATTTTATAAATATCTAAAAGATTACTGAACATTTTATTTTTTACTCCCTAAGTCTGCTAAAGTATGAAGTTATTTGTGGCTGAAAATCAAGATAATGAAAGAATTGATTATTTTAACATGGAACAAACTACATAACCAACCCATGAAGTGGACAGGTTGTGTTTTAAATAGTTAATTTGTTATATGCCAAATAAGAAATTTAAAATTAAGCATCAAATGGCACTAATTCTTTGCCAAAGTTCATAGCTTATCATTTGTGAAGCTTCCCCTGGTTTATTATACTGAATTAGCTGTGTATGGGAGAAGGCAATGGTACCCCACTCCAGAACTCTTGCCTGGAAAATCCCATGAACAGAGGAGCCTGGTAGGCTGCAGTCCATGGGGTTGCACAGAGTCGGACGCAACTGAGTGTCTTCACTTTCACTTTTCACTTTCATGCACTAAAGAAGGAAATGGCAACCCACTCCATTGTTCTTGCCTGGAGAATCCCAGGGACGGGGGAGCCTGGTGAGCTACCGTCTATGGGGTCGCACATAATCGGACACGACTGAAGTGACTTAGCAGCAGCAGCTGTGTATGAATTACAATTGAAGCACATTCTATGGTTTCTAGTACTGTTTGTCCTTTTATGATCATTTTTTATATTTATTTGTTGTGATGTAGTAGGAAAAGCTTAATTTTATTTTCAGCAATTAAGAAATACCTACCATTATACTTTCCTTGCTATGTTTGCATTTACCAGTATCCTGTAAAATGTATATCGTGTGGAATGTTTCCTCCCCATATTAATAAAAAGAAAAAAAGAAAGAAAAAAAGGCTGTTACTGTATATACCTGATAAGCAGAAATGGCTTTCTGGAACCATTCCTATCTTTCGGGTAATTAGGTAATTATACAGTGTTGTGGGTGTTTTTTTTTTTTTTTTTAATTTGTATTTTGTTCCCAAACCATTTGAACCCATTATATAATTATTCTGTGTGTACTTTGTAGTAAAAATACCATTGGAGAGTTTATCAGGGAAAGTGTTCTATGCATGTGCTCCTCACAATGTATAAATTTCTCCATCCTGGCATATTTCTGTGTCTGTGGAAACCTAAAAACACTTAATTATCTATGCCTCCTTTCTCCCTCCATGATTGGCTCCTTGGGGCTAAGAAACCCCTTCCTTCCCTGACTGCCTTGTCTAGAATAATCCCCAGGCTCCCCTGTGTTCACAGCATCTTGTGTATTTGCTTCTGAGTACTTATCACAAGTTATATAATCTCACTATTTGTCTCTCTTTCTGTCCCATAAGCATTTACATTCCCATGGGAATGTGAATCATGCCTGCTTTGTTTATTTTATGTCTCCAGTGCTTGGCACTAGACTCGGTAAATTTTGTTGATTGAATGGCTAGCTGGATGAAATCAATTAACTTTATCCCTTATGTTTCAGCTTTGACTTTAGCAATATGTAGATCACTTGAAGTCTGTCTGTTCTGGTTAGATATATCAAAGGTTTAGAGCACAGGTAGATAGATGTCTCTGCCAGGAGGCAGTGGATGATTTCAGAAAGTAAATATTTTCAGCTTTGAGGCCCACACAGTCTCTCTTAACAGCTCCTCACCCTTGCAAAGGCAGCTATAGACAGTATATAAACAAATGGGCTTGGCATTGTGCCAATAAAATTTCATTTATGGACACTTACATTTGAATTTCATATAATCTCACTGCCACAGAATAGTCTTCCTTTGTTGCTGCTGTTGTTGTGTTTTAGAAATAACTTCAAAATGTAAAAACCCTTTTCAACTTGTGGCATTACAGAAATGTGCAGTGATTTGCTGATCCCTGTTCTATGTACTTAGCCAGAAACAGCCTTTAGGTTTTGCATATGATTATATATCCTCACTCATCTACTGAAGTAGTTCCTCCTTTCTTTCCTGCATCATCAGTTTTTCCTTCCCAAGTGGATACTTCCCATCAGCATATAAGCATGCTGTCATTTCTCCAGTCTTTAGAACAACAACTTATTTTGACCCCACTTGCCTTTCACATTGCAGCCTATTCTCTCTTTGCTCTGAAAAGTTATATATATAAGTTATATATATATATATATGTAGTAAATGAACTTAAATATCTAAGATACCTATAATTTTCTCCTTTCAAAAGAAAAAAGTTGTACGGTTGTATTTTTTGTGTTACTTTGTTTGCAGATTTTCTTTATTTAAAAGGAAACTAGATAATAAGATGCCATTGGGAGGCAGGGTGGGAAAGAAGAGCTATATAAAATAACAGATGGGAGGAAGGCTCTATTCTGTGTACCTTTCTTGTTCTGTCTCTTTCTGAATAAACTGCTTAGAAACTTCATGACATTCTCTTTCTTGGCTTTTGGGTGACAAACGTATCAGCCTTCCAGTTGTAATCTCTCCTGTTGACTAATTTCCTCTCTGCCTGCCATAGGTCTTCCCTAGCAATTAGTAATTGAGTGATTCTTGTTAATTTTTTCACTTGCCCTCTGAACTCATGCCTTCAACTCTAACCGGTATGCTGCTGCTGCTGCTAAGTCGCTTCAGTCATGTCCGACTCTGTGCGACCCCATAGACAGCAGCCCACGAGGCTCCCCGTCCCTGGGATTCTCCAGGCAAGAACATTGGAGTGGGTTGCCATTTCCTTCTCCAGTGCATGAAAGTGAAAAGTGAAAGTGAATTCACTCAGTCGTGTCTGACTCAGCGACCCCATGGACTGCAGCCCACCAGGCTCCTCTGTCCATGGGATTTTCCAGACAAGAGTGCTGGAGTAGGGTGCCATCGCCTTCCCTGAACCGGTATACTAGTGGTTCTCAAAGTTTAAAGTGCACCAGAATCCTCTGGAGTGTTTATTAAAACACAGATTGCTATCTTTACTGCCACAGTTTCTGATTCATTAGGTTGGGGATGGGGCCTGAGAATTGTCAAGTCCAACAAATTCCTAGGTACTGCTGGCACATAAGTGTGTTACTTTGAGATGTACTGCTCTCTGCAAATGATATGCAAATCTGTAGCCTTAATTTTTCTCTTAGCCCTTTTCAAGTTTCATTATTCCAGACTGGCAAAAGGAAATCTCCATTTGGCTCTTCCATTATCATTATGAAGCTTAATCTGTGTAAAACTAAACTCCTAATTTTTTCCTATAATACAACCATGGTAGAAACTACTTTCAAGCTTTTTTATCTTTGTTAGTACTACTGGCTCTCTTTGAATCTTTTAAGCTCATTTCTTCAAATTATTTTAACATGTGTTCTTTCATACATCTGATTCAGTTAATCACTAAGTTACATCTTTTTTCTTCTAAATCTGGCCCTTACTTGTTCTTTCCTCTTCCACTACACTGCTTATCAACCCAGACCAAGGCCATATCAATTCATTTTAAAGTTGGGTAACACCTGCTATCTTATCATCCTTAACTTTGTAGGTTGTTTTCCTATAAACATTCTGTTTGCTTTAAACATATTCACTCTGACATTTTCTCAATCGATGATCCTTCTCTGAAACAGGAGAGTATCTTCACAATTTGGGATAGGCAAAGATCTGTTGGATGAAATACAAAATGTTAAAAAAGGCTAATATATGCAGAGTACATCATGAGAAACGCTGGACTGGAAGAAACACAAGCTGGAATCAAGATTGCCGGGAGAAATATCAATAACCTCAGATATGCAGATGATACCACCCTTATGGCAGAAAGTGAAGAGGAACTAAAAAGCCTCTTGATGAAAGTGAAAGAGGAGAGTGAAAAAGTTGGCTTAAAGCTCAACATTCAGAAAACAAAGATCATGGCATCCAGTCCCATCACTTCATGGGAAATAGATGGGGAAACAGTGGAAACAGTGTCAGACATTTTTGGGGGGGCTCCAAAATCACTGCAGATGGTGACTGCAGCCATGAAATTAAAAGACGCTTACTCCTTGGAAGAAAAGTTATGACCAACCTAGATAGCAGAGACATCACTTTGCCTACTAAGTTCCGTCTAGTCAAGGCTATGGTTTTTCCTGTGGTCATGTATGGATGTGAGAGTTGGACTGTGAAGAAGGCTGAGCGCTGAAGAATTGATGCTTTTGAACTGTGGTGTTGGAGAAGACTCTTGAGAGTCCCTTGGACTGCAAGGAGATCCAACCAGTCCATTCTGAAGGAGATCAGCCCTGGGTGTTCTTTGGAAGGAATGATGCTAAAGCTGAAACTCCAGTACTTTGGCCACCTCATACAAAGAGTTGACTCGTTGGAAAAGTCTCTGATGCTGGGAGGGATTGGGGGCAGGAGGAGAAGGGGACAACAGAGGATGAGATGGCTGGATGGCATCACTGACTCAATGGACATGAATCTGAGTGAACTCTGGGAGTTGGCGATGGACAGGGAGGCCTGGCGTGTTGCGATTCATGGGGTTGCAAAGAGTGGGACATGACTGAGCAGCTGAACTGAACTGAACTGACTGAATATAAAAGAAAACAATTTCATTATAATGAATAACTTCTGTTCACCAAAAAACACTATTAAGAAAATGAATAGATTAGCCACAAACTGGAAAAATATATTCATTATACATATATCTGACTGAGGACTTATATCCAGAATATATTTTTAAATTTCTACAAAAGAATAGTATAAAAGCCAATAACCTAATTTGAAGGATGGGCAAAAGACTTATACATACACTTCACAAAAGAAGATATATGAATAAACATGAAAAGGTACTCAGCATCTCTTAAGTCATCAGGGAAAGACAGTTTAAAGCCACAGTAAGATATGATTCCATAATCACTGAAATGGCTAAAATTAAAGTAACTAAGAACACCCAATGTGGACAAGGAAGAACAGGAATTGTTGTATCACCTTGGAAAATTGGCCATTTATTTTAAGTAGACATCTACCCTCTGACCCAGTAATTCCAACTTTTAGTATTTAGCTAAAATAAATGAAAACATACATACATATGTTATAAATATTCTTTCACAAAATAATAACAGCTTTATTCATAGTGGCCCCAAACTGGAAGCAACTCACATTAGTAGAAAAATGGATAAATAAATTGTGACATATTTATATGATGGAAATCGTACATCTCACTAATAAAATATATAGGTCAGCATGGAGAGGCAGTGGGGATTGACTGGGAAAGGTCATAAGGGAACTTTCTGCGGACATTGAAAGTGTTGTCTGTTTGAGGGTGGTGGTTACATATGTATATAAAATTCTCAAAATTCATTAAATCGAACATTTAAGATCTGTACATTTTATTTTTATTAATCATTGCAACAACAAATAATTTTAATAAAATCAAAAAATCTCCTTGTTCCCCTGACAAGTATATCCAAATATACATTAAGATACCTAAAAAGATTACAGGCTGACTTGATAAGTTGTGTGAAAATGATGACAATGTTTATCTCGTTTATCCTACCAACCCAGCACTTGGCTAAATACTCTTTATGCTGTATATTTCATCCCCATAACTTAAATATTTTCTCACTGGAAGTTTGTCACTCCTATCCTTCCTTGGGTCTGTTTTACTCAGTCTCCAGCAAAGACTCTCCCCTCTAGCAACTACCAGTTTGTTCTCTGTATCTGTGAGTCTGTGTTCATTTTGTTTTTTAGATTCCACGTATAACTGAGATCATAGGAATTTGTCTTTCTCTGACTTATTTCAGTTAGAATAATAGTACCTTCTAGGTCTATCCACGTTGTCACAATGGCAAGACCTCGTTCTTCTTTATGACTGAATGCCACTTCAGGGGGGAGGTGCAGGGGATGATGGTCTTGATCCATTCACCCGTCAGTGGGCACAGGTTGCTCCCATGCCTTGGCTATTGTAAATAATGCTATAGTGAGCATAGGGGTGCAAGTATCTTTTCAAATTAGCCCTTTTTTTCTTTGCTATGTACCTACAAATGGAATTACTGGATCATATAGTAGTGTTATTTTTAACTTTCTGAGGAACCTTCGTACTTTTCCTGTAGTGGCGGTACCACTTTGCATTCCCACCAACAGTGCCCAAGGGTTCCCTTTTCTCTCCATCCTGACTAACAAGTGTTATTTGTTGTCTTTCTAATGATAGCCATTCTGACAGATCTGAGGTGATATATCACTGTGGGTTTGATTTGCATTTCCCTGATGGTTAGTGATGTTGGACATCGTTTCAAGTGTCTTTTGACCTTTTGTTTTGGTTTTTTGCAGAAGTGTCTATTCAGGTTATCTGTCCATTCTAAAATCAGGTTTTTTTGTTTTTGATGTCGAGTTGTATGAGTCCTTTGTATAATTTGGGTAACTCTTCAGCTATCCAGACCCCACACTGTTGTTTTCTGTTGAGGTTATTTGACTTGTGTGTGTGTGAGTAAGGTACAGTGAACATCCTTATAGCCATCCAAGAAAGTACATTTTCCTTAACCCCGGCCAATACTGGATGTTAGTCTTGCTTTAATCATTTCTCGTTTAATAGCCCCAAAGTGGTATATTATTTTAATTTTATTTACCTGATTATGATGTAAAGATAGGTTAACTTTAATGACTTTTAGACTAATTATTAGAGAAAAGATGTATCTACACTAGGAACAGAATTAAACATGGGCTTAAGTCAGTTGTATAGAATTTGATATCTCATTTATAGTTATTATTTTGGTGTATTCTGAGAGCAGAAATCTTATTTAAAGTAAGAGAAACTATTCAAGAGTATAGTTTAATATGTCATTAATAAAATTACTTTTGGCAATTTCTTTTCAAGTGAATTTAGCTAAAACAGTATATAAATATAGCCAGGAATATGTAAAGGTAGTAGAGAGAAACCTTTGAACTGAGAATGCAAGCAAAGGAATAAAGGTTTTATTAGTTTTGTGTCTCCCAGTATGGCCAGGGAAGAGGAAGTAAGACATTGCTTTTCATACTCAGAGACAAGTAACAAATGGTTCCTAGACTGACTGCTTTGATTAATATTGGTTTAGAAATTATAGCAAAGTCAAATATCCTTCCTACTGGTTCACTTCAAATCTGTTTTTCTTTTAATATATTTGCATCTTAGGTAAATTTTTGCCCTTCTTGGAAACTGCCAGAATATCACTCAGCAGCAATTTAATGAGTAGCAAATCTTTCCATTTTCCTTTACCACAGGTAGGACAGTTTAAGGAGAAAATAAGAATGAAAAGAAATCCCTATAAATAAAGTTTGAAGTGGTTAGTGCTAGACCTGTCTTCTCAGATAAATTTGACTAATAGCCAGATCATAGATAAGCATACAACACACTTCTTTTTAAGAAATTGTGTTCTGAACATTGAGGTGTTCAAAAGCGGCAAAGCCATTCTTCGCCTTATTAATGATAGATAGCACATGTTGATCACTTACCTTGTATCAGCATGCTAAGCATCTTATATGCACTTTCTCATTTAATCTTCACAGCAATCCTGTGATGTAGATGCTATTATTATCTCTCATTTATTGATGAGAAAACTGAGACTTTAGAAGGATTCCATGACATGGCTAGGATAATCTCCTCTGTCTGGCTTTAGTACTCTGTAACCATATTCTATACTGCCTCTCTTGGCAAAGAGATTATGTGTGAGTATCCTTTAATTATAGGGTTCCTTTCATTAAAGTAAATTAACTTTTGTGTCTTATTTACAAAAGCTCGTTTTACATATAATGTCTTTTCAATAGAATAATGGACTCCAATGTATTATTACTTGCTAGTACAAACTATAAGCTATGAAACCAACTACAAATTTTGATAGATGTGATTCTACTCCAACATTTCCTAGTTATCCCTTTTCTTGTATAAACAGTCTACTAAAGCCAGTTGGCACTTTAAGACTATGCATACAAAATTATGTTGAAATAGATACTTGTATAACAGAATAATCTTCTTTCAGAAGCAGTGTATCTATCTGCAACTACTGAAGTTTGCATTAAGAACCTGTGTCTTTTTAAGTGCTTCTTGCTTCTCCACTGTCCCCAAATCACTGTTCTCCAAAAATACACAAACGGTGACCTTTCTCTTTTTTATGATGACTATTTACCTTGGGTTTGTATCCTTCTGTGTCAGCTCCTTTATGCAGTCCATGTGTGTCCCACATGGTAAATAGACTGAGGATTTGGATCATGAGGGAATGGACTCCTTTGTTAGAATATGGAAGCCCCCTCCAGAGGATGAACCCACTCCAGTGTTCTTGCCTGGAGAATCCCAGGGATGGGGAAGCCTGGTGGGCTTCCGTCTATGGGGTTGCACAGAGTCGGACACGACTGAAGCGACTTAGCAGCAGCAGCAGCAAGCAAGAAGCATCCATATGGGAAAGGAAGTCTGTGCAGATTCTGACATACATACCCATATTGATCTTTCCCTTGGGGGTTTCTTTCTTTCTTTCTTTCTTACTGTCATGAACAAAAACCCCGTTCCTTTTCTGCTTTTATTTTTTAAGTTACATAATTGAAAAGACCACTAAATGTATTGATTTCTTTTCCTAAAATTCTCTATTTTAATGAGGCCAAAATCTTGCTTTATCAAGATTGTTTATCTTCTCCTCTTAATCATGCCTGTGGTACATTCCTTCTCCCATCACAATGCTTATCATTCTCTTTTTAAATTATGCATTTATCTGTTTTTCCTTCCCCATCCCTTATACCCCCCCTTTTCAAAGTTGATTGTTCAAGGTTTAACATAATGCTTATCAGTACACTTAGTTACTTACCATATATGTTTACAATCATTGTGCTTGCATTCTTTCCAGTTACTTTTCTATCTATAAAAAGTTGGTTAGGCAAGACTTCTTCCCAGAAATACAGACCCAGTTTTTTAAAGAACCATCATTCTTTACTTCCAGGCAATCTAACATTTTTTAAAAATTCTGTATGAAACCCACACACTGATAGGAGACAGCTAAGATTGGGGACTAACCTTTGAAGACCTCCTGTGTTCCAAGCACTTTAATACATCAGCCTGTGAGGATATATTATTTGTGTTGTTGGTGATTAAACTGAGGTTCAGGAAGTTTAAATAGCTTTCCCAGAATCTTATAGCTAGTATGTGATTAAACTAACATTTGAATTGGTATTTACTCCAAAATCTCTGCTTTTTCTATTGATCCCTTCTATTTCTACAGGAAGGTTAGATATTATAGGATCAAAATGTGCGAAGTATTAGCATTTTTGTCTTTTATTTTTAAATTCTCAGTTTAACTTTGGGTTTTTTATTTTTCAGATAATTAATATGCACAAAACTTTCCTTTTTAAAGTGGGTTTTAGTATATCCACAATTTGCCACCATCAATGCTAGTTTCAAAACCTTTTCATCACCCCAGAAAGAAGCTCTTTGCCCATTAATAGTCACTCCCCATTGCCTTCTCTGCCTAGGCCCAAGCAACCACTAATCTACTTTCTGTGTCTTTGAATTTGTCCATTGAGGATATTTCATATAAATTGAATTATACAAATGTAGCCTTTTGTCTGTGGCTTCTTTTATTTAGTATAATGTTTTTTAAGGTTCATCCATGTTGTAGCATGTATCAGTACTTCATTTCTTTTTATGACTGAATTACTTTCCACTGTATGGATATAGCACTTATTGTCCATCTTTTTATGTTTTTAACCATCCTAGTGGGTATAGAGGACTTTCCTAGTGGCTCAGACGGTAAAGCTTCTGCCTACAATGTGGGAGACCTGGGTTCAATCCCTGAGTCGGGAAGATCCCTTGGAGAAGGAAATGGCAACCCACTCCATTACTCTTGCTTGGAAAATCCCATGGACGGAGGAGTCTGGTAGGCTATAGTCCATGGGGTCGCAAAGAGTTGGACACAACTGAGTGACTTCACTTCACTTCAGTGGGTATAGAATGATATCGCATTTTGGTTTTGATTTGTACATTTCTCTGATGATTAGTGATATTAAACATCTTTTCATATACATGTTGGCCATTTGTATACCTTTGGGAGAAATGTCTGTTCAAATCCTTTGCCCATTTAAAATTGAGTTTCTTTTTATTACTGAGTGGTAAGTTTTCATTATTATTTAGTGGTGCTTTTTTATTGAAGTATGTATTTGGTATATAATATTATCTTGGTTTCAGGTATATGGCAAAGTAATTCAGTTATATATTTTTTCAGATTATTTTCCATTGTAGTTTATTATAAGATATTGAATATAGTTTCTTATGTAAATGCTTGTTGCACATCTGTATTTGAATTTGTTAGTATAGTTTCTTTGCTCGGCCCTTATCGGAAACATACTTTCCAAACATTTTTTTCCCATTCTATGTATTGTCACTTCACTGTCTTGATAGTGTCTTTTGGTGCACAAAATTTTAAATGTTGATAAATTCTAATTTATTTTTTCTTTGGTTGTTTGTGTTTTAAGTATCGTATCTAAGAACCTATTATTGCCTAATCCAAAAATGTGAAGATTTCCACCTGCTTTCTTTGAAGAGTTTTATAGTTTTAACTCATACATTTAGATCTTTGGTCCATTTTAACTTTTCTTTGTGGATATTCACTTGTCTAAGCCCCATTTGTTAACTATTATTTTCCTATTGAATTGTGATAGTACCCTTTCAAAAATCGAATGATCATATCATAATCTCAACAACAACAACAACAACAAAATACTAATTAACCCAGTTTTTAAATGGGCAAAGGACTTGAATAAACATTTATCCTAAGAAATGTCCATCATTGAATGAAAGGATAAACAAAATGTGGTATATACATACAATGGAATATTATTCAGTCTTTAAAGAAAAAGGAAATCATGTCATCTGCTATAACGTGGATGAACCTTGAGGACATTGTTAAGTAAAATAAGCCAATCACAAAAAAAGACAAAAACTGTATGATTCTACTTGTAAGAGGTATCAAATTAATCACACTCATAAAAACAAAGTATGGTAGTTTACAGGGGCAGGGGCTGAGGTAGGGTGGGGTGTAGTAGTTCAAGCCACAGATTTACCTTGGGAATGAAAATGCACTGTATTTTGATTTTTTTTTTTTCTATCATAAGTGGTGCTGGAAATATTACAGTGAACAAAATATTTTTAAAAATTCCTTGCCCTAATAAACAGTGGCTGACTTTATTTTTCTGGGCTCCAAAATCACTGCAGATGGTGATTGCAGCCATGAAATTAAAAGACACTTGCTTACTCCTTGGAAGGAAAGCTATGACCAACCTAGACAGCATATTCAAAAGCAGAGACATTACTTTGTCAACAAAAGTCCGTCTAGTTAAGGCTATGGTTTTTCCAGTGGTCATGTATGGATGTGAGAGTTGGACTGTGAGGAAAGCTGAGTGCTGAAGAATTGATGCTTTTGAACTGTGGTGTTGGAGAAGACTCTTGAGAGTCCCTTGGACTGCAAGGAGATCCAACCAGTCCATTCTGAAGGAAATCAGTCCTGAATATTCTTGGAAGGACTGATGCTGAAGCTGAAATGCCAATACTCTGGCCACCTGATGCGAAGAGCTGACTCATTGGAAAAGACCCTGATGCTGGGAAAGATTGAGGGCAGGAGGAGAAGGGAATGACAGAGGATAAGATGGTTGGATGGCATCACCGATTCAATGGACGTGGGTTTGGGTGGACTCCAGGAGTTGGTGATGGACAGGGAGGCCTGGTGTGCTGCGATTCATGGGGTCGCAAAGAGTCGGACACGACTGAGCAACTGAACTGAACTGAGTAAGTGAGTAAGTGGGTTTACCAGTGGGGTCCCCAGGTGGCACTGGTGGCAGAGAACCCGCCTGCCAGTGCAGGAGACACAAGAGACACAGGTTCGATGCCTGGGTCAGGAAGATCCCCTGGAGTAGGGGATGAAATAATGAGTGGAGGACAATAAACACTAAGAACATAATATAATAAGTGCTATGAAGAAAAATAAGTCAAAGTGAGGGAATAGAGTGATAGAAAATGGAAAAGGAGAGCTTTTTCTTTTTTTTAAGATGGTAAAAAATAACATTTAAGCAAAAATTTGAAGTGCTTTAAGATTTCAGCATTTGTATTCACTTTCTGGCATATGGCATAAAATGAGAGTTTGCAGTCTTAAAAGGATCACTTAATCGTTGAACTTTAGAGTTGTTGAAAACAACAGAACTCTTTCTCTGATGAACTGAGGCAAAAATCCAACATGGCAGAATGGTGCAGCTCTGGTTGAAATGCAAAAGTGGAGAGTTTCAAACCTCCCTCTTGTTCCTCTTTTTCTCTTTCCACGGTTTCTCCTCCTAGCACCTTGAAACTTCCTGTAGGGAACCCAGAACCATTTGAAAACTACCCAACATTTTGCAGGTGCGTAAACTAAAGCTAAGAGAACTTAAATACTACCTATAGTCCCTCAGCTAATTATTTTCAAAACCTTTCCACTTTGTTATCCATTCAGAAAACGTTTGAACGTTCACTATATGCCAGTGCTGTGCTAGTAGAGTTCTGTAGATATATCAGGGAACAAAGACAAGTGCCTGACCTCACAAAATTTTTATTACACTGGGAAGAGACAAACCCCCCCCCAAACAGGCAATTTATAACATAGAATGGAGTGTGGTAATAACATCTGTCTATATGGACGCTCGGGGAAAGCTCTACAGTAGCTGCTATTCTAAAAAGTAAGTTAGAGTTAGACCATTTAAGAGGAGCTGCATTCATACATTCAAATGAAGAGAACCCTAAAATGTGATTAGAGTCAGTATCAGGATGCTACAAATAACAAAGACAGTCCCAACATGTAATAGTTAAACCCAGGGTAGTTTGTCTCCAGGTTTGGTTAATTCAGTGTTCCTGTGATAGTTTTAAGAACAAGGGTTTTTCTCATCTTTCCTTACATCCATTCTTTTGGTCAAAGTATAGCTGTTAGAATTCTAGAGATAAAATCCAGACATAGTGTCCAGCAGAGACACTCTTCTTTACCCTTTTTAAGAGCAAAAGGAGCCTTTCAGAATCTTCTTGAAGCCTGTAGCAAGCTTCCTCTCATGCCCTATTGACCAGAACTGGTTCACATGGCAACTCTCAGTCAAGTTGCCAGCTGAAGAATGGGATTACTATGATTTATTCAAAGTAATTAGGATTCATCCTTAAGTTTTCTACTATTTACTCATTGCAACATTTGTGTGTGTCTGTGTGTACACAAATGTGTATATGTACAAATGCCAGTTTTAATACAGTGACTGCAAAAAATGAACAGGGTTTTCCATACAGTGGTTCTGTGAGGTCCTCATAGAGAACAATTTGTGGTAATATCCCTTTTACTCAATATGAATTCAGATTTCACAGAGTCCTCTTTGCTGGGCTTATTTCTTATAATTTGAATCTAGATTCCAAAGTGAACTTACAGATGTTTTTCCAGGTATTGAAGCTTACTAGAATACGACGTAATTATGTCTTATCGGAGAAGGCAATGGCACCCCACTTCAATACTCTTGCCTGGAAAATCCCATGGATGGAGGAGCCTGGTGGGCTGCAGTCTATGGAGTCGCTGAGAGTTGGACACGACTCAGTTACTTCACTTTCACTTTTCATTTTCATGCATTGGAGAAGGAAATGGCAACCCACTCCAGTGTTCTTGCCTGGAGAATCCCAGGAACGGAGGAGCCTGGTGAGCTGCCATCTATGGGGTCGCATAGAGTCGGATACAACTGAAGTGACTTAGCAGCAATTATATCTTATAAAGAAACTGTTGACCATAGTAATTCTGTTTAAACTAATTATTTTTACCCTGAATCTAAAACGTCTTTAATACTGCAGGGGTATCAGAGCAAACATTTTCCTTATACTCTCTGAAATTCTGGTAAGTTTTTTCTCTTTTAGTTTTGAGCCTGGGAGATGTAAGCAGGAATTTTTCTATTATTCTCACTCCTCTCATGTCAGTGGGATAGGTGGTCAACATCTGCTTAGTTATCAGTTGGTCTGTAGAATTCTTGCAGACATTTTCATGTTTTCACTTAAACTGCTTTTATTTTCAAAGTCCTTTAATTCAGTGTTTCTGAAAGTTTAGTGTGCATGTGAAATACCTGAGGATATTATTAAAGTGCAAATTCTGAGATTCTTCATTTCTAAAAAGCACCCAGGTGATGAGACCACACTCTGTGGAGCAGAGTTTAATTGTTGTCCTGCACAGTTCCATCAAGTCAGACAAGAACATTGAAACCTGAAGTCAGTTACATAGATAACAGATGGGGATCTCTTTTAGAAGAGGGATTAGATTTCTAAGACTAATAATTAGATTAGAAGTTTTTGCTCTTTTTTTCCCATTGACTTCCTTAATAACCTCACTCTAGTAACTTAATTCAAACAGAATTTTGAAGGGTTGGGAACTTTGAATGTTCTAGAGCTAATTATTTGGTCTTGAATGAATATTGTTTGTGGGGTATATGTTTGTTTCCTTTAGAATGCTGCAAATGATTATTAATTTGCAGTGGACATGTTTGGAAAACAGAAAAGAAAAATGTGATTTTCTTAAAGTCATTATTCGGGACTGTGAGCAGTTTTAATAAAAATGAGAGGAAACTCGCAAGGAAGAAGACTAGACATAAGCTCAGTGTTTATCAGTGCCCCCTGGATTTATGGTATATCTATACTTTGGAAAATTCTTCAAGCGATGGGAATACCAGACCACCTGACCTGCCTCCTGAGAAATCTGTATGCAGGTCAAGAAGCAACAGTTAGAACTGGACATGGAACAACAGACTGGTTCCAAATAGGGAAAGGAGTACGTCAAGGCTGTATATTGTCACCCTGCTTATTTAACTTATATGCAGAGTACAGCATGAGAAACGCTGGGCTGGAAGAAGCACAAGCTGGAATCATGATTGCCAGGAGAAATATCAATAACCTCAGATACGCAGATTACACCACCCTTATGGCAGAAAGTGAAGAGGAACTAAAGAGCCTCTTGATGAAAGTGAAAGAGGAGAGTGAAAAAGTTGGCTTAAAGCTCAACATTCAGAAAACAAAGAAAAAAAAAAAAAAGAAAACAAAGATCATGGCATCTGGTCCCATCACTTCATGGCAAATAGATGGGGAAACAGTGGCTGACTTTATTTTGGGGGGCTCCAAAATCACTGCAGATGTTGATTGCAGCCATGAAATTAAAAGACACTTACTCCTTGGAAGGAAGGTTATGACCAACCTAGACAGCATTTTAAAAAAGCAGAAACATTACTTTGCCAACAAAGGTCCATCTAGTCAAGGCTATGGTTTTTCCTGTGGTCATGTATGGATGTGAGAGTTGGACTATAAAGAAAGCTGAGCACCAAAGAAGTGATGCTTTTGCACTGTAGTGTTGGAGAAGACTCTTGAGAGTCCCTTGGACTGCAAGGTGATCCAACCAGTCCATCCTAAAGGAGTTCAGTTCTGGGTGTTCATTGGAAGGACTGATGTTGAAGCGGAAACTCCAATACTTTGGCCACCTGATGCGAAGAGCCGACTCATTGGAAAAGACCCTGATGCTGGGAAAGACTGAGGGCAGGAGGAGAAGGGAACGACAGGATGAGATGGTTGGATGGCATCACCGATTCAATGGACATGGGTTTCGGTGGACTCCAGGAGTTGGTGATGGACAGGGAGGCCTGGCGTGCTGCGGTTCATGGGGCTGCAAAGAGTCAGACACAACTGAGTGACTGAACTGAACTGAACTTGGCTTTAGTGCTAAATTGTGCCATCTTTAAAGGATTTTTAGAAAATCAGAATTTGAATAGCTGGGCATAGTTGAATGGCTGGATGGACATGAAGTGTAGAAAAGAATAAATTAAAATTCATATTAAAGTATATCAGAGAAAAGTATTTCAGGAGTTTAAGTTGCAAAAATTTAGTTTTATGCAGAATATCAAATAGTACCACTGAGGTGGACTCAGCCACTACAAGAAGCTCCCTTCTTGTTTCTAGTATAGAAACATCAGAGGAAATAACCAGGAAAGATAGTATTTTTCATGATGTGGTAGTTTTAGAACATGGCGGGACTTGAAAGCAA
Source organism: Redunca redunca (assembly GCA_006410935.1). Taxonomy (NCBI): domain Eukaryota; kingdom Metazoa; phylum Chordata; class Mammalia; order Artiodactyla; family Bovidae; genus Redunca; species Redunca redunca. The sequence goes on from SJYQ01004662.1 coordinate 772,644, forward strand.
GAAGAGGGGTTCTCAAGGTGTCAGAAACAAAGAGGAAACTCTGATAGTAGAAAGTGAACTCAACAGTGTATGGCCCTCAGGGAAAATTTCTCATATGGCTTAGAGGCCTTAGTGTCCATATAGGAATAAGACTCAAGGTACACGCTACAGGTGCCAGAACCGCACACTCGTAAAACCCAGAAAGAGCTGTCCTTTCCACGTCAGACACTAGAAACCTTAACCCCCAGCTCCCACCCCTTTTATAAAAGGGAAGAAACTGTTATTCTCAGGAAACTAGAGACTGGGCCTCACTGTCCTCATTACCAATAACCTAGTGCAGAAACTCTAAGCCTCAAAATGACCCAGAGCCCAGAATCCTCCGTAGGTCTTTCCCTGGAAGGAAAAAACCCCACAAAACTATGTCATAGATACATCTCAGCAACCCAGGGGTTCGATCACAGATTCTCTTGGAACAAAACAGCTCCTGCCAAATGATCACACGTCCGAGAAGAACAGCACATACACAGGAGCCACCTGTTTTGAGAGATTAGAAGATGACCTGTTAAAGGGAGTCAGGCAGAGTTATACACAAGAAACTAGAAGTAATTAGAACAGTCTGAGAGAAACCTTCAATTAATCTTTTAAAAATATTGTAAGGAATGAGAATTCATTAAACGAGAATAAAATGTTACCCAAAAAGAACAGGTAGATTTCAAAGACAGACAAATGTAATTTTTAGAAATAAAATTTGTATCTGGGAAGAGAAATACAAACCATGTAAATTAACCCAAGGAAAATCAAATTATGAAATCAAAATTTCGTGACTGGATAAGAAGGTCAGATTATAAAACCAAAAATAAATTTGAGACATGATCTTTTAGAAATCCAAAGCTAGCTTAATACTAAAGATCTCATTTTGCCAAAGACTCTACCATATCAAAACCTGCCAGTGAATTTCAAAGCATAACCCTTTAGCCTTAAAATTGATTGTCCCTGCTTAGTCCGCTTGCTGTAGAATCATTAATGGGAAGAAAAGTACCAGTAATGGCAGTTCTTCTTTCCATTTGTCGCTCATAAAACTTAGGGGAAATCAGTGTGGCTCTGACTCCTTATTGGTAGTCTGCAGCTTTGTGCAATAATCTATTTATATAAATTTATAAAATGAATGTTGTGAAAGTCTTTACAGTTTTAACTCCTTGGGAGTGTACTGTCTTTACTTTTTCTTCTCCCCTCCTATAATTTGGTATTCTATGACAATATCATTAGTATTTTGGTTACTATTTGATAGTTTTCTTTAGACATTTGCTAACATTTGTGTATGGAGATTACTATTCAGTCACTTTGACAGAATGTATTGTGCTGGAAATTGTTTTTCTTGTAGTGGTCCTGAGTGCAACTTTGATTTTCCATATTCCCTCATGTGCCATAGCTCACAGTTTTGAGATGAGTTTGGGGTACGGTTTGCAGCAACAGAATAGATAGCTTTCTGCAAAAGGTAACTGGTCCCAATGGGGTTCAAACTTGTGATCTTGGCCTCATTATCACACTTTTGTAACCATCAGACTTAATAGATATATTATATGTATTTTAGTCTATAATCTTGAAATCAAGTCATTTTTTAATTACTCAAGGTTTATTTCAAATATGTAATTAAAAATTACTTTGGGGCATTTCTCACTTTTGTTTGATAGTAAAAGTAACAAAAGTAAAGCAGACAGCCAAAGAACCTAACTCACTTTTCATCTTCCCTGTGTTTTCTATGACAGGGAAAGTCACAAAAGTGAAGCTTGCAGGCAAAGACCTAACTCACTTTACGGAGAGTGCCACGGTACCTTTTTCTTCTAGTGAGGCTATAGCAGGTCTGATGTCAGTCACTTTAGAGACCTTTAGACCTCCGTGCTCATTTATTGCTAAAATGTACCAGCTCTGCTTCTGCATTATGAAGATCATCTGTCAACACTTTGAGATATTCTCCTTTGTTATTAAGCTTGTGATGCTCTACACTGTCAGGTTTTTTGCCAATTATAGTTAAGGTACAATAGTGTATTCACCAGATCAAAGTCTCACATTGGCGGTAGAGGAATGATTTGTAAGTCTTTATTCATCTGAATTGTACAATAGAACACCTGAGGAATGCAAATAATCCCTCTGAGGAATCTGCAGGAAAGGCTGTTAAAATGACAGAGTAAAACTATTGTTATTCTGAATTGATATTTTAGCCAAAGTCATTATTTCTTATCTTGTTGTCTCATAACTATTCTAGTTTTATTAGCCATGTTGACCATATTTTTGAAACAAAATGTGTATGATATTTTTGTTTTCTTTTGCGTAGGCTTGTTTTACTTTATTTTCATTGAATCCATATTTGGTATATTATTTTTCCTTTTTTTAATTACATTTCTGATTTCTGATTCTGGCTTGTGGTTACTAAACCATCAATGACAAATTTTAAAATACAGTTTTGTTTGAATAGTATAAGTCTATAAAATAAGTTAGAATCCCATGATGTTCTTTCCTTCATAATTTTGGGTAAGAAAACAACTGGTTTGGGTTTCCTCTTTTAAAGGACATATATTTGATTCCAAAATACATCTTAGGGATTGGTCCATTATTTCTAGGATATGACCAAAAGGGAAAAAAAAAATTACAAAGATAAAAAAATCACTGATAGTTTTTTTTTTTTTGGCCACACCATACAGCATGTGGGATCTTAGTTCCCCAACCAGGGACTGGACCTGTGCCCCCTGCAATGAAAGCATGGAATCTTAACCACTGGACCACCAGGGAATTCCCCACTGATAAATATTAAATAAATAAATTATAGGTTAGCCTCATATAGCAAACATATATAAACTATTGTGTGAATTTTTCATTCCTTTATCCCATTCTACTCAGTAGTCCATGTTCTTAATTTTCTGATAACTCTGATCCCTGCCGTTTTGTTTGATGGTGAGTCTTAGGGTTTAGTTCTTGTGTTTCTTATCTACTGTAGTGACATTTTACATTGTTTTTTTTTTTTAAGGATTTCTGCCTCAGTTTTCTACCATGATAGTTATTAAGGCCTTGGTCTAAATATGGGAGACAAGTATAAGTGATATACATTGAACTGTGAAATCTATACCCATTTCCATACTAAGCGCTATCCCAGAATCATAGGCATGTCTGCTGTGATTATCTGAGAATAAAAAATATTAATTGCTGTTAATATTTGTTTATGATATGCCAAGCTTTACTTTTCTAGGTTCTTTACCTACAGTATAATGTGTACTCTTACTATTTCTGTGAATAAGGAAACTGAAGTTTAGAAAGGTTTAGAAACCTGCCCGAGAGTAAAAAGCTAGCATAGTGGTAGGATCAGAACCTAGTTAGTATACTCACTACATTTATTTCATTTATGCTCTATCTGCCACTTTGCTAAATTGCTCCATGCTTACAAAATTCTGTAAAGCAATTATCCTTCAATAAAAAAATAAATTAAAAAGAAAAAATATTCCATGCTTGGGAAGAAATCACTCAATAATGATTTAGAATTTAAAATGATTCTGAAAAGAATCAATAATGTCTTTTCAGGTAATACTTGCTATCAATTTCCTAACTGATTTGGCTTTCCAAACCCTTTTCTATTAAAGGAATTTATTTCCTCTGTAGTTCTGTTATTCATGATCCTACAAAAGTGAGATTCATTAAAAACAATGTATATACAATCAACTAGGTTTGCAAACCTGTATATTTGGACTTTTTGAGGGGGATTAGCAAAAATCTCAAAACCAGTGACAACGGTAAGGTCTTGTTAGTCCAGGAAGGAGTTGAACCAGGCATATAGATATCTGGGGGGAGCAAATTAATTATTTGTCAAAGCTCCTCAAAATTAGCTGATACTTTTAGGTGTGATTCCTATAAATCCAGAACTGTGTGCTTTTTGCTTTTTAAAAATTTATTTTGTAAGGAAGATAATAAATCATAACATTGAGATTCTCAAGGTCACAGGTGTTAATACTGAAAGAATTTAATGTAACTGCAAAAAGTTTTAAAATATTTGTATGATAGTTCCTATAGATAACATGTTAAAGTAAAACTAGATTACAGTAAAATATTACGGCGTCTACCTGAAGCAGTTGCTGCCTGTTAATGCCTTGACCTTGGAAAGCTATACACAAAAAGATGGCATCATAAAGCCGTGCAATTCTTATGAATATGTATGTGCTACTTGATAATAATGAATGTGGCACAGTCATGCATGCACTACAAGATAATGTTGTGCCCTTTTTTGTCTACAGGTTGATAAAAATTAAAGAGTGGGTGGACAAGTATGACCCAGGTGCCTTGGTCATTCCTTTTAGTGGGGCCTTGGAACTCAGGTTGCAAGAATTGAGTGCTGAGGAGAGACAGAAGTATCTGGAAGCGAACATGACACAAAGGTTAATTAGCATTCATTTTCCCTACACTTTATTATCAACTATTTCCTTGCAGTAATTTAATTGCTTGCGCTGATAGAATAATAAATGACAGAGTAATTACCATTATAAAGAGGGAATCTTCTCCTTTCTTTACCATGAGACAGAGTGAAAAGATTTATTTTAAATTAAGTTTTTAACTGTCATCTGTCATCTCCGTACAGTGTTTTAATTATAACATAGGTATTAGTTATGTATATTTTTGAGAAGGAATGATCGCCAAAACTCTTTCGTCATGTTCAGTGGGGGCGGGGAAAGAGTGAATCAATTGCCTTAATTTTTTTCTGAGTAACAGTAATATATTGTTTAAACATTGGATTTCAATCAAATAATTTTGCTTTCACGACCCACGTCTGGGAAATAATTGATAGAAAATAACCATAGAATGGGTAGATCAGATTTTTCTTTTTCTATAGTAAACAATTCAAAATGATATATTCAGACTAATATAATTAAAACTAATATTTGAAGAGATTTTTTAAGGAATAGTTATATGCTTTCTGACCTCTTCAAGTGTATTATTTTAAAAAATGGTCATTTACTAATCTCTCTAACATTTTCTGCTTGAAATGAATATTTTAAGTTCATACTGATCTCTGGCACGATCTACTTATATGTTGAGTGAATTTGTTTCATTTTATTTCAGCGCTTTGCCAAAGATCATTAAGGCTGGGTTTGCAGCACTCCAACTAGAATACTTTTTCACTGCAGGCCCAGATGAAGTGCGTGCATGGACCATCAGGGTAAGATTCATACTTATTCATCAGCTATATCCAGTTCCACACTATTGAATTCAGATTGATATCACTGACTTTGAAGTTTGTCATGGTGGCGGTTAGCTAGTCATTACAGATGAGGTTTTTGTCCAGGATAACTTTAATTATTTGTGAGCTGCTGAACAGTGAAAGTGGAGCGGCATTGATTGAGGCAGGTAACAATTGATTCTGCCTATTACATAGTCTGAATTTCTTCATCCTGTAGAATCTGTCTACCCTCCTCCTGTGGTCAGAGATAAGACGCACCAGTATTGTGCTTGCTTAATCTGTGTGACTGGGTTTGTCTGCAGTGAAATTGATGTTGCTTTTCATTTTGTATTCGCTAAGTTTGTTTGGGTTGCGGGTGGTTCTTTCCTCCTTTGCTTTGCTCGGATTACATTTTCAGCAATAAAAGCAATATGACATCATTATGCTCTTCATAGATACACAGTTGGGCTCAAAGAGCTAAACTCAATGTGTAATAATTCATGCCTTTTAAAATATGAATTTATAGAAATAGTGTTTATTTTTACAGTGTTTTATATTCAGTCTTCTTTAATAATGTGATGAATATTTTTAAAATATTGATATATAACTGATTGCCACCAGAAAGAATGACTAATTTATTCCCAAAGGACAATAGAAACAGACCTGTAATGGCTGGCTTTTAAATGAAAATACATTGTGATACGGTAGTTACTGTTGAAAAATATTTTGAAACATATGTAATCCAAAATCGTGTTACAGAATCTAAAAATAACATCTGAACTTTCAGAAATATTCAGTGTCTTATTCATCCTTTTATTATGAAGGCTGCTTTCATTCCTGTTTTCACTGGCTATATTAATTTATTATTACATTTATTTTGATTATGGATAGGAACATGAAGTCAGTTCAGCATAATGTTAAAGGCGTCGTGTGAATGTGAGATTCACTTTTCTTTGATCTCCTCTTTTCTTTGTTTAAAAAAAATGTTTGATTGACTTATAACTAAGGTCCTTTTATATCGACATACAAATTATGTCAAAGCAATTTGGGTTGGTAAACAAATTGCTAGGGTTTATTTTTATTGTATATTTTAAAGCCTTAAAACTTCCAAACTTAAGTATGTGCAGAAGGAAAGATAACATGTTCTGGGCTTGAAAATGTGAAAGCTGGTTTATCTTAAGACTGATTGTAAGTATCCATGATTTAATGTGCTAGGATATTTAGTCAGGTAAGCATCAGTGAGTAGCCATATTAACCCAATACATCTTTTATTGTAAAAACTGTGCTTTATAGTGTCAGACTCCTTATCACTTTAACATGCTTTATTAAGCAGCCTTTAGGTCACCATTATTTCTCAAATTTCTTTCCATGGTTGTGTGTGTCTGGAATGTATGTCCTTGTAGTTTAACATATGGGGTAATTATAAGACATTTCTCTTCCTATATCAACTTGAATTTTCTCTCATGGTGGTTAGAGGCAGGGTTTATTATGTAAAGTGTTCAAAATTTTATGAGGATTTAAAAATTATTTGCTGAACATAGATTGTATGATTTGTTGGAAGTATCTTAAAAATGTCCCTTTATGTATTGATTTTTATATGGTCTTTAGATGAGCTGAAATTTTCAAGGCTTTTTATCTTTTTAAAACCTTTGATAATTCAGCTTGAAAGCTACTTTTTAAATCCTTATTTTTTTTCCACCGTGAAGAATAGAAAATCGAAATGAAACCTACACCAAACCAGGCCACTGCATCTAAATCGATAAATCTGTGGATGACTGTTAGGAAAAACAAAGCTACACTTCTTTAACATCTACTGATTTGTCTGTGCTAAATCTGCTGCACAGATAGTGCCCTATATTGAAAATGTTCTAATTGTATATCAGACATCTTAACTGTTATTAAACTAAGTTTAAGTTGAACCCAACTGCAGATAAAAGAAAAGAAACTCTATGCTTTCAATCAGTCATCTTAAATGCAATTAGTTTTCCTTGGTCTTCCTTTTCAAAGAAAGGGACGAAGGCTCCTCAAGCTGCAGGAAAGATTCACACAGATTTTGAAAAAGGATTCATTATGGCTGAAGTAATGAAATACGAAGATTTTAAAGAGGAAGGTTCTGAAAATGCAGTCAAGGTAAGGAATTATTTTCTAGTTTCATACTTAATTTTTGCTAATATGAAGATACTCATGATTCAAATGAATGATAACGATCTTTTAAATTGTGTCAGTATTAGTGTTAACCATCAACTGTATGTACTATCAACTGAGCCGTAGATATTTACATACTTTTAGGCAGTTTTTTAAATGTATAAATTGTTAGTAATTTTGTGGTGTTTTTCTAAAACTGAAAAAGAAATTTTAAAGCTGGCTTTACGTAGTTATCAATAATTTCAAAGAATTTGTTCACTGATGACCAGTGAAAACTTGCACTTACTATACTTGAATATCTGAAATAGAAGTAGTATGTATATGCATATGGATTAATTCAAGGAAAACAATGTAAATTTAATCAAATAAAACCTGTTTTTGCTGAACTTCATGGTTGTACTTTTATAAAAAAAGATCTCTGAGAGCTTAATTTGCTTTCTCAACACTAGAGGGCAGGTCCAAAATTGTGCTTTATTTTAGCTAATAAGTATAATTTAGTTTGCATCCACTAATAGTGAAGCTGAGTTATGCAGACGTAATGAATGATTTCTCTTAATGTAAACTCTGTTACAGACTTGATTTTGTTTGACTGTATCAGGTTTACTTAGCAAAATCCAGTAGGTGTGTCGACTCTAATCAACAGACAGATCAGGGAGGGAAACTGACATTATAAGCAGGTGTCTCTACCTTTAATTTGTTATTTGAAGACTAGTATAGAAAATGTTTTAAAAAAATTTTTAGAGAAGTCTTGTATATTCCCTAATTTTAAAGAAATCCAAAAAAGTTTATTTCAAGTTTATTCTCATTGGTATCATTGGAGAGATCATATGGAATAGCAGGACTATAACAGAATTGTTGAAACCCCAGGAAGAGAAGGGGGAAATCTTGGTGTAGTTGGTTCAGTGTGGAATGAGAGCCATTTTGTTTTTTTAAAAGGCGTGAAAGAAGTTACAGTTTATAACTAAACAAAGTCATTAACTTCTCAGTGTTGTCATCTATGGCAGTAGTTAGATATGCAAGTTCAGTGTATTAAGATTGAACTTTGTTAAGAATACTAATTAGACTTGAAAAATCTCAGATTATTTTTCAACATGTTATGTCATGCTGGCATATATATTTTTCATAGACTAAAGGTTAAAATAGGATATTTTTCTATTACTAGAATTCAGAAATCAGACGCTTCTTTTCTATATTCTCATGGGATAAGCCTGTTTTGCCAACTCTTAATAGATGTCTCTGTTGTAATTTATAAACTTGAAAGTTATATAAATTGTGAATACTTCCTTTAACAATACAGGAATTTTATAATATACTGTAAAAAAAAAATGTTGCCTGCTTGTAGAAATGCTTAACACTAACTAGGAGGTTTTATGAAATAAACTGGAAAAGGTTGACCTCTGGCTTTTCAGCTTGGAATACCATTAAGTATATTTTGCTTTTTTTTTTCAATTTCCAAAACTAACATTTCAAAATTTGAACTACAAATTAAATAAAGCATTTATGAATTTCTTTTATTCAACAAATACTTGCATATTATCACATAAGTTTTAGGTTTGAGAGCAAGATTGTGTATATGTGTATGTATGTATATGTATTTCAAACATCAGTGCAGCATAACTAATTTAATGCCAGTGCTGTGAACTATATACTGAATAGCTCTGTGTGGGCTTTGTAGTCTACAGGGATATCACATTATTAGCAATCATATCTGCTTAGGCAAAGCTGGCTTCTACAGATGGCTGCTTTCAAGTGCAAATGAACTGGTTAGACGTGTCTTGTTTAATACATACTCAAGATTCACAAATGGGTATTGATTTTTTTTTCCAACCAGTGTTTCTGATAGCAGTGGAAATGGATTAAATGGTCTCTAGAGAATTTAAAGGAACACTGTCACCTTTAATTAGTAGTAAACTTGAGTCATAACAAAGTGTATAAACTTATATTTAATATGTCATGCCAATTATATATTTGATTTAAATTGTCTATATAGTTTTATAACATTGGACTTTAGATTCTCAAAACAAGTAGCACACGGCCTTCTATACATCACAACTTTGGAAAAATCATATAAGAGTATTGTGTGTGTGTGCGTATGCCTTTTAAAATGTTAGGGTATGTTGACTTTTTAAAAATCAGCTTCATTTTTAAAAGCACTTAGTAGGTGATTTTTATATGTGGTCTAGATAATTGTAATATGCTTACTAGGGCTCTGTGACCTGGTTTGTTGATTTTAACCTCAGATGTATGATCTCCGTCTTGTTTCTGATTAGTATAATTGCACTTGACTTTGAACATTCTTATCAGTATCTTCAAAGGGAAGTACTAATCTTATTGGTCAAAGGTTTTGTGTTCTCTATGAATTCTAGCAGAAGGGAAATACTTTTGAGAATTTTTTGTTTTTCTAAAAGATCCTCAGGTCCTCACTGTTGAGTGGTTGATGTCAGGTCACGTGGGACAGGGTTGGTGGTGTGCAGGGTTCAGTGCAGACATGTAGATACTGAAGAACCTGTTGTGCTGAGGATGAAGTGTGTGTGCTGTGCCCTGCAGTGAACCTGAGTCTCTGTGTAACTGCTGCCTATTTGTATAAGAATCACCAGAAGATTGCTCATCTTGATCTGCGTGCCAGCAGGTGGAATCAGTTGCTTTGCCGACTGATTTACACTGGAAAAAATATCTATCTTTGCATTTCCAACCTGTTAGAGTCTGCTTGTAACTAGGGCCATTAGTCAGTAAACTTTTGTGTGTTGAATTTTAGTATACACCACTGTGTACAGTCATTGTCAAGATCAAATTAAACTACAAAGAAGCAATTTAAAATCTGTAATTACAATTGATACTTGTAGCATGCTGTGTCTTTGGCATCATCAGTATCACCAAAGAATTTCTTTAAGTAAATATTGCAGCTTTAACCTAGCTATATAATCTTTTTTCCTGCCTGGTTTGATCTGTTTGTTACAGTGACTTGCCGGATGTTTGCCGACACATCAGAAATGTACCATAAACAGCATGTAATGAAACTTAATGATATTGGTATAATTACATTTATGTACCAACAATTTAGTGGAGAATACATTATGATTATGTATGTATGGAAAATCTAGTGCTGCCCAAATCAGGAATACTTTGCTTCTCTCCAAGTCTAGTTTTGAACTTGTGTGCCTTCCTGTATTTTTTTTTTCTTTAATCTGACCCAAGATGTAGAATACTTTTTGCATGTGCTCCTACCATTTACCTTACATATTTCGTTGTAAACTAACACATTTCCTTTGTATTCCTTATTTACAGGCTGCTGGAAAGTACAGACAACAAGGCAGAAATTATATTGTTGAAGATGGAGATATTATCTTCTTCAAATTTAATACACCTCAGCAACCGAAGAAGAAATAAATTTTAATTATTGCTCAGATAAATGTACAACTTCCAAAAGGCATATACTTTTTTTTTTTAATTAAAATTTCTGAAAACTGAAAGGGCAGGTAAAGTTGGGGTGATGGGAATCTTCTACAAACAATTATTTTTATTTGTTTTAAAATTAAAATACTGTGTACCTCCAATGAGATGCAAGTTCACCAAATGTGAACAGCTTTGCTTTTCACGTGATTAAGACCCTACTCCAAATTGTAGAAGCTTTTCAGGAACCATATTACTCTCATGATACTTCATTAATCTCCATCATGTATGCCAAGCCTGACACATTTGACAGTGAGGACAATGTGGCTTGCTCCTTTTTGAATCTACAGATAATGCATGTTTTACAGTACTCCAGATGTCTACACTCAATAAAACATTTGACAAAACCAGCCTTGGTGTGTTTGGGGATGTCTGTATTGACTGACTGTGGTGTGCTGAATGCGATACGGCACCTGGCGGTTGCTGATTACAGAATTTTAAGGCGTGTGTATGACACAGTAACTAGCATGTGGGGCAGCTGCAATTGTATCTTAAAAGTGGGTCTTTCATAGGAATCAGAAGAATAGTATACCAGGGATTTGTCTCCAGAAAGTTAATTAATTTGTAGATGGACATTTATTGAAAGATGATAGCAATGATATCACAAAAGATATATTGTAGGTGACTATGACCAGAAAGAAAATACTGCTGGGGAAAAATTCTACCTCAAAAATTAAAGGATTTCTTGTTTTTGTTGTTCTGATCATATTGGAGAGAATGTTCATTTTTAATCATTCCTTTGAAATTATTGTGATGAAATTGTTGTGAAAACTAACCCATTCATATCTGATGAGTTATAATTTTGTTTCAATTCAGTAGTGAGTATAAAAATTAGTTACTAAAAAGATTAGATCTTGAAAATTATAAAACTTTTAAAATACTTGCTATTAAGATATTTTAAGATGAGTTGAAACTTTAGCATGTGCAAGTTAAGCACTTTATAAAATTGTAGCAGAAAATTCTGAAAGAAAAATATGGTTAAGTAGTTATTGGAGATTGTTTGCCACTTAGCCTTCTTCTCTTATGGTGACAGTCGTAGCGTTCCTCCCTGAACCCTCCCTTTCTCTCCCAGTTAACAATCCTGCAAGGCTGCGCTTGTCCCCACCGATGGCCCTTCCGTGCTCCTCTGTGATCAGAGGACCATTTCAGTCAAGTGCAGACCCCCAACTAGGCGAGCTCTTGCCTCTACTGTGTCATTTTGTTACATTAAAGGTAAAAACACACATAAACTTAACATTGAAAATTACTTAATGTAGCACAAAAAGCAAGAAGTGATTTTAAGGGCAATTTGCTATAAAGGGGGCTTTCCTGGTGGCTCAGATGGTAAAGAATCTGCCTCCAATGCAGGAGACCCGGGTTCCATTCCTGGGTCGGAAAGATCCCCTGGAGAAGGGAGTGGCAATCCACTCCAGTATTCTTGCCTGGAGAATTCATGGACAGAGGAGCCGGATGGTCTACAGTTCATGGGGTCATAAAGAGTCAGACACAACTGAGCGATTAACACTTTCACTTCTTGCACTTGCTATAAAGAGGAAAGGGTGCTTAAAGAGGATTTGATTGAGTAATGAATACAGTTTAGAAGCTCTTTAGTTGAGTATGTTCTTTATGAGAATCAGATACTGATATTCTTTTGCTAACATAAAAATCAGAACTGCAGCAGGGAAATAATAATAAAATTAAGTGAAAAAAAAATTTTTTTTTTCAAGAATTAAGTAAAACAAGTGAAACTCGGGTACAGGTGCAGTTGACCAAGTTTGCAGTGAAAATTCCTGTTATACTTCTGAATTGGAGAAATGTAGAGATTTGTGGATTGTTTGGGATTTCACCAATATAAGAAGAAATCCAATCTCTTGCTTTTGAGTCCTCTCCAAAATAAATTGCATAGATATCTTAAAGAAGTTTGGAATCTCATTTAAAAGGCTTCAAGATTGTGTAATTTTACCTTCTCTTAACTTCTAATGTGATAATTGCACAGTGCAGAATAGTTTTAATAAGAGACAGGAGTTCTTTTTGAGGTAACTGCCTTCATTAGGGCTAAAATTAAATGCTGAGGATGTTTAATTTGGTTAGAAGTCCTACAGTATTCTGTATGTGTGTACAAATTTTTATTTTCTACAAAAGTTGAGAATTCCAAGAACTTTTGCATATAAATTAACTGGGTATATGCTTATATCTTCATGTTTTCCCTCTTTTAATATTGGTGATAGTTAATGTATTTTTAGGATTATAAGTGAATTTTTTTTCACTTATCTATAGATCCATCTTAATCAGATTTTTTGGTAAGAGAAATTTGATTTTAAAAAGTTCCCAATAGCATTTTCATTTCATTTTTATCATATCACCTTTCATAACTTCACTTTGAGCTTGGCTCAAACCCTATTTTGATACCACTCCAGGGGAGCATTTCTGTATCTGCTTTCATGCTTTGGCAAGCAACCAAGGAGGGAAGAACCTGTCATAAGGGGCCTGTGTCTGTGGCCTGCAGGGAGGGCCCGTGGAGCCCATCCAGTGCAGCCTCTTGCCTCAGGAGGGTGGGAAAGAGGGATAAATAGATGTGTTCAATTTCTTTGGTCCTCCTTCTGGTGTTCATGCAAATTGCCATATTTTTCTGGTGAAATAAACCATCTTGGTTGCCTTAGAGTATAAGGAGTAGAACAAATCTTCATTTAATTTTCAATCACATGTTCCTAGTCCTGTTGGTATTGTTTTATAAAACTTAACTCTCTAGATCGTAAGTATAAATATTTGTTTGAGGAAGGTTATTTGCAGGTTATCCATCCTGTGTGGATTTTAATGTGAGAAAATGACTTTATAGGAGGGTATGCCAGTTGTCTACCACAGTGCATTCTTCCTTTATAGTTTAAATAGAGAATAGCTGGGCACCCAGCTGCACACTGTCAGGCAGACGCTGCAGCTAGGCAGAGGTCATGTGACTAAGTTCTTGTCAGAGGAATGTGAATGAATGCCTTAAGACCCTGGAAACTGCTCCCCTCAGGAGCTCCTTTCCTCCCAGAAAACCCACTGTTAATCATGCAAACAAAGACAGCATCTTAGCGGACCGCAGAGCAAAGGTATGGCAGGAACCTGCATCTCTGAAGTACTCTGGTGAGCAGAGCACACAGGACCTGACTGCTTCCCTTGGGACTGGTGCGTGAAAGGGAAATAAGCTGTACTGTTCTTTACGCTACCGTACTCGAGCTACCATATTTCTTTTGTAGCAGCTGGCTTTTTACCTAGGCACATACAGACATTTCCTGGTCTTGTCTCCATTATACCTTCTTTGGAATTTATACCTTCTGTTCTGTGTTATGAGCACAGATTTATTGGGTGGAAAGAGCTTCTAATCCAGTCTGGATCAGGCACCACTGCTACTGCTTCAGTGTTGCCTTCTGTAAATTACTCCCCCTGCCTTAGATGCTTCACATGTATAATGAAGATCATAGATTAACTGGCCTAGTGTAAAAGGACTAAAGAGAGTTCCAGATACATAATAACCACACAATAAATGTAAATTCCATATAGTTACCTTTAACATCAGCCCAAAGTGTAACCCCTCTTAAATAGGCCTTATGAACCACACACAAGAAGACTATAGAGCGTGTATTTCTTAAATACCTGTCCTGTAGAAGAAATGTTAATACTTTATTGTTGCTAAAGTATATTCTGAAAGAGGAAATAGTTGCACTGAGTGATGAATGTTGATATTTTGCTAATAACATGCCAGGACCTCATCTAGATCATGGAATTCCGAGGCTGAAAATGTTGTTTCAGAATATCTTGCTTAATTTACCTATCCTATAAATAAGTAACTGAGGAGCAGAAAGATTAAATAATACTAACCATAATCATGTCATAAAATAATAAACTGTGTTGCAAAGATTATAAATTCTGTATTTGGAAGTTGAAATTTTCACACAGAAATTGGTTATTACATTTTCAGAATAGCCACAAAATCCCATTCAACACAATGTAAACTGAAATACCATAGGGGGTTTTGGACAGCAAGAGGAAAAGAAAGGGTAAGGAGGTCCAGACATCTCCAGCTGGCAGTTGAGGTCACTGACAATCTGCCCACGGCCTGTTTCTCTCTCATTATTACTTTTTTTGTAAAGACACAAGGAAATTAAATCCCTTAACCAAATAACACAGCTCATTATTTGTCCAAGAAAAAAAAATGATTATAATTTTTAAACCAGTACAGTAGAGCATTATTTGCATTGAATGACCCAGTTTGGCCTTAATGAATAGTAACAAGTTTGGGAGGGTAGAATGGAAATCCTGCTGGCCTGAATCACATAAACACCAAAGGTTTCAGCAGTCTGCGATTTTCCCATTAATCCAGCCTAGGATATCCATGAGCATTTTCTAAAAATAAATAAATGACTGGGGATGCATAGAGATAATAGAATATCCAACAGACCCTTGTAGTGCCTGTTTCTTCACCTTACCCTTCCTCCTTCAAATTATTATTACCATGAGAATCATAAAGGTGTATTTATCCTAAAGAAGTGAAGAATGTGGAAATTTAAAGAAAAAACAGCTTGAAAAGTATCCTACTTGGGACTTCCCCTGGTGGTCCAGTGATTAAGACTCAACACTTTCACTTCAGAGGGCACGTTTCCATCCCTGGTTAGGGAACTAGGTCCTACATGCCACTCAGCACATATGTAAATTTTCATCCAGCTGTACAGTCAAGACTTAGATATGTTAAAGTACTCACTATATCTAAGTTATACCTCAATTTTAGAAAGAAAAGAAATGCACCCCTCCATTAAATGATTGCTTGGAACAGCCCTTATATCCAAAGAGTTACTGGCAATGTTGAGTCTTTGTAAAGTGCTTATATACTTTAAATTTTTAAAGATGTTGGTTAGTAATAATATCAGTATATAAACTATAGACAAAAAAATTGTTAATGCTTAAGATGGACACAGTCACAGTTGAATGGGAGGTATCTCAGAAACTATGATAAAAGACTCATTCCCATAGATGAGAAGGTAAATTATTTTCTGTGGTCCAAAGAATTGAAATCTATATCAGCTGTAATAAGATTCCATTGTAACAGCAAAAACAATTGGAAACAATTTAAGTATTCATCCATATAGGAAAATGGTGAAATGAATTCTAAAATATCCATAGAAAAGAATACCTTCAGCCATTAAAAAGAATAAAGTAATCTATATGAGAAGCATAGAAAGATTTCTTACCATTTTGCTTTGTGAAAAAGTAAGTGGCAGAGCGATATGTATAGTATGGTCACAGAGGTAGCCTTCAATTAACTGGTGTGTATTCTTGCAAATAGTTATCAGTGTACTTACATATATGTATACATCTGCATATCGTGGTGTTCAGTCGCTAAGTCATGTCCAACACTTTGCAACATCTACGTATGTGTTTACATAAATGGGATTATAGTTACGCAGTTTTCACCCAAATAACTGAATTAATGTTTTAAAGGCAGTGGATGAATAAAAATGCATCTAGAGTTACAGCGTGTCTCAGAACATTCATTTATTCCTTTAAGCCAAAACGTGGAGAAGGAAAAGTATGCAGCTGTCAAAACAAGCAGGGTACAAGCATCCCATGCAGAAGTAGGAGCAAATGGGAGGCAGGAAAGGACCTGGAGTTTGGGAGGAATGGGAGGCCCGAGTGGCCTTGCTTATGCAGGACCTTCCACTCTTGAGAAAGTTCTGACATCTTATTCTGACTTAGATAAAAGTCAGATTAGCTCTTAAAGAGTTTTAAACTATACAGATCTACAATCTGGTTTATATTTTCAAAAATCACCTAGAATCTCCACCCATCTGCCATCATTCCCAAAGAGATCCTGGGGGTAGGAAAGGGGAATGTCGGAGGTTAGAGAGTGGCACCCAGCATGTGTTACTGACCAGTAGAAAAATACTGTGAGCCATGTATGTGACTTAGAATTTTCCAACTGCCACATTTTTAAATAATGCATTTTGATACAGTATTTTATTTAACCCAATATATCCAGTTTTATCATTTTAATATATAATCAACCTAAAATTGTAAGTCACTTTCAATGTTTTTCATACTTAGGTTTCGACATTTGGAGTGTACTTTATACCTACAACACTTCGGCTTAAACTGGACGCGTTTCCAGCGCTCAGCAGCCGAGTGTGCCTTCGTGGCTGCTGTAGCGGACAGTGAAGGTCTAGGGCTTTACCCTTCCTCCTCAGGAAGGTAGCCTGAACTCTCTATCTCCAGGTGATTCCAACAGAGCGCATAAAAACCCACTGTGCTTAGACTGGCTGTGTTCATTTAAGGCTGAATGTAAAAAGTGTATGGTAAATCCTTATTCCTGCTTTTTTTTTTTCTTTTTTAAAAGAAAAGAGGGTGAGGGGGCTCACTGACTTTAGAGCAGGACACAGGAGAGATCAGTTATAGAAGGTACCAGTGAGATTGACTCTTGACTTGAATGAAGAAGAAATGGAAAGATGCAGCTTGATTTGATCTGCTTATTGGAAGAATTCACAAGATACATCGATGGAATGGATGAGAGGTGGGAAGTGAAGAACTGAGAGTGACTCCTAGGGTTTTATTCTGAGCAAGCAGATGCACGGTGGTGCCACTTACTGAGATGGGAAAGACCTGTGAGAGGAGCAGGTATGGCATGTATATAAGGGTGGGAGTCAAGAATCTTTTGAATGTAGGTGATACTGCCCAACTTTAAGATTTATTATAAACCTGCACTAATCAAAACAGTGTGATACTGCTGAAAGAAGAGACAAATAGATTAATGAAACAGAGAGACCAGAAATAAACCCACATAAGATACAGTCAGCTGACCACTGACAAGGAACAAAGGCAATACAACAGAGCAAAGATTTTCAACGAATCTTTTAAATGGTGCTGGAACCACTGACATCCACATACCAAAAAAAAAGGATCCTGACATAGACCTTACCCCGGTCACAAAAAATAACTCAGAGTACAGACCTTAATGTAAAATGCAAAACTATAAAAATCCTAGAAGAGAACAGAGAGAAAATCTGTATCACCTTAGGCATGATGATGATATTTTAGATCAACATTTAAATACAATATTTTAGATGAATTGCCCGAAGATGGCAATCCATCAATGAGCTGGACTGCATTAAAATTCAAAAATTATGCTCTGTAAAAGACACTGTCGAGAGAATGAGAAGACACAGACTGGGGGAAAATACTTGCAGAAGATATATCTTGGTAAAGAACTGCTACCCAAAATATATGAATACAAAGAACTCTTAAAACTCAACAACAAACAACCCAGCTTTAAAATGTTTTAAACATAGGTGCAAGGGGCTTCCCTGGCAGTTCAGTAATTAAGGCTGTGCTTCCAATTCGGGGGGCCTGGGTTCAATCCCCGGTCGGGGAACTAGATCCCACAGGCCACAAGTAGAGTTCACCTGTGTGTGCTGTGTGCTGAGTTGCTCAGTCTTGTCCGACTCTTTGTGACCCCATAGTCTAGCCTGCCAGGCTCCTCTGTCCATGGGATTCTCCAGGAGTGGGTTGCCATTTCCTTCTCCAGGGGATCTTCCCAACCCAGGAATCGAACCCAGGTCTCCTGCATTGCAGGCATTCTTTTTACTGACTGAGCTAGGAGGGAAGATTTCACATGCCATAACTAAAGCTCCTGCAGGCCACAGTGAAGATCCAGTGCAGTCAAATATTTTTTAAAATGTAAGTTCAAGACGGGTAGATCTGAAGTTGGCCACTACCTACATCTGAAGCTCAGAAGAAAGTTTGAAGCGCAGATATAAAAATTTATCAATAAAATCATCACTATATGGATGGCATGTAAACCCTGAGGATTAGAGAAGATCACCAGACTAGAAAGAGAAAGAAAAGAGCCCAAGAATGAGCCTCGCCAGAGCTCAAGGAGAGAAGCAGCTAATGAGGTCAAAAAAAAAAAAAAACCAAGGGCGTATGGACAGAGTGTCCAGGAGAAGCAGATTCCAGAAAGAAAGCAAATGTTGGTTGACAAGCTCTGTTTCATTTGAAGCAAGTCAGGATTACTCTTTTGAGAAGTTTTTCCATAAAGGAAACAAGAAAAATGGGGTAGAGGCTGGAAGGAGATGTTCGGGCATAAGGGTTTTTTGGTTGGTTGGTAGGTATTTTGGTTTTGTGTGATGGGAAATACTAGAGCATGTCTGGGTGTTGATGGGTATGCTCCTGGATAGAAGGAGTTTGAGGCTGGTGAGGAAAGAGAAAGAAGAGGATAGAGGTGTAGTTTTAAGAGGGTGCGGGGTGGGAGGGTTCGATCTGGGGAGCCCAGCTGGAGGGACTGGCTTTCGGGAGGCACAAGAATGCGCCTTCCACTGGCAGAGAGGAGAAGACAGTGGGAAGCTGAGGAGAGGTGTAGTTTGTTTTCCCAGTGATGTTCGGCTCAAACCCATAGCAGAGGGTGTGTGAAGAGAGTAGGTTTGAAGGGTTAGTAGAAGCTTTTCCACAGCCCTCTTAAACTTGGCCCTTTGTTTTGTTTTGTTTTTAACCAAGTTTCCATGGGCTACAACAGACTCCTGTAAGCCTCCATTCATTAACCCTTTATTTATTGGGTCGTGGGGAGGTGGAGGAGCACTCTGGGTTCGAGTCAACTTTAGAAGGATTCCCGTTTCAGCAGGGACAGGGCACCAGCTGAGTGTCGGTCCTGGGGGAAGGGCGTCTTCTTGCCCCTTGTGCACCTGCTCTTTTTGCCTTTTTCCAGGGAATAGGAAATACCAGCACTTAAGGTCATCTCTCAGGAAGCTCTTTGTTTTATCTTTCTGTTTTTGTGGGAAGATTCCTCTGTTCTTTCTCTCGTAGGCCTGCCCAGTCTGAGTAGTTCCTGTTTAGAGTAACTACCCTTTTCAAAAAAGTTTCAGTCTCAGTAGAGAATAGCAGTCACGCCTGCTGCTATCAGCGATATAAATGGAGGTATGGGTGTGTGTGTGTTCAGTTCACAGTCTTTCATTTCAGTCCTTTGAAATCTCGTGACAGTGCAGACCAGAGAGCACCCCTCGGACTCTTGTGACTCTTGCCTGAGTGGATTAACTAAGCCTGTTTACTAATATCTTTCGGCCCCCTCTGAAGACCCTCATCTTTAGAATTCACTGCTCTCTCTGCTTTGAACAAAGCCTTCAGTTTGCAGCTCTTCTGATCACAGCGTGAGAGCAAGCATATTTGCTTTGGTCAAATTTTTTAAGTGATTTCAGCCATTTGGCTTATTGTATTTGTATCATTTGGGGCTGAATTCCAGGGT
Source organism: Redunca redunca (assembly GCA_006410935.1). Taxonomy (NCBI): domain Eukaryota; kingdom Metazoa; phylum Chordata; class Mammalia; order Artiodactyla; family Bovidae; genus Redunca; species Redunca redunca. The sequence continues at coordinate 792,659 of SJYQ01004662.1, forward strand.
CCGCTGGGACATCATTCCTTTTTTTACTTGAAAATAGATGTAATGAAGAATTGTATTAGATTTGGCCAAGTTTTATTTCCAAGCAAGGAGCCTGTCCTGTGCCTTAACTCCTCCAAAGGCATGTCTGATGTCTGGTTTCCCTAAGATCTTTACCCAATTTAAAAAGTGTAATAAATGAAAGATAGATTTCCTTTCTGATGCATGCCTTGAATAGTGATGACCAGCTAAAGCCCTGGAACCAATGTCTCACCTTTTACCTGCTAATGCCTTTAAATATCACAAACACTGTTGATTACTTACCTATAACCATCTCACACCCTCTTGTCCTTGAAAAAAAATCTCAGTTTTGTTCAACAGAGAGTAAGGGTCTCCAGCTCCAGGAAGTACAGTATTACTGGTTTAAATTCATCACGTAATCTCTCTTCTCCTTTGCCAGGACAGGGATAAGCAGATGACCCAGGTCTGACCTGTGAAATGTAGAAAGGTCTAGGGAGGGGGCTTGGCAGAAATTTGGGGGGAAATTCCTCCCTGATGTAAAGATGAAGACAAGAAGGCATTGCTCCCCTCTTTTCCCTCCTGCTATGAGGGACTTGGAGTGAATTCCTCTGTACATCATTCCTTTGTTATTTGAAAATAGATTTAGTAAGGAACTGTGTTTGGAATTGTGGGAAAGGAAAGCCAAGAAAGACATGGACAAAGGAGGGTCCCTGACTATTAACCAATCCTGGGTCAGCCTCCTTCCAGATTCTTGTTTTTTACAAAAATTAAATGCTCTCATTGTTTAAACTGCTTCTAATTGAGTATTCTGTTACTTGCAGCTAAAAGCCTCTGAATACACCTGACTTTACAGAACTTTCTTTGCTCAAGAGCATCTATACCACTCCTTATCCTGACTCAGTAAAAACAATTCCCCATCTTCTACTTGGCTGTTAAACCATGGTTTCTTAGTAGCTTGTTAAATATAGCTAAAGATCCAAGGGAATTATAGCAGCAAAGTGTTTCAATTCTTCTGATTTTCTAGTGTACTTTGGCTAAGTGGAATAATATAAATAAAATGATTTTTCATTAACTGAAACTATACTAAATGTAGAAGAGAGAATGCCAGTGTTCTCAAATAGCCATTGTAGAGTTTTCTTCTTTAAAGTGTTTTTCAACCTTTCTGGTTCAGAATGTGAGCTCTTAATTGAGTCAGCCTTTGGGAATTATTGGAAACCAACCATAAACAGCTTCTGCTATTGCCTAAGGCAGTTACTAGGGGTTTTCTTTTATTATTGTTGCTATGAAAGCTCACCTGTCTTATTAAAAAACCCCAAATAGTCTTCATCCCTTATGGCTTGGCATTTTAAACTTTATTTGTCCATAACTTCAGCACTTCATCCACTTTTACTACTAGAAACTTATATTTGTTCTGTATTTAATATTTTTATCACAGTTTTCTCCTTTCCACCCCATTCATATCTTTACACCTTGTATCCCTGGAAATGTGGCCAAATCTCTGTTTGAGAACTGCTGGGTCAGACGGAAGACAATCATACTGTCATTTGTAATTAACTACTAAAAGTACATCTTCAGTTTACCAGGTTTTCTGTTCTTTCATATCTTTACCTGAGAATACAATTAAGGTGTTTGGGTTAAAACCAGCTCCAGGAAATCCCTGACATTTTGTAGTAATCAAAAACAGTCATAAAGTAACATTTTCTCAGAGCCTAAAATAAACCATGCAACAAGCCTGGGTGGAATAAGCACCTCTTTCTCTTCATTCTCAGTTTTAGCTTTTATGTTGGCCAAGGCAGATTTAGTTACTGATGGTAGGTACAAGCTTATTTGCTAACTAAATGAATTAGGGTGGAGGAGGGAGAGAGGGGAGGGAAGACTGACAAAAAGAACAGTGACCAAGTTAGGACATTCCCACTTCCAGTAACCTCCGTCAGTGCAGAATTTGTAGGCCAAGGCGCATTTCCACAAGTGATTTATGGAATTTATTTTCAAATTCCACATAGAATGCTAGTTACATAAAGCAAGATGAATAATTTATCTTCTGCATCCCTGGAGCAATGACTGTAAACTTGTTCATTAAATCCAGCTATCAGGTATGAGCCAGGCTTGTGCCAACTAGGAAAGACTATCACCCACTTGAAACATAAGCCCATGGAGGAGGGGGTTTCAAGTTGTCTTGATTTTATCCACAGGACTTTATGGAGGTGACTGAATGACAACATGGAGAGGCTAGTATAATGCCATTGAAAGAGGACTGTGATTACTTAGATTTCCCAAGAGAAGAGAGCTCACCGTAGCATGTAGGGCCTCACAGGGAAGCACCAGTTTGGTCAGGAGGCAGAAGCAGCAAAGGGAAAACATGGCCCTCTACTGTTTTCTCCAGGAAGATGTCAACAATGGTGGCCATTAATCTGGGCCTGTGATAAATGGATGTTTGTTTAGTTGCTCAGTCATGTCCAACTCTTTGACCCTTTCGACTGTAGCCTGCCAGGCTCCTCAGTCCATGGGATTCTTGAGTCAAGAATACTGCAGTGGGTTGCCATGCCTTCCTCCAGGAGATCTTCCTCACCCAGGGACTGAACCCATGTCTCCTGTGTCTCCTGACTGCAGGCAGCTTCTTTACCCACTGGGTCATCGGGGAAGCCCAAGTAGACAAATACAGAATCTAAGAAATCACAGAGGAAAAATCGACAGGATCCGTGAGTCTCAATCCTCTTACATGAAAACACAGCTTAGAAACTATATTGCATACAGACAGACATATGGAAAACCAACCACATAGTTATTGCAGCTTTTAATCATAGAAATGTTCAGTAAAGAATTTGGCCTCACCCAAAGAGAGGTCTGCCCTTTGTCCTCAGCTTCCGGGGATTAATCTGTGTCCTTTGCGTAGGGCCCAGGATGGACACACTGGATACAGCATGGGACTGGTGTTTCCAGCAAGACCAGCCAGGTAATTTAGGATGGGGCTTATGTCACACAGTATCAACCTATGGGCCGAGTTCAACCGTATGGGCACTCATTCATGCCTACATAATGAAACCTCAATAAAAACTCTGGACACTGATGCTCAGGTGAGCTTCCCCTGTAGCCAGTACTCCATACATACATGGAGAGGCCTGCAGGGAAAGGCAGCCTAACTCCACAGACAGGATAAGGGAAGCTGCACATCTGGAACCCTCCCACACTCTGCCCGCTGCCTCTCTTCCTTTGATTTTAATTTGTCTCCTTTTCCTGAAGTAAACCATAGCCATGAGCATAAGAGCCCCTCCAGTGCGTTATCTGGAGAAGGCGATGGCAGCCCACTCCAGTACTCTTGCCTGGAGAATCCCATGGGAGGAGCCTGGTGGGCTGCAGTCCATGGGGTCACGAAGAGTCAGACACAACTGAGTGACTTCACTTTCACTTTTCATTTTCATGCATTGGAGAAGGAAATAGCAACCCACTTCAGTGTTCTTGCCTGGAGAATCCCAGGGACGGGGGAGCCTGGTGGGCTGCCGTCTATGGGGTCGCACAGAGTCGGACACGACTTAGCAGCAGCAGCAGCAGCAGTGCATTATCAGACTGGAAGCTTCCCTGGTGACTTAGATGGCAAAGAACCTGCCTGTAATGTGGGAGACCTAGGTTCGATCCCTGGGTCGGGAAGATCACCTGGAGGAGAAAATGGCAACCCACTCCAGTATCCTTGCCTGGAGAATTCCATGGACAGAGGAGTCTGGTGGGCTACAGTCCATGGGTTGCAAAGTGTTGGCCACAACTGAGCACCTAACACTTTCATTTTCTTTCTAGTGAATTATGCAACTTGAAGCTGATTTTGGGAATCACTCTCCCCAAACATGCAGTTGGTATCAGATGGGAAGGCAGTCTTGGGAACTGTGCCCTTAAACATTGCAGTTTGTCTGACTCCAGGCAAAAAGTATACACACGTGCATTGTACATTTTAAAAAGGCAAAGAAGGTATTCATTTAAAAAGGGAAGATTTTCCTCCCTTCTCTGGCTTTACTGCTTCCAGTTCCCTAGGGGATCCTACTTTGTTTCTTTTCTGGTTTATCTTTCTAGACATTTTCTGCACAGATATAAACATATACACACTTTATATATGTGTGGCACTAGTGGGAAAGAACCCACTAGCCAATGCACAAGAAACAGGAGATGCAAGGTTCAGTCCCTGAGTTGGGAAGATCCCCTGGAGGAGCAAATGGCACCCTACTCCAGTATTCTTGCCTGGAAAATTCCACGGGCAGAGGAACCTGGTGGGCTACAGTCCATGGGGCCACAAAGAGTTGGACATGACTGAGCGCACACACACTTTATTACTCTTTTAATCATAAATGAAATGTGCTCTACAGCCCATCCTGAAATTCCCTTTTATCCCTTCTATTTCATGAGTAGTCCTTGTGTCGGCGCAGCTGACCGCTCCTGGGCTTCTGGATGCCTGGATGCTGTTTATGTGCCTGTGACATCACAAGAAGGGAACCAAGTGTCAGGGTTCTTGTGAGATCACGTGGTTTCACATATGTAGGAGCTCTTCGAATAGTACTAACACAAAACAGGCAAGCATTCCATGTGTTATTATTTATTTGTTTATTTAGCCTGCCCTCTGTTGTGTACATTGCTATATCTAATTTTCTCATTATTTCTAACAAGGCCACAATGAATTTCCTTGAGCTTATACTTATACATTCACATCTGGGATAAATTTCTAGGAATGGAATTGGTATGCCAAAGGGTATATGCATTTCACATTTTGCTAGGTGTTTTCAAATTGCTGTCTAAAATGGTTGTACCAATTTACATTCCTACCCCTGGCCTGTGATTTGCCTGAAATTCCCCTGACTCGAGCATTATCCAACTTTTTAGTCTTTAGCAACCTGATAGGCTTTTAAAAATTTCATCTCCTTGCAGTTTAGTTTGTATTTCTTTAATTATTGTGAGGCTGGGCATCTTTTTAAATACATTTATGCATTTACTTTATACTTATAGTACCTTTTCTTCCAGCTGGTTAATTTATGTGCTTTAATTTTCTCATTGATTTAAGCAAACTTTCCATGCCACTTGACTATCTTGAATAAGAATCAAGCAAAATGAAAAAATACCAAGATGCTCTCCCAGCCAGAATTTCCACACCATCATGACTTCCACTATGGTTTTAAACTTCCTTTAAAAAAAGAAAGAAAAAAAAAGCTAAGCTAAGTGTAAAACAATAAACTGGAAATTCCTCTGACTGATTGAAGGGCTTTTGTTTATTTGTTTATTCCTTTCAACTAAATAGAACTCATTCCTTTTAATCCAGCTTATATCCATTTCTCCAGCATAGAAACCAACCCACCAAGAACTGAATCTTTTTAATTTTTAAGTCAACCTAATAAATAAATACTCTGTTATTTCTCACCTAACATAAAAGGTGGTAGAGAACAAACTATGTAAGAGTGAATTACTTTTTAAAAAACAGGTTGACTTGTATGTTGTTCTAAAGATATATATACATGTATTTGGCCTTGCCATACAGCATGCGGGATTTTAGTTCTCCAACCAGGTATCAAACCTGGGCCCCCTGCATTGGAAGTGCAGAGTCTTAACCACTGGACTGCCAGGAAGTCCCAAAAGATATATTCTGGATTTTCAAATGAATTTCACATTTTTCAAAGAACATTTGAATCAACTCCTCAGGAATTTGATTTCTCCAAAACGGTGAAACCCCAAAATTTGGTCCTGCCTTTCTTCAAACCTTTTCTTCCAAAATTGACCTCTTGAAACCTTCTCAAGTGGAACTCCTTATTTTCCAACTGCACACCCTCACTTCCCCCCGCCCAGTTTTCAGAACCTGTAACAGGCAGTAAATGATCACACGTACTGGCTTCCCATGTTTGTATATACTCATGGCTATCTTTTCTCCCTTGCTAATTACAACGCTCCTATAGATTAGGTACTCTGTTAGTTGTAAGTTAGCATAACAAATTACCTCCCAATTTAGCAGCTTAAAACAACAGTAAACATTTATTTTCTAGCATAGTTTCTGCAGCTCAGAAGTTTAGGAGTTGGGCTGCAGTCATATAAGTAAAGGCTTGACTAGAGCTGGAGGATCTGCTCCAGAGACGGCGAATTCTCACCCTGGCAAATTGATGCTACAGTTTCTCACCACGTGGACTCCTCCACAGAGCTGCTCAACAGTCTGCATGACGTGGCATCTGGCGTCCCCTAGCATGAGTGATCCAAAAAAGGACAAGGCAAAAGCCACAGTGGCTTTTATAACCAAGACTTGTAAGTCACACATTCATTTGCAAAATATTCTACTGGTTACACAGAGAAGCCCTCTTTTAGGGGTGTGAATACACCCTTAATTAGGAAGTAAGAATCATTTATGGTCGTTCTGGATTCTGGCTACCATGGGGACCCAAACTGTATGTTATGCCCATAGGTCATAGATCTTGGCATTGGTATAATCACTTAACCCAATTATGCAGAAATACTATAATGAATCAGGACGTTGTTTCCTTTAATCAAAACTAACGATACACATGCAGAAGGACAAGTCTTAGGTCAGGTCTGCAAGGCAGATTTGCATGTGAGAAGTTCATTGTGGAGAGCCCTCTGGACCACCGTGCCCTCACCCATGGAGAGTGCCAGCAGAAGGACTGGGATCTGTTGAACTGTAACAAAGGCCTCGGCAAATACCCAGGGGAGATCCAGAGCTAGGACGGCTCTTCAGATTATTTCCACATGGAAACTGGCAAATGCTCCAAATCAGAGTTTTTAATCCCTGATCTGATCCCTGAGTCAGTTATTGATCATTTACCAGCACACAAGTGATCTATTGAATCCTTTCTCTGAGATGCAAAATCTATTATTTTAGCATTTTAAAATTCTTAGTAGCCCCACATTAAGGAAAAGTGTTTAATTTTTGAAATAAGCATTTCCCAAACATACGACATGGTTACAAATCTTAGGCCACCGGCTCAAGTTGACAAGAAGCTATTTAATTTCTGATTTTGGATCCCTTTCTTTCAGATTGATAGGAAAACCAAACCAAACATAACCTCCCTTCTTCCTGAAGTTCTCTCACCCTCTGTATCCGGCCCCCCACCCCCACCCCCGGGGGGCTGGACACCATACTACCCTCTCCCCCTTTACAAGTGGCTGCAGGGATCCTCTTTTGGTTCTCGCCCGCCGGTGCACGCAGGCACTGCTTAGACGTCCCACATCCCCGCCCACACAGCCCTGCCAGACCTGTGGTCTGGGTTAGTCCTCCTGTGACACTCAGAGCAAAGGAATCCTGTCTCGTAGGCGGGAGCCGCTCCCTCCAGCTCCCCTGTCGGCACCGCTCCTATCGCCTCGGGCTGGGCTCCCCTTTCTCCTGGCTCAAGAGAGCCCCTGGCTGAGGCCCTGGTCCCGGTCGTGCTGACCTTTCCCTTCGCCCCTGCCCTGGGCCGCTGCGCGACACGCAGTCGGGGAATGCCTCCCTGCCTCTTTTCCCGACTCCCGCTTTCCTTGCTCCACGCCTCCCCCGCCCCCCACTGCTCTCCCCTTCCTTGTTCCTTCCCTCCTCCTTCCCCAGCTCAAGTACTTACTTTCCCGGCAAGGGAAATCCCTCTCTAGTCAACCAGTCTTCGCTGGAAAATCGGCTGAATTCTCCTAAGGACTTTTGGTTTTAAATAACAAAAGCCAGAAAGACTGGCCGTTTTTGCTGTCCTAACTAAAGCCTCCGTTGTGGCTCTGAGCACTGAACCCCTAGCTCCTTCAGTTGGGGAAGACAGAGTGAAACTGGGGGAGGTGGGATAAAGAAGCTCATCTCTGAAAATACCTTTGGCTCCATCACACTGGTTTGAACTTGGGGATATCTCAGGGAAAGTCTGCCAGCGGCTTCT
>SJYQ01004663.1:1177-165973 GCA_006410935.1 Redunca redunca
TTTATGTGCAAATATCATTAACCATATAACAAGAAATTGATAAATTTGTCTAAATTAAAATTAAGAAATTTGATTCATCAAAAGACATCTTAAAGTAAAAAGACAAGCTATAAGTTGGTAGAAAGATTTGTATACATATAACTAAAAGAAATATAAAGGACTCCTACATATTGGCAAGAAAAATGACCCAATATACATAAAAATAAGTAAAAGATATAAAGTATTTAACACAAAAGGAGCTACTTATAGCCAATAAACAAGGTGAGTTTCTCAAAGTCACTAGTAATTAGGGAAACATAAATCAAGACCATTTAAGCTCATTCAATAGGAAAAGGCTAGGAAGGCTAAACATATCAAGGGTTGGAAAGAAAGTAGATCAGAAATTTGCATGTACAATTTTGCTAAGAGTGTCAGTTGATCATCCTTATACCCTACAATCCATCAAGAGAAATACTTGCACATATGTACCAGGAGACACATACAGAAGCAATGTCATGGCAGTGCTTTCAGTGACTGAAAAAAGAAAAATACCCACATAACCAAATGCCCATAAGATAGAAGAAAGGGTAAATAAATAGTAGTTGTTGTTCAGTCACTCAGTCATGTTCGACTCTTTGCGATCCCATGAACTGCAGCATGCCAGACTTCCCTGTCCTTCACTATCTCCCAGGGTTTGCTCAAACTCATGTCCATTGAGTCAGTGATGCCACCCAACCATCTCATCCTCTGTTTCCTCCTTCTCCTCTTCCCCTCAGTCTTTCCCAACATCAGGGTCTTTTCCAGTGAGTTGGCTCTTCACATCAGATTACCAGAGTATTGGAGCTTCAGCTTCAGCACCAGTCCTTCCAATGAAAAGGATTGAGAAAAGAAAAAAACCCATATAAACCAAATGCCCATAAGATAGGAGAAGGGATAAATAAATGGTGGTATGTATACATAATGGGATAATATATGAAAATCAATGAATTAACACAAATTTACATCAGTATGAATAAATCTTAATGTTTACTTTTTTAAAATGCAAATTAAAGATTATTCTTTTATAAAATGCAAGAACTAAATCTCTTTATTTTGTTTATACATATATTTGTATTGATTTAAAACACTATTTAAAAAAAATGGAAATGATAAGCAGTACATTTAGAACAAGTTATTTTACCTTGTGTGAGTGAGGCAAGGGATATAATAGAAGGAAAGAACATGCAAATCTTTATTGTCAGTGGTCAGTTCCTGGATTGGATTATGGGAACACTCAAATAAGACATGTGCCTGGAGAGACCAATGATATGTCATGAGCAAAGGACTATGGTTAGTCCAGTAGTGAGTACCTTAAATCCAGGTTTTAAAAAAAAAAAAAGTACACAGTCCTGACCAGTATAATGATGTGAGGGAAGTGAAACAATGAGAAGAATATTTTTGTATATGTGTGCATTGCTAGGAGGCTACAGGGGCTAGGCTAGCCATGTTACATCTCCACTGAAATAGCCTGAGCACCGAGGAAGGTGAAAAGAGCCAAACTTCATTTTATATTCATCACAATAGAGCTACTTGGTTGGATATTTAAATTTAAGTTCTAACTCTTTGAAAAAGAACTGAACATTAAAAGGTTAATTTTAGGATTTAAATTTAAATATGAGCATGTTAAATATCTTTTTCTGGAACTCTCTTGCTTTTTCAATGATCTAGCAGATGTTGGCAATTTGATCTCTGGTTCCTCTGCCTTTTCTAAAACCAGCTTGAACATCTGGAAGTTCACAGTTCACATATTGCTGAAGCCTGGCTTGGAGAATTTTGAGCATTACTTTACTAGTGTGTGAGATGAGTGCAATTGTAAGGTAGTTTGAGCATTCTTTGGCATTGCCTTTCTTTGGAATTGGAATGAAAACTAACCCTTTCCAGTCCTGTGGCCACTGGTGAGTTTTCCAAATTTGCTGGCATATTGAGTGCAGCACTTTCACAGCATCATCTTTCAGGATTTGAAATGGCTCAACTGGAAGTCCATCACCTCCACTAGCTTTGTTCGTAGTGATGCTTTCTAAGGCCCACTTGACTTCACATTTCAGGATGTTTGGCTCTAGGTGAGTGATCACACCATCATGATTATCTTGGTCATGAAGATCTTTTTTGTACAGTTCTTCTGTGTATTCTTGCCACCTCTTCTTAATATCTTCTGCTCCTATTAGGTCCATGCCATTTCTGTCCTTTATTGAGCCCATCTTTGCATGAAATGTTCCCTTGGTATCTCTAATTTTCTTGAAGAGATCCCTAGCCTTTCCCATTCTGTTGTTTTCCTCTATTTCTTTGCACTGATCACTGAGGAAGGCTTTCTTATCTCTTCTTGCTATTCTTTGGAACTCTGCATTCAGATACTTATATCTTTCCTTTTCTCCTTTGCTTTTCACTTTTCTTCTTTTCATAGCTATTTGTAAGGCCTCTTCAGACAGCCATTTTGCTGTTTTGCATTTCTTTCCCACGGGGATGGTCTTGATCCCTGTCTCCTGTACAATGTCAGGAACCGCCGTCCATAGTTCATCAGGCACTCTATCTATCAGATCTAGGCCCTTAAATCTCTTTCTCACTTCCACTGTATAATCATAAGGGATTTGATTTAGGTCATACCTGAATGGTCTAGTGGTTTTCCCTACTTTCTTAAATTTAAGTCTGAATTTGGCAATAAGGAGTTCATGATCTGAGCCACAGTCAGCGCCCAAAAATTCTGAAAGAGATGGGAATACCAGATCACCTGACCTGCCTCTTGAGAAATCTGTATGCAGGTCAGGAAGCAGCAGTTAGAACTGGACATGGAATAACAGACTGGTTCCAAATAGGAAAAGGAGTATGTCAAGGCTGTATATTGTCACCCTGCTTATTTAACTTATATGCAGAGTACATCATGAGAGACACTGGACTGGAAGAAGCACAAGCAGATATGCAGATGACACCACCCTTATGGCAGAAAGTGAAGAGGAACTAAAAAGCCTCTTGATGAAAGTGAAAGAAGAGAGTGAAAAATTTGGCTTAAAACTCAACATTCAGAAAATGAAGATCATGGCATCCAGTTCCATCACTTCATGGCAAATAGATGGGGAAACAGTCAGACTTTATTTTTGGGGGCTCCAAAATCACTGCAGATGGTGATTGTGGCCATGAAGTTAAAAGATGCTTACTCCTTGGAAGGGAAGTTATGACCAACCTAGATAGCATATTCAAAAGCAGAGACATTACTTTGCCAACAAAGGTCTGTCTAGTCAAGGCTATGGTTTTTCCAGTGGTCATGTATGGATGTGAGAGTTGGACTGTGAAGAAAGCTGAGCACTGAAGAACTGATGCTTTTGAACTGTGGTGTTGAAGAAAACTCTTGAGAGTCCCTTGGACTCCAAGGAGATCCAACCAATCCATTCTGAAGGAGATCAGTCCTGGGTGTTCATTGGAAGGACTGATGCTGAAGCTGAAACTCCAGTACTTTGGCCACCTCATGTGAAGAGTTGACTCATTGGAAAAGACTTTGATGCTGGGAGGGATTGGGGGCAGAAGGAGAAGGGGACGACAGAGGATGAGATGGCTGGATGGCATCACCGACTCAATGGACATGAGATTGAGTGAACTCCGGGAGTTGGTAATGGACAGGGAGGCCTGGCGTGCTGCGATTCATGGGGTCACAAAGAGTTGGACGCAACTGAGCGACTGAACTGAACTGATGTTAAATATCTTTTATGTTAAGTTTGACAGACTAGCATTTTGTAAGTGAATGAAACTCTGTGGCAAATCCTGCCAGTAATCTTTGATGAAGGTTTATATTATACATTTATCAAAATAGTTGGCCAAACTTTTATTCATTCTTCTATCTGTTTACCTGTTACCTAACCATCTGTTTCCTGGACTTGATAATTACAGTGTTTAAGAGCAGCTCTCCTTTCCCTTCATTAACTGTTGCACAAACTGAAATTACTAATTTCTATAGTGGATTTAGATCTCCCTCTACTGGTACCAAAAGATAATGCCAATCAATGCTGTAGGTTGCTTAAAACGCTACTGTTCTAAGTCATACTCTCCATTCCATTGCCTTATGTAGCATCAGCATAAAAAGTAAGCTCACTTTTGAATCTATATTAAAGGACACAGCTATTTTCTAAAGTCAAATTATCTATATTTTTTATAAATAAAAACTATTATGAGCATATAATACAAATACAAGGTAAAGGTGTTTTATTAATACTTTTCCTCACTCTTATAAATAAAAACCTTTTGTCTCATTGATATCTAAAAAAACTTTTTTTTCAAGAATATCTTTCTCTCTTTGTGAATCCTTACAGGTTACTTATCCTCTACACGTGTACTTTCAAATTTCTTGTTCATTTAGGAGCCTTTTCTTTCTTTCTTCTTCCAGTTTTACTGAGAAATAATCAACATACAGCACTGTTTAAGTTTGGAGCTTCCAGAGTGACTCAGATGATAAAGAATCTGCATGTAATCAAACACAGGTTTGACCCCTGGGTTGGGAAGATCCCCTGGAGAAGGATATGGCAACCCACTCCAGTATTCTTGCCTGGAGAATCCCACAGAGAGAGGAGCCTGGTGGGCTACAGTCCATAGCATCACACAGAGTCAGACACAAGTGAAGTGACTTAGCACACAGCACACACTTAAAAATTAATATATACTCCATAATAATTTGACGTACATATAACGTGAAATGATTATTACAGTAAGTTTAATGAACTTTTATCACCTCATATAGATACAAAGTTAAAGAAATAGAAAAAAAATAGATTTTCCCTTATGTTAAGAACTCAGGATTTACTTGTTTGTTTGTTTGTTTTCCTCAAACTGTGAACTTTTACTTTGTATTGCTGCTGCTGCTGCTGCTGCTAAGTCGTGTCAGTCGTGTCCGACTCTGTGTGACCCCATAGACAGCAGCTCACCAGGCTCCCCCATCCCTGAGATTCTCCAGGCAAGAACACTGGAGTGGGTTGCCATTTCATTCTCCAATGCATTAAAGTGAAAAGTCAAAGTGAAGTCCTCAGCTGTGTCCAACTCTTCATGACCCCATTGTCCTCAGCCTACCAGGCTCCTCCTGGGATTTTTCAGGCAAGAGTACTGGAGTGGGGTGCCATTGCCTTCTCTGATTTTGTATTGGGGTATAGCCAATTAACAATCCTGTGGTAGTTTCAGAGGAACAGCTAAGTGACTCAGCCATACATATACATGTATCCATTCTTCCCAGACCCCTCTCCCATTCAGGCTGAGCAGAGTTCCAAGTGCTATATGATAGGTAGGTCCTTGTTGGTTATCCATTTGAAATATAGCAATGTGTACATGACCTTCCCAAAGTCCCTAACTTACGCTTCTTAACAACTTTGTATATAACATATAACAGTAGTACATCTCATTCCTAGTACTTATTTATCTTATAACTGGAAGTTTGTACTTTTGATTGTCTTCATCCAGTTCCCCTTCCCCCATCTCCTACCTCTGATAACCACAAATTTGAGCTCTTTCTTTCCTATCAGTGTTTTGTTTATTTTTGAAGTATTATTGACCTTCGGTACTATGGCAGTATGGAGGTAACTCCTGAACGGCATAGTGACAGAGGGGCCCGTTTTACTAGACAAATTGTTAAGGAAGTTTGTAAAATTTGGCCAATTATGCAACATTTCCATTGTGCCTATCATCCCCCAGTCTTCCGGGTTAGTGGAAAGGACAAATGGAACAGTTGAAACTCAGTTGGTTAAAGTTACAGATGCTTATTCCATTGGTTCTCTTCAACCTCAGATCCACTCCTTTGGCAAACATCATTTGTCTCTCTTTGAGATTATTGCAGGGAGACCAGTGAGATTGGATGAAAGACTATGATCTTATATTACTTAAGGGACATATATTATTGTAAGGGTTTAATCAAATTGTTGAGGAATTCTAAATTTTTTCTGAAGCTTATCACAGTTATCTATCCTCAAAGTCTCATGACTTACAACCAGGAGATTATGTATATTGGAAAAGACATCATTTAAAGGACTCCCTCCAACCTAAATGGAAGGGCCCTTATCAGATTCTTTTGACTAGTTCATGCACAGCAAAACTGAAGGGAATTGACTCTTGGATTCCTGAAAGTGAAACTGTTAGTTGCTTAGTTGTTTCTGACTCTCTGTGACCCCCATGGATTGTAGCCTGCCGGGCTCCGCTGTCATGGGATTCTCCAGGCAAGAACACTGGAGTGGGTTGGCATTCCCTTCTCTAGAAGATCTTCCTAACTGAGGGAACAAACCCAGGTCTCCTGCATTACAGGCAGATTCTTTACCATCTGAGCCAAGAGCTTCTGTACCAGTCTGGTCTATAGATAGAACTGCTGACCTCAAACTCACCTTAAAGCAATGTTCTGATAATAAGGGAACAGCAACATCAGGACGAGAAGATGACTTCGGAAGTAAACAACTGTCCCAAGATGCTGGACCTGACCCGTGTGACTGTTCATAACATTTTCTTAGTTTCTTGAACTCTTACACAGGAATCAAATGTTTTTCTATCATGAGCACCATCTTACGCAAATTTCAGAAATCAGTCAAATTGTTGGGTTTGTAGTCAGTTACCTGCATCTAATACTTCTGCTTTATTGACTATGCCAAAGCCTTTGATTGTGTGGATCACAATAAACTGTGGAAAATCCTGAAAGAGATGGGAATACCAGACCACCTGACCTGCCTCTTGAGAAATCTGTATGCAGGTCAGGAAGCAGCAGTTAGAACTGGACATGGAATAACAGATTGGTTCCAAATAGGAAAAGGAGTATGTCAAGGCTGTATATTGTCACCCTGCTTACTTAACTTATATGCAGAGTACATCATGAGAGACACTGGACTGGAAGAAGCACAAGCTGGAATCAAGATTGCTGGGAGAAATATCAGTAACCTCAGATATGCAGATGACACCACCCTCATGGCAGAAAGTGAAGAGGAACTAAAGAGCCTCTTGATGAAAGTGAAAGAGGAGAGTGAAAAAGTTGGCTTAAAGCTCAACATTCAGAAAACGAAGATCATGGCATCTGGTCCCATCACTTCATGGGAAATCGATGGGGAAACAGTGTCACACTTTATTTTGGGGGGCTCCAAAATCACTACAGATGGTAACTGCAGATGGTGACTGCAGCCATGAAATTAAGAGACGCTTACTCCTTGGAAGAAAAGTTATGACCAACCTAGATAGCATATTCAAAAGCAGAGACATTACTTTGCCAACTAAGGTCCGTCTAGTCAAGGCTATGGTTTTTCCTGTGGTCATGTATGGATGTGAGAGTTGGACTGTGAAGAAGGCTGAGCACCGAAGAATTGATGCTTTTGAACTGTGGTGTTGGAGAAGACTCTTGAGAGTCCCTTGGACTGCAAGGAGATCCAACCAGTCCATTCTGAAGGAGATCAGCCCTGGGATTTCTTTGGAAGGAATGATGCTAAAACTGAAACTCCAGTACTTTGGCCACCTCATGTGAAGAGTTGACTCATTGGAAAAGATTTTGATGCTGGGAGGGACTGAGGGCAGGGGGAGAAGGGGACGACAGAGGATGAGATGGCTGGATAGCATCACCAACTCGATGGACATGAATGTGAATGAACTCCGGGAGTTGGTGATGGACAGGGAGGCCTGGCGTGCTGCGATTCATGGGGTCGCAAAGAGTTGGACACAACTGAGCGACTGAACTGAACTGAATACTCATTTACCCTGGAAGGTTTCTCTTCTCCAAGGCTCCAATTGAATGGCTCTTAGAAAGTTTATTTTAGAAGAAAGGAATTATAGTTCTGTCTGGGCTACTACTGATATCACTAGATGGAACCCACTCACTTGGGCAATCAAACATACTTATTGTGACCCTGGCCATAAATATGAATTTCTCCCTTAAGGTTACTCAAATTCAATCAGAGCAACAAGCAAAATTACAGTTTAAAAACATTATAACCTTTAGACTATTAGGAGGGACGCTTCCTCAGTTATGGGATGCATTTTTCTGTCTAACACCAGTCTGTGGTTGTCTAAGCCTAAAAGGCTCCCCCACCATACTGGGATCAATTAAATCATACCAATGATAACTAGCCTAATAGCACTGGAAAATTAGATCAGGTGCCAATGGCCCCCCACTCCAGTGCTCTTGCCTGGAAAAATCCCAGGGACGGAGGAGCCTGGTGGGCTGCAGTCCATGGGGCCACGAAGAGTCGGACACGACTGAGAGACTTCACTTTCAGTTTTCACTTTCATGCATTGGAGAAGGAAATGACAACCCACTCCAGTGTTCTTGCCTGGAGAATCCCAGGGACGGTGGAGCCTGGTGGGCTGCAGTCCATGGGGTCACGAAGAGTCGGACATGACTGAGTGACTTCACTTTCACTTTTCACTTTCATGCATTGGAGAAGGAAATGACAACCCACTCCAGTGTTCTTGCCTGGAGAATCCCAGGGACGGCGGAGCCTAGTGGGCTGCCGTCTATGGGGTCACACAGAGTCGGACACGACTGAAGCGACTTAGTAGCAGCCTTGTGAAAACTACCAATATACCATTTCTCTTAAAGACAGTGATTGCTATGAAACAGATTTGGTCAGATGTCCAGGAATATACTGGCTTCCACCTAACAGGAATCAATGGCTTTGTGGGTCCAGTCTATGGCCCTGGCTTCCACCAGGATGGCTAGGAAGGTGTACTTTAGGATTCCCTTGGGCTCAAGGCCAGTTTCATACAAACTTAGATGTGCTTCCAGAAAATTTACCATCAATACGAGCCCGATGGGCCAGGAGATCTGTGTTTCACTGGTATTGTCACTTAGCAGCTGTTTTTGCACCTTTGGTAGGATTGGAAAATGTTATTTCTCATATCGAAGACTTAATAAAATTCACTCAAAGGGCATTAAGTGATAGCAGCCAGGCTATTGGCCTTCTAAATTCTGAGGTCTCTATGATAAAAGCTATCTTACAAAGTTGTTTGGCCCTTGATAGTCTTACAGCATCTAAACGGGCATATGTGCTATAATTCAAACTGAATGTTGTGTTTACACACCAGATGAATCCTCTAATGTAAAATATTTAATGACTCACATGAAAAATCAGATTCCTTCCTTAGATGACCCACTTCCTAGCCTTTGTGATACTTTACAGAGATGGTTTGGTTCTGAAAGCTCATGGCCTAAATCTCTGTTTGTAATTTTAATCAGGATATTAGCAGTATTACTTGTAATCTGTTTATTTTATAAGACTGTTGTCTTTTGTAGTGCATGATGTATAACCAGGCCTCCAGCCAAAATACTGATAGCTAAACATCTTGAAGAAATAGGGCACATTTATTACATAGAATAATTATAATAGTGTGATTCTAAGTATGGGAAGAGGCAAGAAGAGAAGTATTTCCCGAATCCTATTAGGTTAGAAGATAGAGGATCCAGAGAATTTTTTATTATTTATCAGTGGGCCTAATCCAGAAATTAACACCTGGAGTGATTTGTCAGTGACCTTCCCCTGATCTGGGATGTGCCTTCCAGTGCTGTGGGACCAAAAAAAAAGGGTCATGAAATGTCTCCAAAATATGGTCAGATTTATAACCATGGAGAGGGACTATGAAATGAATATATCTCCTGCCATATCAGTAAACAAGAAATGTCACAGCCATCAGTGATTTCTGGCCTCCAAATGTGAATGAGAGCTCCCCAAACTGCAATCCACCAAATGCCTCCACCCCCACAGAGATTGCAGAGGTGCTTAGGTGGCGGGAATGCAAGAAGCAGCCATCTGCCACTCCTTCAGGTGAACAAGGAAACAGGATTTGGCTCCAGATAGCTGAGATGCATATGAAAGGAATGAATTCAGTGAGCCCAAAGGCTTACATTTCCCATACATAGAAAGCCAACTTCCTTATATCTGATCTTTGATGTTCAGACTGCCTGCTCCCTTTGTTGCAAACTTATTTATAGCCTGACTCCCCCTCCTGCCTCCTTAGATCAGTTTTCTCAGAGGTACTGAAATGCTGTCTCCTAGGCTTGAGTCCTAAACATTCCCACCAAATAAAATAACTCTACTTTCAGATCATGACTATATTTTTTAGTCAACAGAGCTATTACTACATGAACTCTTTCCTAAAACTCATTTGTCTGCAAATGCCCCATCTGCTTATTCTCCTTTCCCAGTTTCTCTCTCACAATTGCCCTTCTTCCATTTTACAACAGGAGAGCATGCCTCTCATCTGTGCATCCATCCTTCCATCTATCCATTCATCTAACCAGAATTGTTCTCTTGTGCATTTCCTCCAGCTGTAAATGTTATTGAACCAGGTTCATTTGCTCGACACATGGCAAGCCAGATGCTGACACACTGACATTTGTCGCAAATAATGGGTTTATTCATGAGGCAGCTAAATGAAAAGACAGGAGAAGGAATCTCAGATTTGCCTCCCTAAAGGTAAGGGGCTTGGGATATTTATAGGATAGAGAGGCAGAGTGGTCCTAGGTGTGGGGAAAGGAGATTGGATGTAGGGGAAAGGTGAGGTCATCAGTGTTCTGTGCAGACGTATCTGAATTACATGCTACTGCATGGGATGCTTGAACAGAAAATGATGGCGTTAGCATGATCTGAGGGTGGAGTTTTGGCCCTCTGACATTGAAAGGTCATCTGTGGGACACTCTGGCCAGCCCACTTGGAAGGTCAGTAGTCCCAACCAGCTTACAGCTCAGACTAGACAAAAGATTACTCCAAGTTCCTAACAAACAAGCAAGCATTACCATAGTGACCCATGTATCAGAAGTGTTACTTATGGAGGGCAGATAAAGGAATCTTGGGATATATTGTCTAGGCTACCTGAAGTTTGCAGAGTATACAATTTGCAGGAACAATCAAAAGGAGCTTAGTCAGTGAAGACAGTTTACAGGGTATTGTTTATTAAGGGAGTTATAGATTAAGGGATCTAACTGATGACTGACATCAGTTTCGTAAACACCTCTGGAGCCCTGAGAATAAAAAGAACATTTGAGACTGCAGGGCTTCTGCAAGAAGCTTCCTTCAAGTGGCAAACCTGTGGCAAGGCTCATGCTTCCTCATTTCTTTTCGTTTCTTTTTCCTTTTTTACTTCTTTCTTTCCCCTGCCGAAGATCTAGAATTTAGAAGCAGGATCGTTGACACAGAGATAGGTTTTAACACATTTATTTGAATTAGAACACGAAGTCAGTTTTCTAATGGATCGGTTTGGCAGTGAAGGCTGTGTTTGCCAATTAAATTATATAGTGGAAGTTTTCCATAAACTGAAGATGCAACTTGTAGTTTTGTCAAAAGTGTATTAAAGGCACACATACAATATTCAGTGTGTTACATATTCCTTCTGACCCTTAATCTTATGAAAACCTTTACATATCAACTTTAAAATGTGTGAGGTGGTACATAATTTTCACTGTTATCTTGTTAGGGAGTGCAGGGACCAAAACTCCTGAAGTCCTGTGAGTTAGAAGACTTGAGGAGACAGAAAAGGACCAGAAAAAGTCAGGGGCAAGGAAGAGAACCAGAGAGAAGGCAGCAGAAACTGCAGTCCAGGAGGTGAGTGTGATGGCAAAAAAGAGGGGTGATGAGGGATGTGGAACACTGCCGAAGAGTCAAGGAGAATAATAACCAGGTACAAGTCTTTGTGAACGTGGTTTCTGCAGGCAGGGTAGAGGGAATAGTCTGTTTAGATCATTAGAAAGTTGGGCAGTGATAGCGAGGAAAATGGAATACTGTTTTTAATACTATTTGCCAGGTGATTGGGGCTAAAATGGCTTTCGTTAACTGAAAGAGTAACTCAAGACGTTGGACAGTGAAGACTGATGGAACACAGTGGAGGGCAGAGCGGGAAGATAGGGAGAGGAACTTGCCCTTGGGAGAAGGAAGGTGGCTCTTCCTCTGAAACTGGCAGGAGTGAGCAGAGAGCTGTGGAGACACCTGGAGAAGAGGGAAGTAGCTCAGAGCCCACAAATCCAGGCAATGGTCTCAGTGCAGTCAATAGAGAGCGAGATCCTGGGCTGAGTAGCCATCCGAGTCAAGAGCAGGGAAATCCAAGACTGCTTAGAAGTTATGCTAAAAAATCTGTGAGAGACAAGTAGGAGAGAGAACACTTTAGGACAGTGGCTCATTGTAATTTTCTGATTAAAGTGTAATCTTATCAATATTGTCCCTTTAAGGTTTCTATAGTTCTCAAATTTCCTACAATGAACACAGAATAAAGGAAAAAATTATTTTCAATATAAGAGGTTAAAAAATAAAAGATCAAACAAGCTGCAGGTAAACAATGTCATCAGCCTCTATCAAACTAAAAAGCTACTACACAGCAAAGGAAATCATCAACAAAATGAAAAGGCAACATACAGAATGGGAGATAATATTCACCAAGCATTTTCCTGATAATGCATTAGTATTCAAGATATACAGGGAACTTATACAACTCAATAACTAATAATAATAACCAAATTAAAAATGTGCAAGAAACTTGAATAGACATTTTTCCAAAGACATACAAATAGCCAAGAGGTACATGAAAATGTGCCAAACATTACTAAAACTCAGGGAAATGCAAGTCAAAGCCACATTGAGGCACCACCTTACACCTGTTGGGTGTCTATTATGAGAAGGAAAAGAGATACCAAAAGCCGGCAAGATATGGGGGAAAAAAGGAAATCTCTGTATACTCTTGGTGGAAATATAAAACTGGTACAGTCACTGTGGAAAATAGTATGGAGGTTTTAAAAATAGAACTACCACATGATCGAGCAATTTCACCTCTGGGTATATATCCAAAGGCAATGAAATCATAATCTCAAAGAGATGTCTGTATTCCCATGTTCACTACAGCATTATTCATGATCGCCCATGTACAGGAAAAAGCCAAGTGTCTGTCAAAGATGAAGGCAGAAAATGTGATATATGTGGGCAATAGAATACTATGCAAAATGCCTTAAAATAAAAAAAGAAAATCCTGCTATTCTTGACAACATGGATGAACCTGGAGGGCATTATGCTAATTAAAATGTCAGACAGACAAAGAAAAATATTATGTGACATCACTTATATATGAAATCTAACAAGCACATCAAACTCACAGAAACAGAGGTCAGTGGTGATTGCCAGGGAATGAGGGTGGTGGCGGAAATGAGAAGAGATTGATAGAAGGGTTTGACTTTCATACATAAGATGAATAGTGTGGCGACTATAGTTGACGATACAGTACTGTATAATTGAAATTTTCTAAGAGTGTAAATCTTGTGTTCTCACCAAGAAAAAAA
The DNA here is from genome assembly GCA_006410935.1 of Redunca redunca. Lineage (NCBI taxonomy): Eukaryota > Metazoa > Chordata > Mammalia > Artiodactyla > Bovidae > Redunca > Redunca redunca. The sequence continues at coordinate 14,442 of SJYQ01004663.1, forward strand.
GGTGAATATGTGAGTGATAAATGTGTTAACTCAATTGAAGAATCCTTTCACACTGTCTGCATATGGCAAAGCCTCACACTGTGTGCTTTAAATGTATTATAAGATGTCAGTTGCACCTCAGCAAAGGTAAAAACAAAATTTAAACAATGTCATCAGCAAACTCCCTTGGTCCAGTAACATAAAGGGGGAGTCATTGCATTTATGTGGAGTAGTGCAGTGTTTCTGAGTTTGTTTTGTCCCTCTGAGGAGGCTTATAAAGATGTCTTCTGAGATAGTAAATGAGCACTTTGGAATAGTCTACCCACAGCTGAACCGACCAGCCAAAACAGTCAGCCACACTACCCGCTCAAATTTTTCTGGCTCTGAGTATGATGGTTTCTAATGATCAGTTTGCCTAGAAGTCGTGTTTATAATAAATATAGTGATAGCTTTGCATGTATACAGGAATTGGGTGTAAAGGGGGAAAAAAAAATCTTTCTTGCCAAACCCAGATTTTTGGCCAGTAGAGGGCAGTCATCTCTAGGTTTTTGGTTCTATAGCATTCGTTTCTGGAGCACATGGGTGTTAACCTCTAACATTTTTTCCTAATGGTGATACAGGTATCAAAGGTAGATAAAACTAGACACTGTGCTGTGTGTAGTCACTCAGTCATGTCTGACTCTTTGCGACCCCATGGACTGTAGCCCGTCAGGCTCCTCTGTCCATGGGATTCTCCAAGCAAGAATACTGGAGTGGGTTGCCATGCCGCCCTCCTCCAGGGGATCTTCCCCACCCAGGGATTGAACCTAGGCCTCCCATATTGTAGGCGAGACATTAGGTAAGAACAGATTATAATCAGTAATCTACTACTTCAGTAGGGAAAGGAGTTAAGCATGAACTGAACTCAATTTTGATTTGTACAGAGATAACTGGGTGTTTTGGAGAAGGAAATGGCAACCCACTCCAGTATTCTTGCCTGGAGAATCCCATGGACAGAGGAGCCTGGCAGGCTACAGTCCCTGGGGTCACAAGAGTCGGACTTAGCGACTAAACCACCACCACCACCAACAACTGGGTGTTTTAAAGGGAGAAGGAGAAGGGAGGTGTTGCAAGCAGAGGCTTAGCCAAGTCAGAAAGGTGAAAGCTTACACACAGCAGGAAGGGGTGGAGGGCAGGTCCACATGAAACCCTTATAAAATTAGGCTCCTACCCTCCCGCAGAGACTGGGAGATGGGCTCTACCTTCACATGTTGGCTGGAACAAAGAATATTTTTGGCAGCAATGAGTGTTCTCAAGCAGGTACTTTAAGAGGCTTTGAGGATCATCCTAGGGGTTCAGTCTTGAATTACTAGAAGCTATATTGGTGTCTGTTCATGTCTTCATGGGCCTTCTTGAGAAAGAACTTGAGAGGAGCCTGGCTAGGGTTTGGTCAAAGAGACACTCTGTCACAGTGTTAATACTAGTTTTATTTACAAAAATATAATTCCACTGCCTCTTTCTACCAGTCAGACTATGTTGGTACTTCTCAACTTATTGAATATAATTCTGCTTTGGAGTGCCTTAAGATTTCGAAAGAATTTGGGAGACAACTCGAGAATAGTTCTCTCTGTGCTGAGAGAACTCTCAAGAACTGTCTTTTTTCAAGAAAAGGAAGGGTCATTTGTGTTTCTCCCACCCAGTAGCCATTTTCCTTCTAGTCAAAACTCCCAACTATGCAGCCAGAGAAGTGATTAGCCTCATTTATCAGCTTGGGTGGGGTGGGGGAGTGGGAGGACAGGCAAGCCTGGCCTAACCCAGCAGAGCATCACATACCTTGAGTCAAACAGTTCTTCCAAGAACTGGCTTGAAACCTGGCTTAGACAAGTGGTCAATTCTGGGATTTCTGGACCTATTGAGAAGTCAGGCACTCTTGCCACTAAGCTACCAGCTGTAAATATGGCAAGTTTGGGGTTTCAGGAGATTCCATCTGGCGGGAACCTTAAGAGGAAAGAGGTGGGGGGAGGGGGCAGCCAAGAGAAGGAAGGGCCAGTGCTGATGACATTTCTTGAGCTGCTGGATCCAGCCACTTCATATTGTTTTATCTTTGTTTGTTTTAATTTACTTTGAAGTATTTCAAATATCCAAGAAGGTATGAACGTTATTATAATGAGCATCCATGTACTCATCAGGCAGTTTGAGAAATAAAAGATTACCAATGAAATGGAACTCAAGGACTTTTCAGTTATATACATATGTGTGTGTATATATATATATGTGTGTGTGTGTGTGTATGTATATAGTATAAGCCAGTTTGAGTTGAGGCTATGTTCCTTACAGTAGGAGAGTTCCAACACATATCCAATAAACTATGTCCCAAGAGGGTCTAAGAGCACAGTATATAAACAAATACAAAAATACAAATAAAAGCACAGTGCATCAGTCACAGTTTTAGTTGCAAGTAATGAATCCTATTGAAGCTGATCTTTAACCTTTTTGAAAAATGAAAAATTTATTTTTTATAAAAGTTTAAGGTTCACATCAAAATTGAGGGACAAGTATAGAGATTTCCCATACACTCCCTGCCCCAACACATGCAGGGCCTCCCCAGTGATCAACACCCCCTACCAGAGCTGTACATTTGTTACAATTGACCTACACTGGACACACTGTAATCACCCAAAGTCCATAGTTTATATTATGGTTCAGTCTTGAACAGCTCATACACTGTTGTGCAGTGTATGAGCTGGATAAATGTCTAATGTCATTTAGTCTGGGTGAACTCCAGGAGATGGTGACGAACAGGGAGGCCTGGCGTGCTGCGATTCATGGGGTCGCAAAGAGTCAGACACGACGGAGCGACTGAACTGAACTGAACTGAACTGAGGGTATCATAAAGAGTATTCTCTCTGCCCTAAACATCCTCTGGTCCTGCCTATTCATATCCATTCCCTTTCCCCATCACAAGCCACCACCTGGTCTTTTTACTGTCTCCATAGTTTTACCTTTTCTAGAATGTCTTTTGGCTGGAATCATACAGTATGTAATCTTTTCAGACTGGCCTCTTTCACTAAGTGAGAATTTTGAGCATTGCTTTACTAGCATGTGAGATGAGTGCAATTGTGCAGTAGTTTGAGCATTCTTTGGCATTGCCTTTCTTTGGGATTGGAATAAAAACTGACTTTTTCCAGTCCTGTGGCCACTACTGAGTTTTCCAAATTTGCTGGCGTATTGAGTGCAGCACTTTCACAGCATCATCTTTTAGGATTTGAAATAGCTCAACTGGAATGCCATCACCTCCACTAGCTTTGTTCATAGTGATGCTTCCTAAGGCCCACTTGACTTCACATTCCAGGATGTCTGGCTCTAGGTGAGTAATCACACCATTGTGATTATCTGGGTCATGAAAATCTTTTTTTGTACAGTTCTTCTTTGTATTCTTGCCACCTCTTCTTAATATCTTCTTCTTCTGTTAGGTCCCTACCATTTCTGTCCTTTATTGAGCCCATCTTTGCATGAAAAGTTCCCTTGGTATCTCTAATTTTTTTAAGAGATCTCTAGTCTTTCCCATTCCATTGTTTTCCTCTATTTCTTTGCATTGATTGCTGAGAAAGGCTTTCTTATCTCTCTCCTTCCTATTCTTTGGAACTCTGCATTCAAACGCAAGGAGTTCCAACCAGTCCATCCTAAAGGAAATCAGTCCTGGGTGTTCATTGAAAGGACTGATGTTGAAGCTGAAACTCCAATACTTTGGCCACCTGATGCAATGAGCTGACTCATTTGAAAAGACCCTGATGCTGGGAAAGATTGAGGGTGGGAAGAAAAGGGGACAACGGAAGATGAGATGGTTGGATGGCATCACTGACTCAACGGACATGAGATTGGGTAAACTCCGGGAGTTAGTGATGGACAGGGAGGCCTGGCGTGCTGCGGTTCATGGGGTTGCAAAGAGTCAGACACGACTGAGCGATTGAACTGAACTGAGTGAGATGCACCAGTTTCCCATCATGTCTTTTCATGGATTGATAGCACATTTCTTTTTAGCACTAAATAGTATTCCACCATCTAGATATTTGTTTATCTATTCAGCTACTAAAAGACATCTTGGTTACCTCCAAGTTTTTCTTTTACGGATCCTTGCATATTCTTTAAAAGTTTTTTCCTGAATGAAAGATTCTGTAAATTCTATAGAGCTTCACAGTTTTCAGAAGTCCCATGCACACGACTCCCTATGACCCCATGATAACCTTTCCCACCTCCCCTGGCATTGCCCCTTCTCCCCACTTCCCTCTGGAAACCACTAGCTTGTTCTTTATGTCTCTAAGTCTGTGTCTTGTTTGTTTTCTTCACCGATTTCCTATATTTTTTAGATTCCAGATATGTGATATCATGCATATTTATCTTTTTCTGACTTACATAGCGTAGCGCCCTCCAAGTCCATCTAAGCATGCGTGCTCAGTCGTTTTAGTCCTGTCTGACTCTTTGCAACCCCATGGGCTGCAGCCCACCAGGCTCCTCTGTCCACGGGATTCTCCAGGCAAGAATACTGGCATGGGATGCCATCACCTTCTCCAGGGGGTCTTCCCAACCCGGAGACTGAACCCAAGTGTCTTGTCTCCTGCACTGGCAGGTGGGTTCTTTACCTCTAGTGCCACCTGGGAAGCCCTTGCTGCAAATGGTAAAATTTTGGTTCTTTTTATGGCTGAGTAAAAGCCACAGTGGCTTTTACGGCTGTATATACATATATATTACCACACCTTCTTTACCTGTGCATCTATTCATGGACACTAGGCTGTTTCCATGTCTCAGCAAGGGTAAATAATGCTGCTATGAACTTTGGAGTGCATGTATCTTTTTGAATTAGTGCTTTTTTTTTCCCCTTTGGATATATAGTTTTTTGAGAAATCTCCATACTGTTTTTCATGGTAGCAATACCAGTTTACATTACTATAGCAAAATAAAGCTGCTGTAAACATCCTTGTATCGGTTTTTGTGTAAGCATAAGTTTTCAACTCTTTTGGGTGAATACTAAGGAGTGTGATTGTATGGTAAGAGTATATTTAGTTTTGTAAGAAGCAGCCATGATTTGTACCCTTTTAAACCTAAGGACAGAAGGTCTCAGTAAGCCTGGCCCTGATACTTTCCTGCACTTGGCTTGTCTTGACAATATGCTGCCAGGGTATTTGAAACCCCTTTTTACCACACAGAAATGCTTGTTTCTGACCTACCCCTAAAGGCCATACTCGACAGCAGAATATACAAAGCACCCTTTGTCTCCAACCTTGTCTCCACTAGACATCCATGTTAAATACATACTAGAGTCCTACCAGCTGACTGATGATAAACTACACTTTCATGGTACTTTGTGGACCTGTCCAGAGACACTCCACCAGAAGGGGCTTTGTACAAACTCAGGGAGGCCAAGGCGGCCCGTGATCTTGTGGCTCAGCACAGCTTCTCTGCTGTGAAGAGCCTCACCTAACAGTGGAGATCTTGCCATGTCTACATGAGCTTGCTCTGCAGTTTTCCAAGCTATTTAGGAACATATACCTAAGTGGTGAAACTATAAAGAAAAGCAAAGAATGATTAACAGAAAAAAACCTGGATTGCTGTTACTCTGGAGATGAGAGAAGACAATATCATGGGATGAGCAAAATGGGGGCTTCCAAGACAGTGGTGATTTTTCAGTTTCCTCACCTGAGTACTGATACACAGATGTGACATTGTGCTAAAGGGAACAGCTAATGGGGGGCCTAAAGGCAAGAACAAACTGAATACAGTGGAAGGTTCAAGAGACAGCAAATGTGTGTAGTTTAGTGAAGGAGGGAAGAGGCAAGGGCCAGCTTATGAAAATCCTTATCAGTAAGAGCTGGAGTTTAGCTCCAAGAGGTTGGAGCTAATTGTGAGGTCATTTCTATCACTCTCCATGATAGCAACAAGCATCACCAGTCTCAGGCCCCATTCTGAGTGTGTCACTCCCCTTCTGTGAATTGTACAGAAGAAAGATTCTGAACCAGGAGCTTCCTGATCCTAAACGTCAGTCTGTTGTTTTTAATACCTCCTTTATCACTTACTAAGCTCCTTTATCACTTACATGCAATTCCCTGGTGGCTCAGCTGGTAAAGAATCCGCCTGCAAAGCGGGAGACCTGGGTTCGATCCTTGGGTTGGGAAGATCCCCTGGAGAAGGGAGAGGCAACCCACTCCACTATTCTGGCCTGGAGAATTCCATGGACTGTATAGTCCATGGGGTCACAAAGAGTCGGATACGACTGAGTGACTCTCACTTTCACTTATCACTTACTAAAACCCCTCAGACTTCATTAAAACCCAGACAAGAGCTTTGCCCCAGGCAGTCAAACCTACCAAACCCCCTGCAATCAGAGTCACCATCTTTAACTCAAGCCAAATTGTTACCAAGTCCAAGATCACTCTGTCACCTCTAGATAAGCCAATAAATCCAAGGGACGAAGTGCTGAGGTAAGGAAGAGATGAAAGCCAGCTCACTGAGAAGATGGCAGGCTAGCACCTCAATGTAGCCATATTGTTGGGGCCTGCATGCAGATTCTTTTACAGATCAGAGATGGGGGAGGTGAGGAAACAGAGTAAAAAGGTCACTTCTATGTGTTAGTCGCTCAGTCGTGTCGGACATTTTGTGACCCCATGGACTGCAGCCCTCCAGGCTCCACTGTCCATGGGATTTTCCAGGCAAGAATACTGGAATGGGTTGCCATTTCCTTCTCCAGGGGATCGAACCCCAGGTCTCCTACATTGTAGGCAGATTCTTTACCATATGAGCCATTTAATTCTTGCAAGTGTCTCCTAGATTGGCAAACCTCAGCAGGGGGCTGTGTTAGTTTCACTTCCTTACAGCCCTTCATGTGTGGTCAGGGTCAGGCTATCTCCCTGTGGGCCACACAGAGACATCCTAGCCCAAAAGTCTGGGTGGAGGGGGCCAGGCAGGGCTCTCTGAGGCGGGCCATTATGTTCGCCTATAATACCAAAAGCAGCAAAATAAGAATTAAAGTCACAGAAGCAGATTCAGTATGGATTCAAACTTTACCCTTATGGTCATGAAATGTTCTGGAATAGATAAAGATTCAACTGTACACCGTCTGAAGTAAAGCTTAATCTGGGACATCACAGGCATTTGGTTACAGGAAGAGAAGGAGTTCAGTTCAGTTCAGTGACTCAGTCGTGTGCAACTCTGCGACCCCATGGACTGCAGCACGCCAGGCTTCCTTGAGAAGGAGGGCACTTCATAAATCCCATAGAGGTTAAAAGCACTTGCCCTGGATCCAGGTCACATGGTGTGAGTTTGAATTCAAGCTCTGGAAATATATGGCCCTGGATAGGCCTCAGCTTCTTCATCTTCAAACTAGCAAATAATACCCATCCCTATTCTTGTAGAAATTAAAGAAGAAAATCCACATAAAGCGATGGGGGAATGGTCTGATACATGTTCATATGTACAATCAATTTGTATGTATTATTAGTGCCATGTTAGCCAGCTTGAAAATTCAAAGAGGTTTTTAATAACAAATTTTTGTGGTAAACTTGGAGCACTTTGCAGATTTCTTTTTACAACACCGCATTCCAAGTTCTTTCTTTATAGTGAAGAAAACTAGAGTTCAGTGGTTCTCAAGATCATGCAGCAGAGAGCCATAGGTTCTTAGTTCAAAAGAAGCCTGACTGTTCAGTTGGCTTGCTGGGCCTTTAAATATCTGAGGACCTTTTGAAAACTACTAATCCTCAAGTTACACACTTGGAAATTTTGCTCTAATTTTTGTGCCCTGGAATGGAAGCATCAGTATTTTTAAAAGTTCCTTAATGAGGTTTCAATGAATACTAGAGTTAACAACCATTAACCCATTTAGTTCCATTTTATAGATAAGATGAGATTCTCTGTGATTGAATGACTGGCCTAAGCTAGTTAATGTTAGGATAGACTCTGAAGACAAGAAAGGGGAAGGGCTTCAAATTCTGATAAACCAATAAAAAGAACATATCACGGTGAGATATGTCCCTTAAGAATTAACATGCATGACTTGAGCCTGGTCTACTAAGGAGAAGCCACTGGTCTACAAGGAAACATAAAAGATGGGTTTCAGAGACTCCAGTTTCACTGGGGCATAACACTGGCTTATCTGAGACCATTGATAATTTATACCTCACACACTAAATGACCTCCTGTTCTGGGTGAATGTTCACCAGTATCTACCTGAAGATAAGTTGGCTTCCAGAATATGTTTCCCTCAAGGGGACAAAAGAGGCCCTCATTACCAGGACCCTTTCAGATGGGTTCCTGCCCCATCCTCTGTTAGTGTCACACACTCTGAGTACCATCTCAGTTTGGGGGGAAAAGTGACTCTAAAGGAGCTACTCTTCTCTCCCTACTCCCCAATTTAGTGGTCAGAATCAGGGTATAACTCAAGCAAAGGGCTGAGAATATGCTTTCCTCTGATGAGTGAGTCTCCCCTAGTATCCCTTCCCATGCCAGGTTGAAAAGGTAATAGTGATTAACACTATTCATGGGATAAAGGTGTCTGCTGTCCAGCAGTTCTCACACCCAGCCTAACCACAGTGTAAAGTTTTAAAATATGTCCAGTCATTTTTAAGTAATGATGTGTTATGCTAGGCCTTACAACATTTGCTGAAGAAGTTGGCAGAATTAGCCAGTGACTGATTTGGCATCTATTACTAATCCTAGTTTATAGTACTCTTCTCCTCAAATGAACAACAGCAACAGAAATCTGTTGAAATAGTTAATCCATTATCTGACTTGTGAAATTGTATACACATTCTAAGACGGTGTATCTACCATTGGACTGCTAAATTATACAGCTTTCAATTCTGTTCATGAAGTAAAATGTTTTCAATTTTTTCCAGCTTTCCCAATGTCTATTTATTTTAATCTGAAGGAATTAAATAGGGCAAACAGTGGGGCAAGGAGAAGAAGTGTTGTTCAAGTGAAGTTGAAGCAAGCTTCAGGTCTTGTTATCTGATATGTGTTAGCAATTAGGAAAGACTTATGATGAAAAAAGGGAGTTGGAGTAAAAGGAAGTATATACCAATCATGAGAACCGCTTTGAAATACTCTCATCTGAATGTGATGACCATTTTTATACTGTTCATTTGTAATTAGTAGAATTTGAAGGAATCTTAGGGATTACTGAATCCATTGTTGTCTTGTGGATGAAGAAAGCAAGATGGAGAAGCTGCATTACTTGCCCAAGATCCCAGAATTATTCCTTTTAGGTAAAATTGCTTTATACCTGTGATTTTATTTTTTTATCTTTTTTTGAATTTTAAATTAATTTATTTATTTTAATTGGAGGCTAATTGCTTTACAATATTGTAGTATATACCTGTGATTTTAGATTGAATATAATTTCTCAGTAACACATCCTTTAAGTAAGTCAAGGTGTGCCAATGAAAGCCCATATACATAATCCCAGAAAGTAGAAATTCCCTGCTTTAACTAGGTGGAGGCTCAAGGTTCATTAATAACTTCTATCCTTCTTACCACCAGTTTTTATCAACCTCCAGGCTCAGGAAGCTCCAGCTAAACTTATAATTATTCCAGCTCAAAGTCTACCTATAATTTAGCAGTTTCTCCCTCAAATTAGTAGACCAGTTTACCAAAGAAGATGAATGAATAAAAATCTGAACAAATAAAAATCGTATCTAGTTATCTCAATTTTTCATGACTTTTACTGACTTACTATTCATCTCTAGTTTCCTTTTTGTAATTAAGACACAATAACACAGTGTGCATAAATCTGAAATGGACAGCTTGATAAATGGTTACATATAGGTATGTCTTTGTGGCCACCACAAAGACTAAGATAGAGCACATTTTCTAGCATCTGAGAGGGCTCCCTTATGTACCTCCCAGTCTATAGTAATCATCACTCTTTCAACTTTTACCATTAAATGTTTGTGGAAAGCTTTCCACGATTTTATGAGTGGAATCACACAACATGCACTCATCTTGTGTGCATAGCTTCTTTAATTCTATATTAAGTTTGTGAGATTCGTACATGTTCTTGTGCATATCAGTAACTTGGTTGTTCTTGTTGTTGTGTAGTTCTCCATTGTGTGGATTTAGTAAGCTCCATTTACCCACTGTACTGTTGATGGACATTTGGAATATTTCTAGAGATTTGGGGTATTATGGAGAAAGCAGTCATCATCAGAAATGGCCTTCATTTCTGTCGAATATTTATGTAGGAGTACAATTCCTAGGTCTTTCTACTTTTTCTTTCAGTGTCTTCTTTTTTAGCCTTTGACCGTCGTCTAACCTTTCCAGATTTTTTAAGGAATCATAACAATGTATGTCTCTTTAGTCCTGACAAGCAGATGTCATAGCTAAAAATGGTCCACCAGTAGAGTAACATCTTTCATGGCTTGCTACTTTTTGCATCCCTGATGGATTTTGTTGTCTCATTTTGTTATCTCTAACTTTCTGTCATATATATTCTGACTCTATAAGGAGGAAAAAAAAGATACTCTTGAAGGGGACATCTAGGGACTTTCCTTTTCCTATTCCTCACGAAAATAGTGTGGCATAGAAGAAAATTACTGGGTCAGATTCAAGAGACTTTTTATATCTGGGCTAGATTTCTACTTTCTTCGCTGAAGGGTTTGGAGTAAATCACATCACTTCTCTTACCCTCAGAGGGTTCAATTGTATCAATGGTTCCCAAACGTGGCCACAAATCAAAACCATCTAAGGACATCTCAGTGTTCCTTTTTGTTATGAAAGTGGTACAAGATCAAGTAGTATAAAAGACTGTAAAATCAAAAGTAAAAATTCTTCCACCACAGTCTGTGCAATCCCTTATTCCTCTAACTCAGAAATTCCTTTATATTATTCCTTTAAACTTTTAGAATGAAGATCCCTGGGCCCTATCCCAGATATAATGAGGCAGAATCTCTAGGGTCCTAGGAATGTGTAATTTTTTTAAAGCTGAATAAGTGATCTGATAGATTTTCAGGTTTGGGAATGAACTCCTCAACTAAATGATATCTCAGATCCCTTTCAGAAAGTCCATTCTCACCCCCTCAAAATTCTGTATTCAATAATTTAGGTTTGCCTGCTGCTAACAGGATCGACACTCAGTTCAGTTCAGTTCAGTCACTCAGTCGTGTCCAACTCTTTGCGACCCCATGAATCACAGCATGCCAGGCTTCTTTGTCCTTCACCATTGCCCAGAGATTGTTCAAACTTATGTCCATTGAGTCAGTGATGCCATCCAACTATCTTATCCTCTTTTGTCCCCTCCTCCTCCCACCTTCAATCTTTGCCAGCATCAGGGTCTTTTCCAATGAGTTGGTTCTTCACATCAAGTGGCCAAAGTATTGGAGTTTCAGCTTCAGCATCAGTCCTTCCAATGAACACCCAGGACTGATTTCCTTTTGGATGGACTGGTTGGATCTCCTTGCAGTCCAAGAGACTCTCAAGAGTCTTCTCCAACACCACAGTTCAAAAGCATCAATTCTTCAGCGATTAGCTTTCTTCACAGTCCAACTCTCACATCCGTAGATGACCACTGAAAAAACCATAGCCTTAACTAGACAGACTTTTTTTTAACGAACTTTGTGACCCTAAACATAGCGAAAGCAACAGTGGTTCTGTTTTGACTTCCTCTTATTCATGCCTTCTCTCCGTACCTTCAACTGCTGCATTTCCTCATTTTAAAGTTTTCTTAATGCCTTGTTCCCCACAGTGAAACTTTATGAGTTGACTCATTCCAATAAAGTTCTAGTTGCTTTGTGGCTAATCCCATAAATCAATCAGTATTAATGAATTTGCTAGCTAATAAGTGTAGTATTACCTTTTCCACGCAACATAATGCCTTATGCTAAAATGTATGTTTCCATAATGTCTTTAGCCAGTAGTATGGAGTTCAAGTCCTCCTTACAGAGAATGTCCAGGAAAATGTTTTTTAGTCAAGCATGCCTTCAAAGAAAATCCATACACACAAACATTTGTCCATGTCTATTGTCACTGACACTACTCAGCTTAAGCACCTGGAAAAGCACATGGTTAAAATAAGTAGATATTAACTACACAAAAGAAATGGCTTGGAATTGAAATCACAGTTTATTGATTGTTAATCATCAAGTAATAAAAGAAAATGTATTTGGATAAACTATTTAGTCCAAGTTACACTAGAGAACAAAGTACGTACCAGGCCCTCTGCCACCCAAACCACATGATAGAAAGAAAAGCAGGAAAAGAAAACCTAACCATAACCACTATGATTAAAAAGGGAACTGTTGTCTACAGACATACCACCCTGAATGCACCCAACCACATCTACAAAGGGAACTGTAAGAAGAGAATAAAACACGTCCTGCTAGGCAAAAGATAGGAAAGTAGGAAAACAGAACTCAAGACATAATATCTGATTCATACAAATGATTCTACAATAATTCTATTTTGATAAAATATGTATATAGCATCTTTTTTATTGATTCAAAGAATGGTTATATCTATTACTTAAAATTAAAAATCCTCTCTGGAGAAAAAGCTATTATCGCTTCATTTTTTTTATCTTTCAAAAAACTAAAGTGATAAATGGTGGAGCAACTTTCCGTAAGGTCAAAAAAAACGAAATCTAGATGGATATCCAGTTGTCCTGAGTTCTAGAGTAGACTGCGATTATCTTTGTTACATTACTTGCAGATTGTGTGCGTGTGTGTTTCTGTATGTATTATTACGTGGAAGGGCAGCTAAAGGTAAAATACTGGTGGGCCTAAAGACTGAGCTGACATTTAAAGCTTCACAGCTTTATACCTCCTGCACTCTGGGATCATTGCCTAGAACACTGCTGTTCCATCTTTGATTATGTGCTTCATGTCCTGTGGGGCTTTGCTCATTGTCTTCCTTTCCCTGGCAGTTTTGAGCTGGATGTCTCTTTTCCGTGTCCCCACTGCCTGTGAGTAGCAGTGTCTCTCTTAGCTCCTATTGTCTTGATCTGAAGATATCTGCAGATAAACCTTTTCACTAGGCTTTAGGTGCTGCAAGGGAGTGTGTTCCCTATTGCACCCACATTGCTTAGCATAATGCCTGGCACAGTGTCAATGTCCAGTCAATACTGACTGTCTTGTTCTTCAAATGTCCGATTGGTATTTCAGTAACTAAATCTTTTCAACCACTTTACAAAGTTTATCCTCTGTGCTTGAAAAATTTCCAGTACCGCTTAAAAGGCAAAATTTCCATTACTTTACCATCATGTCTGTCTAATTCAGCATTTCCCATATTGATATTCCAAAGAGTTGTCCTCTGAGAGGTGCTGTTAAATAAGTGTTATGTGATGAAAACTTGTGGTTCGGCCTAGCGAGACAGCTCGAATCCTGGCGTTAGCACACAGGTGCTGGAGGTAGACGGCCAGCCCGCACAGAGGGAGTGATTAGCTCACCACTCTGCCTTCATTCCCTCCTCTGTAAGAGAGGACAAATAGAGTCCTCTCCCATCAAGTTGTTTTCAGGATTTACTGAGTAGCATATGAAGGTTTAGAATACATAGTAAGTGCTCAGAGAATGTTGGCTACTATAATTAAAGAAAGTTAAGCAGTTTTCCCCTCATATTTGGTTGGTTTTGTTTGCTTACTATAAGACTGTTCACAGCCTTCAGGATGCTGAGGTGGTTGTGAGTCTCCAGGTGAGCAGTCTTTCCCAAATTTACTTGGTGAAACACCTCTAGAAGATCCCAGAAGAGGTGCACTTTGGAATATACTTTAAGAAATCCTGTCTTATCAGTTTAAAAGAATATTAGCATATTCTGAGCTGAAATTGTGAGACTGGTTTGACAAATACTGATGTAACCTGGGGCACTAGGAGATAGTATTGGGAGCAAGGACTGTGATAGTATACAAGCAGATTAATTCAACAAGACCTGTGTGTTACCATATTTTAAAATAATTCTTTGTAAAAATTTTAAAATGCAAGTAAAAAAAAAAAACAATCAATGCTGATTCTCAAGTGAGGACTGCCTGAAGATTACATACAGTATAAAACTTTTTAAAAGTTATAAATATTAAAAGGTAAAATGCACAATTTTTTAGGTATTTTAATGGGTTGAATAGTAATTCCCACCGTGCCCTGCCCGACCCCCCCCACCCCACCCCCACCTACTGCAAAAGCCATCTAAATCCTAATTCCTGGAGGCTGTGAACAGGACCTTATTTAGAAGTAAGATCTTTGCAGGTTTAAGCAAATGAAAGGTCCGAGAAAAGATCATCCTGGATTATCTGGGTGGTCTTGCATCTAAGGACAGTGACCTTATAAAAGGTGCAGAGAAGGAAAAGACAAGCGGAAAACCCATGAGACAACAGAACAGAGATGGGGGTGCTGTGTCTACACAGCAAGGAACACCAGGGAACACCCAAAGCCAGGAAAGAGGCCTGGATGGATTCTCCCCTGGAGCGTCCGGAAGAACCACCCTTCCCACCCCTTGAAGTTGGACTCCTGGCCTCCACAATGGGAGCGAATACATTTCTGATGTTTAAAAAAGAATAATAAATAAAAATAAAGAGAAGACTGCAAATATTGTCCAAATAAAAAACCACCTAGGCTTCCTGCATCAGTTTCTGATACAGTTGGAGAATTACTACTAGGTAAAGATGAATGGCTGGACTTCCTTATTCAGAAACTCATACAATTTATCTCAGTTCTTATGTATATGATAAGAACTTCCTCTCGAGCCAGGAAACTTTGCAAGTTTGAAATCATCTGAAAGGAGGGGTAAAGAAGGAAGTAACTGACCTACGTGAAAAGAGGAACAAGTTCTAAACCAAAGCGGGTTTGAAGCATAACCAAAAGGACAAAAGAAAGCTTGGCATACAAATCTCAAGGTAAGTAAGAACCTGCTTTAAGGTATGTGGGTAATGAAAACTATAAAATAATAGTTCATTTTAAATAATCATGGCTTTTTATCTTATCAGACACAGTGTGTATAGCATTAGGTGGCCATATGTTGAAAAGCCAGTTTACAGCCTGTGAGGTCAGTGTTTCCTTACTAGAGGAGAGGCTCACAAGCCCAAGGGTACGGTTTATCGTTGCCTTGTTTTCAAACAGAAGGGCAGCATCTGACTAAGATTTCAGAACTGTGTCAACAATTTGTGATTTTAAGACAAATGGATAATGGTTGGGTATACCTGTTGGAATTGTCTTCCAAAACTGAAAGTCTTCTTTCAAACTGGGCAAGGTGAAACTTGCAAGTTACCTTTGAAGGACTCTTATTTAACATGGCTCCCATTCTAGTCCACTCCAGTATTCTTGCCGGGAGAATCCCATGGACAGAGAAGCCTGGTAGGCTATAGTGTATGGGGTCTCAAAGAGTCAGATACGACTGAGTGACTTCACCTTCACCTTCACCTTCCCCGTTCTAGTAGGTCTTTGTTTCTGTCTTACAGGGCTTTCCCTATTATTTTGAATAAAGGGAACATATACATTTATTTTCCTGTAAGATATCTCCTTGTCTTTATCTCAGTAAACACTTCTTTGATAAACAGGTTTAATTTGGGGAACGTACTCAAATGTCTACTCTACACAGAACGACATAGATGGTTAAAAGTAAATTCTCCTCTTGGAAATCCAGAGAGCGATATATTACCTTATCCTCAGAGGGCATTAGGTAAGCCTTCCTGC
Source organism: Redunca redunca (assembly GCA_006410935.1). Taxonomy (NCBI): domain Eukaryota; kingdom Metazoa; phylum Chordata; class Mammalia; order Artiodactyla; family Bovidae; genus Redunca; species Redunca redunca. The sequence goes on from SJYQ01004663.1 coordinate 30,056, forward strand.
TTCTGTTGCAATCATAGCACTTTTTAAAAAGCTGATTAGTTTCATCAATATTTGAAATTTAGTTCAAATATGCTGGCAAACATTTACTTAAATGAGTTATTATCTATACCATAAAATATCTTACATATGGTCAGTTCTCAGCTGTTGCAGAAAGGAAGTGGGATCCTAATGGCTGAAGTCCCTTGCCAAACCTTGAACACATAGCACTGTGTCTGGCCTTAGAAAGGAGGAACCTACAAAAGTTCGAAAGAGATTAAAGAATGTTGCAGTCTGGGGCGTTTGTCCCTATACTTTTATCAAAGAAATGTTATAAATCAGCTGCATCTCATAGTTAATTTAGTATTTTATGTGAAATGCCAGATTGAAAATTTGCACATTTGATGTATTCTAACCTTGAACAAGTTTAGAAATGTTCACTGTTGTACGTGAGTACTCACTGAGAGCAGGGCACAATTTCAGGGTTTCTTTTTTTCTTGTCTATCACTACTGTTTTTATCCTAATGCAGGTTGCTGTATTCATTAGCAAGTATTTAACAGACCGGCTATTCTGTGTCTAGTACTGCTGCTGGTAATATAAAGATAAATAAGATACGATTCCAAACCCCAAGAACCTCAGAACTAATCATCTATAAAAATTTAGTGATGGATGATGTGCTTGACAGACATTTATAGAAGTCTGGGTAGGAATAATATTTAGGGGAAAATTTTACTTGAATCCAGATTTAATCACTTCTTAGTCATTAAAGAAGTTACTTGACTTTTTAACCCTCTGTTTCTCATGTATAAAATAAGGATAACAGTAGTATCTACTTCCCATGACAGCTGTGCATGGTAGGGTTAAATGAGATAATCCATGTAACAGTGTTTAAAAGCTGAGCCCGAGTAACTAAATACTACTAGTGGACATTCAGTAGATGACCATCATCATCTCATAAGCACTGTGAAATTGAATGACTATCGTTATCAGTGCTGTAGTATCTATTTGAAAGTTGCTAAAAGAGTAGATCATTCAGGTTCTCATCATAAGAAAAAAAGATGTTTAACTGAGCTGATGGATGTTAACAAAATTTAGTGTGGTAAATAGTTCACAGTACATGCAAATATCATATCACCATTTGTATAGCTTGAACTGATACAGTGTGGTATATCAATTATATATCTCAATAAAACTGGAAGAAAACAACAGTGGTGAAAACAATGTTGGATGTAAGTGTATCTGTGTCTAGTCTAAAAACATACAGCAGTAATGTTTGGCTGACAAAATCACAGCAGAACATTCAGAGTAGTTGAATTCTTCCCGTTTCTCTCCCCTCTGCCATTTTAAAGCATCAACAGGTAAAACTATAAAATTATCTTAATTAAATGAAAGTTATTTGCTGGAAGTTGTGATTAGGCTAATGATAGGAAGACTCAAATTCTGTTTTAAATATTTTGGTTATAGGTATTTTGTTTTTACATCAAAGGACTCTTAAGTACACACTGTACCCTTTACAAGACGTGTCTTGCATTTTCAACTATCAGCTTAAATAGATGCTTAGATTTGGAGTCCTCTGTTTATTTAATCATTTATTCAATAAATATTGACTGAGTGTCTTTTCTGTGCTAGGTGCTAAACGTATTCTCTAGGAAAATACAGAGGAAAAGACCTGATCTCTCTCCACCATATAACCAGATAGAAAGACACAATTCAGTGTAATTTAAGTTGTCATGCTATAATAGAGAAAGTGAAAGTCGCTTAGTCACATCTGACTCTTTGCGACCCCAAGGACGATGTAGTCCATGGAATTCTCCAGGCCAGAATACTGGAGTGGGTAACCTTTCCCTTCTCCAGGGGATCTTCCCAACCCAGGGATTGAACCCAAGTCTTCCACATTGCAGGCGGATTCTTTACCAGCTGAGCCACAAGGGAAGCCCCTATAGTAGAGAGCTGACTCTTTAATATGGGAATACAAAGAAAGGTGTGATTAAGAAACAGACTTGGTCTCCGACCACTAGAAAGAGGGGCAGGCGAGGCTTCACAGAGAAGGTGATGGGGGATAGAAATGATTGTCCATCTGTACTCTTGTCCCTTTCCTCCTGCTGTGTTCGAAGCATTATCTTTCTCTTGAAGACGATTAGCCTTATTGTCAAAAACAATGTTGAAATCTAAGTGATAAAACCACTCAGACTTCAGCAGACACGTCCTTTTAACTCTCCCACCCCCTCACACCAGTGAGGACTGTATTCTATGTTAAAATAAAAACTCACTGAATACAACAGCTAGTACTGCCTTCCATATTAAGGCCTATATTAAAACCTAGTTCTGCAACTAGTACTATATTCTATCTTGAAGGAAGAGTTTACTAAGTGCCAATGCTTAATGCAGTGATAGAAATTGGCAGGTTTTTTATTATGCTTATATTAAATATGCAATTAAAAATGTTTTTAATTTATAGCAGGCACCTGGATGGCAGATCGTTCAACCTTCCCTTTCTTGAGTTTTCTGCTCTGTTATTATTTTCCACTCATTTGTGCTTCATTTTGTGATTCATTGATAGCAAAGGAAGCGGAGTTGGATAAAATCCCTTCTGACACAGTACAATTATACAATAACAATTGTGTAATCATTGGATACAACGAGAGCCAGCTTCCAAAATCAAGGTTACTCAGTCTCTCCTCTGACACCAAGATTTTGCCATATAATGTCCTTTCATATCTGAAATGCCGAAACAAGCTTCAGAAATTACTTTCAAGCAATACTTTATGAGAAATTACAGTGGCTTGTACCTGTGAATTCATTAAGGGCTTCACCATAGTAACAAACGACATTGTTTGTGCAGAGATGCTGAAAATCTGTGGAAATACTTCAGTGGCCGTGTCTATAGGAATTTCCCTTCTTTTACTGTTGGTAATCTGTGGAATCGGGTGTGTTTGGCATTGGAAACACCAGAATACCGTGCAATTTACCTTACCAAAGTTTTTGCAAAGGAGGAGAAGCAGGAGAAAAGACTGTAGTAAAACCTTCTTGAGTCCCCAGTTTATCGGCCCAAGGCATAAAATCTCAGTTCCAACTCAAGACCGCCATTCTGCTGGGAAGGACGCTAACATCCAGAACAACTATGAAAATGTGAAAGTGTGTCCTCCCAAAGCTAAAGGAGAAACGGACAAGAAACTGTATGAAAACACTTGGCAGACCAATCCCGAGGAGCATATCTACGGAAACGAGACACCGTGTGACTATTATAACTTCAAGAAGCCTAGTACTTCTGAAGCCCCTCAAGAGGAAGACATATATATTCTTCCAGATTCATATTAATTTTGCAAAATGTGTGTTTAGTTATTGGAGGGTAAATATTCGCTGAGGCTTTATTGTACTGATACCATCAAGTTCTTCTGTTGAAACTTGATGATCTCCTTTATTGCCACCCTTCTGAATCCTATGTATATCACTGTGGATTAATTCTAGATATCCTCGCCATCCTTCTTGGATTAATTCTGAACTGTGTTTCATTGATTCTTCCTTCTGAGCATTACTTGCTATCTTTTTCTTCTTTTTCTATCTGGACCACTTTTCCGGCTCAGGATTGTCACCATCTGCTCACTAGTCTTTCTGGCTTGAGTTCCTACATACTCAGTGATGCCACATAACTGCAGAATCCTTGAGATGCTGCCAGATTCGTCTTCAGAAAACATTCCCAGTGGCCACATCACTCCTCTGCATAAAACCCCTTACTGTCTCTTCTTTGCAAAAGACATACTACTCAGAATTCTAACTCCAGAATTTTACACAGTTCAAATTTACTTTTCCAATGATTTATGTTAATCTCTCACTTCTCTGTGTTCATCAAAACCTGCCAAACCCATCTCTCCTCCTCAGCTTTCCTTGTCTGCCCCCTCTTAAGCCTGCCTTGGACCATAACTTCTTCCATCCGAGTCTTTGAATCATTCCAAACCCACATATACCATTTTTATTTCCTGGTGTCCTCTAGATCTTGCTGCCTGTTCAGTTCTTTGGGCACTTAAACATATGAGTGTTTGCAATGGCATTTTATTATTTATTGTCGTATGAAAATGTTCTAAATCCCAAACTAAATAGAAAAGAACTGCCTCATATTCATATTTTAGCCCCAATGTCTATAGACTGCCATATGAGGCACTCAGTATTGTTCAGTTGACAAGAATTGAACTGTACTCTTCACTAAGTACTTTTGAAAACAATCTAATAAATCCATCCATCCAAGGAATATTTATTGAGTACCTTCTATTTACTTCTTAGTGTGCTTACTTCTACACATGGACAGGGTAAAACAGTGAAAAGAAAGACATGGGTCCTGAGCACACACTGCCTAGTATGAAAGAAAAGACAATCAACAACTACTATGCTCTTCATTAAGCTATGATACTTCTTAAACCCACCGTTGGATATGCTGCTCTAAATTGCTCAGGCTGGAACTCTGCAAACTACCTTTTTCCTTTGCCAGGTGTATCCACATCAGGATCTCTTAACAGGGGAAGGCTGGTAGGCAATAAACAGGAAGCAGAGAGGGCCTGCCCCTTCTTGTTTTCCCTGTTGTCCTGAGAGGTCCTATTTTCGTTTAAGTGACTCCAGCATCACTGGTGGTTCGCAGTTTCCAGTTTCTTTCAGCACTCCTTAGTAAAAGCAACTTCTTTGCACCTTGTCAGAGACACCAGCAGCAGCCAAGCAGCACCCTTCCCTTAGTATCAGAACCAGCTCCTCCAGCCCTCCTCCAAGCTCCCGAGGGACCAGCAGGAACAAACGGCACCTACTGTTCCAGGTCCCTGTCCCCCTCCAAGTTTCTGATGACCCCCAGTCTTAGGTATGGTGGCTATTTCCTGCACTCACTGTCTCTCTGGTACCTCAGTGGCATCTTTCTGTGTTTTCAGTCTATCAGTACTTTTGTTGTTTTTTAATTAATGCTGTATATTCAGTTCTCCATTTTAAAACAAACTGGTATGGTTTCTGTTTCCCAAAGTGGACCCTGAGTGATACAACTAAAAATGATACAGTAGGTGTTCTGAAGGAAAAAAGCATTCTGTGTTTGAGAACAATGACATTTGGTAGGGAAAAGGATTTGAATTTTAATCAGATTACCAAAGGAGGCCTGTCTAAAGGGACACTTAAGCTGAGACCTGAGGGTGAAAGGGGCTCTCCGTGTAGATGTGGTGTGACAGGGATGGGACCAGCACGTGGAAAGACTCTGAGGCGTGATGGAAGCAATGGTGTTCTGGGAACTTAAGGATAGCCATGGTAGCTGGAGCTTAGGGAGGACTGAAGTGACAACTGGTAGGTCAGCAAAGGAGGAAACAGCAGACAATGCAAATTCTCAAAGAGCCGCAGGGTTGAGAGGTAATTGGGAAGGCTCAAAATGGAAGTGGAAGATTTTCCTTCACTAACTACTCCCTGATGAAAATCTGTAAAGGTTTTCATGGCAAAAAATCATGGCAAGGTTTGAAATGGCTCCTAGGCACTTTCCAGAGGAGAACAGGATTTGTGTTGATCTTGAGGATTTCTGTTGGTCCTGGAGCAGATGGTCATTTTGAAGTCTCAAACAGGAAGTTCTTGCTAGAATAATCTATATCCATGCCTACCCAGTACTCTGTCATAGTAGCTGAAAATAACCTGACAGAAACACCACCAGAGAGTATCTCTGTTCTGGTAGGATCCTGGGCATCAGGCTGGAATGAGCAAGGGGAGGGTATCTCTGTTCTGGTAGGATCCTGGGCATCAGGCTGGAATGAGCAAGGGGAGAGTATCTCTGTTCTGGTAGGATCCTGGGCATCAAGCTGGAATGAGCAAGGGAGTTGATCCAGAACAGCTAGATGGTATTAGGTAAGGGGACGAGTCTCACCATCAAAGTGACCAGCCACAGAAGGGTACCGGAGAAGCTGCTTTAAGAGTTTGATCTGAACAGTAAACAGGAGGTAATAAAGCAAGGTTTTTCAAGAGCTAAGCAAGGGCCTGTTTTCTTTGGCGATCAATAGTGGGTTGAGGTATATCACCGCTATATTACCATTATGATGAAGTGTAAGTCAGACCAAAGTGAAATGTTGCAAGTTGCAGGCTGAGTGCAAGGTCAAGGAGCCAAGTGCTCATGGTTGGCAGACGTTAGCTGTGAGGTCCGACAGAGATGACCTACCAGTCCCAGGGTGTGAACTTGCCGCATTTCACAATAAAGCGGCAGTCATTATGTTTGATGCTACTGTGCATTCTTCCACACCCCCAACACCCTTCCTCTTTCCCTCTTGTGGTACTTGTGGTTACTTTTGCTAATAATATAACTCAGGTGCAAACTGCTGCTGTCAATTTGACTTAGACTAACTTTGTTTTCTGTCTCTCAAGGACAATTTTCACTTTTTAGATTTTAAGAAGGCAGAGAAATATTGCAAGAAAGAATGCAGATAGGAGAAAGAAATGTGAAAGGGGGGGTGGGGAAGAAGGAAGAGGAGGAGGAGGAGAGGTGAAGCAGGAGGGAATGAGAGAAGGAGAGAGAGAAGCAAGAATAGGAGATAGGAGAGGGGACAGAGAATGGAGAGTATGGTAAAAAGAGAAGTTGAATAATGGTTTCCTTGACTTCCTCTGTCATCCTCCCCAAAGCCCCCACCTCCACACCCCACACAAGAATTCCTCGTAAGGTAAGTAGATCTGAAATAAAAGGAAGAAGTCGTCTGCCCTTACTGCCTTTCTAACCTTGTTGAAGGTAGGTAACATTTGGCAACTAGGAAACACCCTGGTGAGCTTCCCTGGTGGCTCAATGGTAAAGAATCTGCCTGCCAATGCATGGGACCCAGGTTTGATCCCTGGGTCAGGAAGGTCACCTGGAGAAGAAAAGGGTAACCCACGCCAGTATTCTTGTCGGGGAAATCTCATGGACAGAGGAACCTGGCAGGCTACAGTCCTTGGGGTTGAAAAAGAGTCAGACGTGACTGAGGGAACAACAACAAACACACTGGTAATTGCGCACACCCTTGGTGTGGAAGTGTGCTCATGTGATCACCAGCCTTCTTGCCAGTCCTCCAAACTTAGACACATTACTTTCTCAGCTCTGAATGCTCTTCCTTAAGCTACTCACACTGTGACCTCCCTACTTCGTTTAACTCTGATCAAAAGATGTCTACTCAGAGCTGATCCCCACCCCCACAATCTGAAATGGCCCCCCTACCATGGATCTCAGACCCTTTACCTTTAGTTGCCTTAGAGCACTTATCACTGCCTGACAAGTGTTTATGTGTATGCTTATAATCTGTTCCCTTTACCTAGAATGTAAGCTTTGTGAGGGCAGAAATATTTTCTGTCTTACTCTCTGCTTGGGCATCAGTACTTGCTTATAGGATGTATTCAATTATGCTTGCTAACCAAAGCATTAGGATACACTAAGCCAGATTTTAATATAAATTCAGTGCCATGAGACTTCTTTGCCATTTCAGTACAGGTGAGCTTGGTCCCTGTGATGGCAGCTATCTGGGCCAGGTGGTGCCACCCAGGTAGAAGGGGTGGAGCAGAGGGGCCCTTGAGCCAGTGGGGAGACTGGACTTTTGGGCTCTAGGGAGGAAAGGGAAAATAAGGGACCATCATCTGACCATCTTTCCACACTTTTTGGCTGCTATTCTCAGCCACAGTAACCAGCTGGAATTTTATAATTCGAGGAGTGGTAAGTCAGTTACCCCCTTTTAGGGCTTCTGTTGTGTTAACCCTTGCAGCATGTTCCCTGTCTCCCCTTCCTAGTTCTTTTGCAAGTTCCTTTCCTGTTTTATGCCCTTGCAGGACAGTGATTCTCCATGAGGCTTTCCTTGCCTCCCCATTCCTTCTCACACTCCTTCCCCAGGTGACCTAGACATTTATGCCTGAACTCTCCTGCCCCAGTGTCGTTTGGAAGCATTTGATTCACATAGCTCACCATCTAATGCTTATTTCTGTGCAGTATCCTTCAGATATCTGAAATTTAACATGGGCTAAGCTGATGGCGAGGAGTCAAGCTTTGGGTGTCAGAAATGGAAATGGAATTAATGATGGGATAAGAGAAGACTCAGAGATACAGGGATGGTATCCATTGCACAGGTTGCTTGCTAATAATTTCAAAAGTTGGCAGTTCAGAACGTCCCAGTGTCAAAAACATCAGCCTCAAAGTATCATGGTGTCAGTATACCCTGTATCGAGCAGCTGCGTCTTGAACGTTAGAGCCTGGCTCAAACAAAGTTTGTCCCTGTGATCCCCCATCACTAAACTCAGGTGTGGTTGCACATTTAGAAAACAGTACGTCTTTCCTGCTCTTCCCCTGACTGCTGAGTGACGAGCTCTGAAATGTAACACTATGTTATAGTAGCAAAATGGTGTCCGGGGCTTGCGAGGCATCAGGCTAGTAGAATTGTCTGATGGCTATAGGTGTATGGCTCAGTGCTAAGTTGCTTCAGTCGTGTCCAGTTCTTTGGGATCCCATGGACAGTAGCCCACCAGGTTCCTCTGTCCGTGGAATTCTTCAGGAAAGAATACTGGAGTGGATTGTCATGCCCTCCTCCAGGGGATCTTCCCAACCCAGGGATCAAACCCACATCCCTTTTAAGTCCCCTGCATTGGCAGTCAGGTTCTTCACCGCTAGTGCCACCTTGGGAAAGAGCTGCTTACTTCATTTACTTTAGCAATTTTGGTCATTATTTTTAAGTGTTTTTAGGATTAACTGCATTGAGCTGGACCTAAAAAGCAGTGGTCAAGGGACTAAATCATGAAAAAAAAAAAAAAAAAACCACATATCACAGACCAGGGATTTTAGGATTTGTCCACTTTGAATGAATGGCTATCTACTGATATCCCTGTGAAGGATAGGAAAACTGCAAATATATCTTGAATAAGAGCACCTTCTGGTAGATTCTTACAGTTGGATAGACAGGAAGTTGCAGAACACCAAAGTCATGACGTTTATAACAAAAGACTTTAATGACCTTGTAAGATAAAGTGATTTCAGTCATGTCACAAGTATTTGTGAAGTGCCTGAAACTCCAGTACTTTGGCCACCTCATGCGAAGAGTTGACTCACTGGAAAAGACTCTGATGCTGGGAGGGATTGGGGGCAGGAGGAGAAGGGGACGACAGAGGATGAGATGGCTGGATGGCATCACCGACTTGATGGGCGTGGGTCTGAGTGAACTCCGGGAGTTGGTGATGGACAGGGAGGCCTGGCATGCTGCAGTTCATGGGGTTGCAAAGAGTCGGACACGACTGAGCAACTGAACTGAACTGTGGTGTAGCAAACACTGAGAGAGCACTGGAAATTCAGCAGTGGGGTTGGTGGATGGGGGAATAGAGACAGACCCTGCCTCTGCATTTGACGAGCTCACACAGTTTTAAAGTGAAGTGAAATTGCTCAGTCGTGTCCGACTCTTTACGACCCCATGGACTGTAGCCTACCAGGCTCCTCCCTCCATGGGATTCTCCAGGCAAGAGTACTGGAGTGGGTTGCCATTTCCTTCTCCAGGGGATCTTCCCAACCCAGGTTTCAAACCCAGGTCTCCCGCAAAGGAGTTCTGATATTTCTGCAGGCTATTAGAATGTATGAGATATGGTATGATAGGGAAGCACGTGGTGTGATGCAAGACTCACCAGGCTTGGGGTTAAGAAAGGTTTCCTGTGGAAAGTGATTCCTAAACCGAGACCTGGAGGACAATTACGAGATAACCAGGCAAGGAAGCTGAGGGAATGATGGTCCAAAAACAGGAGATAGCATGTGCAAGGCCCCAGAGTACAGGAGGTGTTCAAGAAGTAAAAGAACATAAATATCCCTGAAGTGCAGTCTGTTAAAGAAGGGCAGGAGCAAGGTGATACCTATAAGCAAAGGTCAGCTGATGCCGGGCTTTGTAAGACAAGCTGAGGAATTTGAACTTGATCCTAACAAAACGGATATCAGAATAGGGTCTTAGGTCGTGATATCAGAATAGGGTCTTAGAAGGCAGAAATGACATTGATTTTTTTCCAAAAACCATAGGCTATTACGAATATATAATCTCCCAGCTGCAACAGAATATGGGAAGCAAGATTCTGAGGTTCAGGATATAGGACTTGATTCTAACAAGCATGTGTCCATGCGTTTTTAAAAATAAGCAGTGCTCTCTGGTGTTTTATTAAGGCTCCCATAGCTTTTAATTTAAATTCAGCTCCTGTAGCTTTGCATTCTGAGATTCTCCCAACAGAAATGGGAATTAAGCAAATGAGAGAGGCTCAAACAAAAGGAAGCACAGAAGATGGTAAATTGCCAGATGCAATCAAGGCTGATGAAGGTGTGACTACAGCTATTGACCTATGCTGTTGCCATGGAAACAACAGCTCTGTGGTCCTGGAGTGCTTTTCCTTTTTTAAGGACAGATTGGCTTTAGTGAATAGTTAAGAGTGAAAATTATGGAAGATGGATCACCCAGTGCCACATGTATCCTAATTTTTTGTTGATAACAGAGACAACAGCTAGCCGGGTCTGAGGTGAGCTCCCCAGAAGCCCAGAAGCTATCAAAGGCATAAGGTTGAGGCTTGATGAAAAGCAGAGTTTAGCCATTGCCTCAGGCCCTCTTCCCCAGCTCCACTCCATACTAGACTGACCTATTAATTGTGATATTGAGAATTTAGGGGGAAGAACATAATTAACTAGGCTTTATCTATTTAACATGATATTTTAAAACAGCAGGTTAGGAGATTGGAGACTCATCAAGTAAATACATAGTACATTTTATTTTCCTTCTTAGGTGTTTCTAAGAAGACTGTAGTCCAGATTATATTCCTAGTAATGGAGTGGCTTCTAAGCACCAAACACCATGATAAGGCTGTATGTGAATTCTTTCTTAGTTCAAAACAATTCTATTGCATTAGTACTATTGTTATCCCCATTTTACTGATAAGCTTGAGACTTCAAGAAGTTAAATCTGACCAGAGATCTTAGTGTCAATAAAAAAAAAAAGGAGGCAGAATTTGAACCCAGTCACTCTGATGAGAGATTTGCTCAGGTTATTTTGTCACAGTATTATTAGTTAATGATATCTTCTATCTTAACACTGTGGAATTTCAGACCTAGAAAATAGCTTGGGAATTATCTAGACTGACTTCCTCAGCTTGCAGATGAAAACACGAGTCCCAGAAAGTTTATTTGACTTCCCTAGAGTAACACAGTGATTCATAATTAGCCAGGATCAGAACTCAAGACTTTTCAACATATCTTGCTGCCTTTCTTATTGACTAAAAATAGAAAGGTTTCGCTTGTTTCGTTTCTTAATCCAAGTCTTCTTCATAGCATCCTTTTGAGTCTCATTTCCTGAGGCCTTTCTTTCCTCTATTCTATTTTAGCGGGGCCTTCTCTGCATCTAGAAATGATGTTGATTTTTCTAAATGTTAGGCAAAGATAGTCCTAAGAGAGCAGAGTATACAGGTTTCTTAATGCATTTGGCTCTTGTGTGGCCAGAGCTAAGTAATGAAGGCCATCAATCAGGAGAGGAGCGGTGCACGACACGTCCTCTCTGGTCATTATTTCTTAAAATGTACTCTGCCATCATCTTGTCTCATCTGGCAGAATTTGTCTAGGCTATATACAGTTTTAACTCAATTATCTGATAAGAGAGACACATGACCAACAGAAGAGGTACATTCAGGGCGAGTGGAAGGGGGAGGAAGTGGGGAGACATCGGTGACAACCACATTGCAGGGAGAGGGCTAGAGAGCACAGTTGAAGGAACAGCTAATGACAAAGTAAATATCCTATCTGGGCTGGCATGGCAAGGGCCTAGAAGCTATTTTCAGTCTGTTCCAGAAGATCAAGGAGAATATTGTGAAATTCCTGAGCAAGGAAAAACTTGATGTTACATTTAAGGGAGAATCTCCTCCATTTAAAAGCAAAAGATAAAAAAGCAAGAGCAAAGCAATAATTACTTCTGAGTTTGTGAGATCAGCTAATTAAATCTTAAAGCAAAAGTTTGGTGGAGGACTAGAAAAGCACATGGGAGGTGGGACATTTATAAAAAGGAGGAATGAAAAGATGCACAAAAAAGGAATCCTTGAGAGATTTATCTAATGTCCTTGATGGTAATCACAAGAGAAAGTTCTGTCTAAAGTTGAAAACTAGACACCTACAAGGACTAGATAGGGACATACAGTCAGGAATTAGGCCGCTGAAAGGCAGTACCAGCTGAGTCTCATATGTGAACCAAGTGAAAGGGCTGACTGCGTGTCTTAATTTTTCAGATCCTGTGCAGAACAAACAATAATCAAATGTGTCCCTTAATTCTAAGTCAAGATGTAGTTCTTTGCTTCTACTATTTCAAATTCATCACACAGATCTATAGAAATTATTTAATTTTACTGTTTTGTAAAAGTCCTTTCTAATGAAGTATTTTGTAGTCCGAGGATATAGTAGTAAAGGAAAGCAGAGAGGAAGTGGGACCCTTGTCATTTAAGAATGATTTTCGTTTCCTCTTTTAATTAACTGTGGTGCTTAATATAACAGTAACTTCTCACCCACATGTGTTGAAAAATCTGTGAGACTCAATTTAACATGCATCTCCTTGATTGCAGTTAGGAAAAAAAAATTGTAATAAAGAGAGGTATATTTTTAATATATGGACAACATGTTAAACATTTTGCCCTTTTTCCAAAGTCCAGGTTAAATTCCAGGTCACATACAAAGTCTTTACTTCCAGCAGTCCAAAATTATCTACCTTGTGCTAACTTTCATCTTCTATCTATCCATCTATCCATCCATCCTTCCATCCATCTATCTATTACCCATCCGATAAATAGTTATTGAGGGTCATTAGCTGTTAGGCATTGTAATAGGCACTCAACAGTGAATAAAAACATACAGTGCCAACAGCCTAGATGAAATACCAAAAAAAAAAAAAAAAAATCCTTTACAAACAAAAGGATAATTCTAATTATATAACTTATATAAATGCTATGAAGGAAAGAAACATGGTGATATTAAAAGCTTGTAATAGAAGAATTTGATTTATTTAAGCAGTCAGACCAGGCTCCTGACACTGGAATACTAAAGTATTAATTATATAAGCAGAATTCACCTAGATATAAAACGGGAATTAATGACTGCCTTTCTACAAGAGAGGCCCATTATTGTAGAACATTATCATTGCATTGGCTTGTTTGTGTAAAAGAAAGGGCAAAATCTCCAGTTTCTCTGAAGGGCTTGTTGTTAAACTGCTATTAAAAATAATTAGGAAGAAACACAAAAATATTGGTAGAGAAAATTTCATACAGATTAGCTTTCTACACAGGTCTGGCATGAACTAAAGTATTTCTAGGCGGTGTAATAGAGTGGAAAAAAAAACACTAACAAATATACTAAACCTATATTAGCACCACAGTTCTAATAAATATTAGCTATGTGGCTTTGCAAAAGTTATTTATCCACTCTGAGTCAAACATCCACAGCTAACAAGTGGTACTAATAAGAATCCTGTGATATTGTGAAAACTCAATCATATGTGAAAATGCCTCAGATATTAAGATTATTCAGTGCCTGAGATGCATACAAAACATTAATCTGCTGTATAACTTGTCTCAGTTATATTACCTACATATCGTTGTTGGACTTTTCACCATTAAGGAGTACCTTTGATGATTTTCTTCTTCAGAGACTTTGTACTTTGACATATTTTGATCAATAAAATAAACTTCATTTATTATATAGTCATTTTGAAAATTTCAACAATCACACACTTGTAACTACCACTCAGAATTTCTGATCAGCATGATTGCAATTGAATTTATATATTTTTTAAAAACTTCTTGTGCCATTTCCACTTTTTAAATTCAAAATAGTTACCCTTATGTGAACATCGAGACAGCTCTTTTCCAATTCCTTTCCAGGAAAATACAGGGCAAGACTGATGAACCAAAGACAAGGTTGAGGGAGGCTGGGCTGGAGATGTGTGAGATCTGTGCTCCTCCCACCAGCTCTAAGGGTCCTAGCTGAACTCTGATGCAGTAGAACAATATAGCTAAATTCCTAATTTCAGTATGTGTCAATTAAAAATTGTACTGATTCTACTGTGAAGTCATTGACTCATATGCTTTGGTACAATTTCATTATCACAGTGAGCTCTAATCTTTGGAAAGTTGTCACAATTATTTTGATGAGTTCAAAGTGTATTAAGAGTTGCTGAGTCCGTTACATGGCTTAAGAGTAAACAACAATAAATATTTTCAATTCTCTAACTAGTCTGAACTATTGAGCAGTTCAGAAATCATTTTGAACTTCAGGAGGTATCCCACAGCTTCAGGTGTGTGATTAGAGTTACCACCAATGACACCTATCCTGTGTATTAGCAGTTCAACTTGCTTACAACCTGTGTATTCTAGAAGTTGCTAAGATTCTATTTTCTTCTTCAACACTAGCTGATTTTTGTTGTCAGTGAAACAGTTATCCAGTTTCTGGAGGGCTAGTTAGGAAATACTTTCATTCAGCTGAGACATAAATGATCGTCCTTACTGGCAAAGCTCTGTTAGGATCTAAACAATAACTGTAGGGCACCCTTTTAGAGAAGATTCTTGAAACCTAGAAGTCCTCTTTTGTAGCCAGCAATCCAGAAACAAAAAGTTTACATTTTTGACTTCCAACTAACATTGGGAAGTTTGGTTGCAGTTCAAACGTGACTTCTTCCAGAGTTCCGTGTGGGTGACTGTGAAGTTCAAGAGGAAGGAAAATTGGAAGGACTTGGCCTAGGGGATTCCCAGTGTTTTGTGGAATCTGCCTTGGGGAAAACAGTGTCGGTAACTGGGCTCAGAAGGATGAGCTCTCCTGTAGCTTCTGGCTGATCTGTGTCGATACGGGCACTTTCTGCAGAGACAGAGCAGCGGGTCTCGTGTCTGCTGCCCAGTGCGGTCACAGAGCTTCTGCAGATCTCCATAAGCTCTTGACTGTCATTTAGCCAGACTATTCTTTTGACCTTATAAGCAGTACGGAGTTAGAGAAGGCTGGTTTCCAAGAGCCAAGGACACTGATGTGATGTAAGGTCCTCTGACCTGCTTTCTTTATTTCTGTAATCTTGTACTTCTTCCTCCTCCTGGGCTTGTTTAAATCTACAGGCTCCACCCTTCCTGGGAGCAAATGGGTCTGGTTTGCGATAAGCACCTTGCAAGGGTTCAGGTCAGCTGGCTCTTCATCTTAGTCCGTGTGGACTCTGACCTGGCAGTGGGGCGCTCACCTGGAGGGGTGGGGGCTGGCAGCATGCAGAGCCTCTGCAGAACTCCTCCTGTGTTTACACGGCTGCATCAGGTGATGCCATTTCTCTCACCATGAAGGTCTCCGCCGAAGATTTCACATGTGGAAAGCCAGCAATTGGGCAGCACCGAGCTGTGTAGGGGGGTGGGTTGGGGGGGTGGGGGGACCATGTTCATTACTGTTTTTTTTGTTCTTTTTTTTTTACACTAAGAAACATCAAAGAAAGCTGTGGAAAAGAACTGGCCCACTGAGAAAAGGATTAGCAGAGAGGGCTGTAACAGAAAGCATTAGAGCTACTTGGAGCACAGACTCTTGGGGTTTGTCTCCACTCTTAGGGCACAAACACTGATTTTTTTTTTTTTCCCCAAAGCCAACTCTGTCAGGAAAGGGCAGAAGCTGTTATGAGCAGCTTTCCTAGGTAAGCAAAAAGGATGCCTATCCTTCTCTTCCATTACTGGCTCATCTGTGGAACCAATTTGTAAGCAAGTGGTGGCCCGCACCTGTGGCCTTGAAGAAACCCATGTTCTCTGCCTATCTTTCTTCTGCCCTGTTCCACTTCCCCATCTGTTCCACAGCCTGGCCAGTGCTCCCATAAAGCTTTATCTAGCCCCTTGCTGGGACTTGGGGCCAGAGAGGGCATCTCCCTGCTGGTCTGGCCTTTCTCATAAGCTAGGGCTCTCATCCTCCAAGCCTTTCGGGGTGAGGCGAAGAACTGGGCAATTTAAACACATAGACTCCACCTGTGGCTCTCACCCATCTTCCAAAGGGGAGCTTCACGTCACCAGGGGGAAGAACCAAGACCTCCACCTGCTTCCAAGGTGCTAGGGAAGGTTTCAAGGTCGTTGATTTCATTCTCTCCAGCTTTGCAGACCAAGTTTCAAGGGACTGCTGACTTTTCTATTCTGTGGTTGATATCATGCCCGATGCTTCTGTTTTATTCCTGATCCTTTCTACTATGCGTTTTCCTTTGATCAGGTGTACAAAGTTAAATACTGTGTATTTATCACTGAAACGTACATGAACTTAAGAGAAAAATAAGCCTTCAGTGTTTTTCCACAAATGTTTAACCTTCTCTGTAAACTTGAAATAAACAGACAGCAAAATGGTGCAAAAAAAAAAAAAAAAGAAGTTCAATTCAGTCTACATTTCTGTGCAAAGGTCATCAGCTTTTTGTACACCTACTGCCTCTCCTCAGCTGCCACACTTGACAAGCTTCCCTCCTTGGAGCACTATGGAGCGCCTTGAGAAATTCTCCTGGAGGATGTGGAAATATTACCTAGAGAGACAGTGTCCATAAAAGTTATATCCGCCCTCATTTGGGCCATGCCATGATGATATGAGTTTCCCTCTTTTCAATTACCAAGATTGTTTATATGTCCTAGAACTATTTCCACCAAACTGACTTGCTGGCTGAGTGTGTGCACTTGTCTAAGAGTCAGAATGATATAATCGGTTGTTGCCCAGGTGGAGGTTATTTAAGCGTGTCCAAAGTCCCACTTACACATCCCTTCTTCCTGCCACAGAGTTTGAATCTCACACCAATACAAGGTGCTTCTTTATTCTTTCACCTCTAAAATCCTTTGTTTATATGTACAAAAATCTACAAAATCCTTACATGATGTGTTATTAAACCATTACCTACTTAGTGTTACCCACTTAATACTTCAAGAATGAATGTTTCAGATAAGTGACAGGGATTTAGAGAAGAGCCACTACACATCTAAGCAACCGATTACCTGCTTTCTTCTAAGACAAGTGATCACTTAGTGCAGAGGCTCTGGAATTCTGGGCTAGTTCAGAGAGAGGGTATAATGCTGTTTCAGATGACTTTTGGTAAAAAGATTCTATGAAGAAATAAGCCCTATGCTTCTATATTCCCACCTTCTGATACCCAATCATTCCTTTTAATTCTTGACCTTTATCACCATGACTGCTTAATTAAAAGCATCTTTACATCCCTGCAGGTATTAGCCCATGTAATACCTCAGCATAATGTTAAGCTGGGGATACAGATTTGTGAAAGGTAAGCCTCTACCCTTGAATAGTTTATAGTCTGCTTATCCTTATAACCATCCCCCTGCCCCAAGCCATGGACTAATATTGCCTCTCTTTAATTTGCATTATTAGGCTGCAAACCTTTGAAATTCATGTCATTCTAGATAAACCATTCATTGCTTTAATTTTTAAAATGTATTCATTTGCCAGGACCATTCTAGACTGTAGCGATGATGTCACATAACTCACAGACTATTGTGAAAGCCACATAAATAAACCAACAGTTTTAGTACAATGTAATAAATTCTGTCTTTAGTAGAAGTTCAGGTTCATAGCTACATGAGCAGAGATGGGGAAGTCTAATTCTGTTTGACAGGGTAAATTGTGTCTTCAGAAAGAAATGGTGAACTGAGATTGGGGGGAGGGGGTGGGCAGAGTGCAAGATTCAATTACCTTGGAAGTCCCAGGAAATATTAGATACAAAGTACATTTGACTTGATACAAGAGATAATCTGAGCGTGGTCACTACGAGGACCCAGTAGGGCATCACGAGAAAACCAGAAGCATCATGATAACTTCTGTGCAAGTAGAGGTCAGAGGGAGTTTTAATGTTTGGAAAACACTAAAAATAGGAGAGAAACTAAAGGAGACGTGGGAAGCTTGTAAAACATAAGTACACAATTTTTCTATTTTGTAGGAAATGTGTCTGTGATTATATATAGGTATTTCAAATAGAGGGAATTTAATAAAGGAATTGGTTTCAAGGGTGTTACAGGACCCTGAGAACAAAAAGGAGTAAGTAATTCTATTCAAAAGATCAGTAACTGCAGGAATCATTCCCTCCCCTATAGCAGTGAAATGAAACAGATTAGAGCTCACAGTTTCCACACCCCTGAGGCTGCTACTTAGGGATCAAGCTGTGTGAGACAGGAGCCCAGGAAGTGAGGCTCATCAGCCATCAGAAGGCAGAACTAAGAGCTTCTCCCTTCATCCCACCTTCCAACCTAACAAAGAGCCAACTGACAAGGGAGCTTGGGAATTTAAGAAATATGATGTGAGGGTCCCCATCTCCAGGGGTATAGAGGAGACAACGGAACAGTGATTATGGAGTCGAGAGAGGACAGATGCCATCTAGCGCTGCATGTCCTGACACAAGCATCCATGAAGAATCCTCCTCCAGGGTCCCTACCCTGAGTACTCCATTCACAAAGGAAGGTCCGAGGACTGGAGTGAGGACCTCAGGTAGAACAAACAGCACTTCTGGCTAGTCCAGTTTACATAGGGCAGGCCCAGGGGGAGGAGGGAAAAAACATATACAAGAGGAGCCAAAGGGCTGGGGGGTCTCTCTCTCTCTCTTCTCTTCGCATCTTTTGGGTCGGCATCCCCTCAAGCCTCGAAGATGTATTTTCCTTTACTTTCTAAACAAAACTGAGCTGTAACATAGAGCTGTAAAACTGGTCGATCTGAGAGCTGTAACACTGGTCCGTCGCTTCGAATTTTTGTTGTGACAAGACCAAGGAAATTACGCACTCCCCCAACAGAACAAATAGGAGAGATATGGGTTTAGGAAAAAGCCTTTAGAAACAAGCTGAGTAGTAATTATCTATAAAAATAAAATTCTCCTATTCCCAACCAATTCTTTACCAACACAATCTTTTTTTTTAAATCCTCTTATTTTATACATTTATGCTTTTTTTTTTTTTTAGGTCACCATGTCTGCTTCACTCCACTACTAAAAGATTTAAAAAGAAAATGAATTGTATTTTTCCAACACAACAGTTTCTAATAATAAAATATGACAAAGCTAACTCTATTAAACAGCTATTCAGGTTGTTCAGATATGCTCTATTGCACATACTGGGGTAGGACAATAAGATATATCTCTTTCAAATGGAGATTAAATAGCTAAAGATTAGAGAACAATAACAACTGAAAAGCTCAGTTGGAGAACAAAAATAGATACATAGCCAATGAGAGTAGATTGGGTTTTCAATTTAATTTATGAAAGTGTTCTGTTTCTCATAAAAATGATTGCATTTGTTGATCTTTAAAAGATTAAAATAGAAATGTAAAAGTTGAAGAAAAAACAATAAAAATACTTTATGCTTTTACTTTTCTATTTCCTCCGTGTAACATTTGATTTTTAAAGGCAGTACACACTAGTGGCCCACAAATATTCAATATTCTTTAGGATATTGCCTGGAAAATCCCATGGACAGAGCAACCTGGTGGGCTACCATCCAAGGGTCACAAAGAGTTGGACACGACTGAGTGAGCATAGCACATATCTTAAATGGCACTGTATGTCACTTGATTGAAATTTTAGACTGACAAATCAGGAGATGTCAAAACTTAAAGCAAAATTCTGATCAATTAATTTGTAAAGTTATAAAAGTAGTCTGTAACTACAACTTTGGGGGCAATTTGCATGTCATTGCTCTTAGTAGACATATTCTTGGAGTAGTAAATATTGCACCATAAAGCTCCTCTCTGACGTCATTTCCACACAAAAGATTAAGGTCCGTAAGACCCTTTTCCTAGTTGTTTCCTCCTGGAATGCTTTTCCCCTAGATACCCATCTAGACAACTTTTTCACTTTATTCAAGACCAGTTGCCTCATTCACTTTATAATAGTAGCTAACACTTTCCTAACAGCAGGAGTTGTATGATCTCAATTATCCAGAAAGGGCAATTTCAATAGACAATATTTTAAATGTAATTGTTCACAAAGTTCAAAAGATACAAGAGGATGTAGTGAAGTTTTCCTTCTAACCCCATCTCATGCTCTCCACTGTCATCTCTTGACACCAGCAAAAGCAATGAGATCTAGGAATATAGTCTATATATAGGTAGTGCATCTTGCCACAGGATGAAGCTCACAGATTCGTTCTCTGTTAATACAAATATGGAGAGTTTACATTCTTGCGGGACCCATGTTGCTGAAATATTTTAATGGGCTAGGATATTTCATTTTCTATCTCATGTGAATAATTAAAGAAACTCTAAAGTACCGAGAAATTACATTGTGATGTGAAGTGAGCATTGTTCTTTGGAGAGCAGTAACCAACTCCTCAATGTCTGAGAACACCTCATGGAGAACATCCATTTGTATGTCTATTTTGTTTAAGGACAGTATTAGTAAGGATTTGTTGTCTGCAAACTGACCCAGGAAGGCAGGTAGTGTAGTTCAAAGCCCGAGAGCCAGGGACCTCATGGTATAGATTCTGGTCTCGGTCTAAAGACTTGAGAACTGGAGTGCTGAGGATAGATACATGTTCAATTGAAGTCATGAGGTAGAGAAGACTGGAATCCAACCTTCTTCTGCCCTTTGTTGCATTCAGACCCTCTGAGAATTCAGCCATACCCACCCAAGCTGGGGAGGGCCATCTGCTTTATTCAGCCTACCAATTCAAATGCTAATACATTTGGAAATGTCTTATAGACATAAAGAATAATGTTTAACCAGCCATATGGGCATCCTATGTTTCAGCCAATTTGACATAAAATTAACCATCACAGTGGCAAATTTATTACATTTATTAAACATTTAATAAATTTTTGAAAATAATTTTCATAAATATTTAAATGTAAATAACACATGAACAAGACCCAGTATCCCCCTCAGTCAGTCTCTCTCATCAGGAAGCTTTCATAACCCTCTTATCCTTCTCCATCAGAGGGCAGACAGACTGAAAGCCACAATCACAGAAAACTAACCAATCTAATCACATGGACCACAGCCTTGTCTAACTCAATGAAACTATGAGCTATGCCTTGTAGGTCCACCCAAGACAGATGGATCATGGTGGAGAGTTCTGGCAAAATGTGGCCCACTGGAGAAGGGAATGGCAAACCACTTGAGTATTCCTGCCTTGAGAACCCCATTAACAGTATGAAAAGGCAAAAAGATAGGACACTGAAAGATGAACTCCCCAGGGTGGTAGGTGCCCAATATGCTGCTGAAGATGAGTGGAGAAATAACTCGGAAAGAATGAAGAGACAGCCAAAGAAAAGCCAACACACAGTTAGTTGTGCATGAGACTGGTGATGGAAGCAAGGTCCGATGCTGTAAAGAGCAATATTGCATAGGAACCTGGAATGTTAGGTCCCTGAATCAAGGCAAATTGGAAATGATCAAATGGGAGATGGCAAGAGTGAACGTCAACATTTTAGGAATCAGTGAACTAAAATGGACTGGAACAGGTGAATTTAACTTAGATGACCATTATATCTACTACTGCGGGCAGGAATCCCTTAGAAGAAATGGAGTAGCCCTCACAGTCAACAAAAGAGTCCAAAATGCAGTACTTGGATGCGATCTCAAAAACGACAGAATGATCTCTGTTCATTTCCAAGGCAAACCATTCAATATCACAGTAATCCAAGTCTATGCCCTAACCAATAATGCTGAAGAAGCTGAAGCTGAATAGTTCTATGAAGAACTCCAAGACCTTTTAGAATTAATACCCAAAAAAAGATGTCCTTTTCATTATTGGTGATGGACTGCAAAAGTCAAGAAACACCTGGAGTTACAGGCAAATTTGGCCTTGGAGTACAGAATGAAGCAGGGCAAAGGCTAATAGAGCTCTGCCAAGAGAAGGCACTGGTTGTAGCAAACACCCTCTGCCAACAATACAAGAGAAGACTCTACACATGGACATCACCAGATGGTCAACACCGAAATCAGATTGATTATATTCTTTGAAGCCAAAGATGGAGAAGCTCTATACAGTCAGCAAAAATAAGACCAGGAGCCAACTGTGGCTCAGATCAAATCTTAAGGCCAAATTCAGACTTAATTTGAAGAAAGCGCAGAAAACCACTAGACCGTTCAGGTATGACCTAAATCAAATCCCTTACGATTTTACAGTGGAAGTGAGAAATAGATTTAAGGGACTAGATCTGATAGACAGAGTGCCTGATGAACTATGAATGGAGGTTCGTGACATTGTACAGGAGACAGGGAGCAAGAGCATCCCCAAGAAAAAGAAATGCAAAAACGCAAAATGGCTGTCTGAGGAGGCCTTACAAATAGCTGTAAAAAGAGAAGCCAAAGCAAAGGAGAAAAGGAAAGCTATGCCCATTTGAATGCAGAGTTCCAAAGAATAGCAAGGGGAGATGAGAAAGCCTTCCTCAATGATCAGTGCAAAGAAATAGAAGAAAACAATAGAATGGGAAAGACTAGAGATCTCTTTAAAAAAAATTAGACATACCAGGGGAACATTTCACACAAAGACCTTTATTGATGGGCTCAATAAAGAATAGAAATGGTATGGAACTAACAGAGGCAGAAGATATTAAGAGGTGACAAGAATACACAGAAGAACTATACAAAAAATATCTGCATGACCCAGATAATCACGATGATGTGCTCATTCACCTAGATCCAGACATCCTGGAATATAAAGTTAAGTGGGCCTTAGGAAGCATCACTATGAACAAAGCTAGTGGAGGTGATGGACTTCCAGTTGAGCTATTTCAAATCCTGAAAGCTGATGCTGTGAAAGTGCTGCACTCAATATGCCAGCAAATTTGGAAAATTCAACAGTGTCCACAGGACTGGAAAAGGTCAGTTTTCATTCCAATCCCTAAGAAAGGCAATGCCAAAGAATGCTCAAACTACCACACAATTGCACTCATCTCACATGCTAGCAAAGTAATGCTCAAAATTCTCCAAGCCAGGCTTCAGCAATACATGAACCGTGAACATCCAGATGTTCAGGCTGGTTTTAGAAAAGGCAGAGGAACTAGAGATCAAATTTTCAACATCCGCTGGATCATCAAAAAAGCAAGAGAGTTCCAAAAAAACATCTATTTCTGCTTTATTGACTATGCCAAAGCATTTGACTGTGTGGATCACAATGAACTGTGGAAAATTCTGAAAGAGATGGGAATACTGGACCACCTGACCTGCCTCTTGAGAAATATGTATGCAGGTCAGGAAGCAACAGTTAGAACTGGACATGGAACAACAGACTGGTTCCAAATGGGAAAAGGAGTATGTCAAGGCTGTATATTGTCACCCTGATTATTTAACTTAAATGCAGTGTCCATCATGTGAATGCCAGGCTGGATGAAGCACAAGCTGGAACCAAGATTTCCAGGAGAAATATCAATAACCTCAGATATGCAGATGACACCACCCTTATAGCAGAAAGTGAAGAACCAAAGAGCCTCTTGATGAAAGTGAAAGTGGAGAGTGAAAAAGTTGGCTTAAAGCTCAACATTCAGAAAACTAAGATCATGGCATCCAGTCCCGTCACTTCATGGCAAATATGGAGAAACAGTGGAAACAGTGTCAGACTTTATTTTGGGGGGCTCCAAAATCACTGTAGATGGTGACTTCAGCCATTAAATTAAAAGACACTTACTCCTTGGAAGAAAAGTTATGACCAACCTACACAGCATATTAAAAAACAGAGACATTACTTCGCCAACAAAGGTCCGTCTAGTCAACGCTATGGTTTTCCCAGTAGTCATGTATGGATGTAATAGCTGGAGCAAAAGAAGGCTCAACGCCAAAGAATTGATACTTTTGGACTGTGGGGTTAGAGACGGCTCTTGAGAGTTCCTTGGACTGCAAGGAGATCCAACCAGTCCATCCTAAAGGAAATCAGTCCTGAATATTCATTGGAAGGACTGATGCTGAAGCTGAAACTCCAATACTTTGGGCACCTGATGCGAAGAGCTGACTCATTTGAAAAGACCCTGATGCTGGGAAAGATTGAAGGTGGGAGGAGAAGGGGATGCCAGAGGATGAGATGGTTGGATGGCATCACCAACTCAATGGACATGAGTTAGAGTAATCTCCGGGAGTTGGTGATGGACAGGGAAGCCTGGCCTGCTGCAGTCCATGGGGTTGCAATGAGTCGGACACGACTGAGCAACTGAACTGAACACATGAATAAATAAAATATCCTTTCAATTCAAATGGGTAGTATCAAACTACTCTGACCATTTTTAATACTTGAAACTCCTAAGAAGACAAAACTTACATACATACAAACTCAGCAAATTTATTATTCTAACTCTTAAAACTGTTCTACAAGTTCAATAACATGAATGCAATTCATTCCTTTGTTTCATACTAACAGATGCAATAGAAAAATAATACATTCTCAGACCAACCAAGGATTTTTGTTATCAATGGATAGTACAAGGAATTTCTCTATTTTTTCTAAAATGAGCTTTCTTTTCAGGAATTCATTTTATTTGTTGTTTCAGTGACTCTAAACCCTCACTTCTTGTGTGGATATTATTACTGTCATTATTTTGTCTCCTGTTGTCTTACCCCAGACATAATATCCTTTTTGAATAATCACTTAGCCAGCATTTCATAACCCACTGTCTTGTCATTGTGATATACTGACCTAGTTTGTTACCAATATTACAAGCTGATATATTCCTTGGTAGAATTTTATTATTATCAGTAGTGCTATATAGAAGCTTCCTTCACCTTCTAGGGAACAAGGGATTGAGGGGGATGACTGTCGCCATGCTCCAGATCCGGGCTCTGGGACCACCTGACTGGGTAGACCAGCATCTCTCCATGCTCCTCCGGCTGCAGAGATGGACCAGCCCATCTGGGCCAGGCCTTGGGAGAGGGTCTTCAGTGCCTGGAGTGCCTGTGGCTTGGCAGTCTGGTCTACTCCTGTGCTGCCCTTAGGAACATTCATTTCTCCCTCAGTCCCCCAGTTACACACAGAGTATTTTTTAAGGGCTTCCCTGGTGGCTCAGAAGGTAAAGAATCTCCCTGCAATGTGGGTTCCGGCCCTGGGTCGGGAAGATCCCCTGGAGAAGGGAATGGCAACCCACTCCAGTGTTCTTGCCTGGAGAATCCCATGGAACAGAGGAGCCGGGCAGACTACAGTCTGTGGGGTTACAAAGAGTCAGACATGACTGAGCAACTAATACACACACAGTTAGCTCTCCTCATGAAGAACACTGGCTTATTATTTATTTTCCTGCAACAATGGTGTACTCCTTCTCTACTTAATTATGTCTCTGGCTATTGATACTGAACACTTGTTGAACTCCCTTTTCACTTGATTTTTTAGCTTTGATCATCTGTTAATGTTTATTCCTTCCTAGTTTTGATGTAGACTCCTTTATCCCCCTAGAGTTTCTCCATGCTTCTCTCTTTAGTCTTTCCATTATATAAGGTTTGGAGCAAATACTTGTCTATTCTTTATAAACAGACATATAGCAGATATATAAAAATATAAGAAACTGAGCATTTTATATATTGCTACTTTTTCTGTATCTGTTAAAATTATCAAACCCAAGTTTGTGTGCCCAACTCACAGTGAGGCCAAACAAACCAAAACACTGGAGTTTGGAACAAGGGCCAAGCAAGGAGTATGGGTGGCTCATGCTTAAAAGACCTGAGCTCACCTGTGGGTTTCAGGGAAGCAGTTTTTAAAAGGCAACATAAGAAAGAGAGTCACAAGATACATGATCAGCTCATTCATAATTTCCTGACTGGTTGATTGTGAAGCACATTGGAAGATGGTCTCACAGGTGATAACATCATCAATGCTCACCCTTCAGTCAGTCTGGGCCTATGTGCTTGTGGTTTTCATGAAGTTAGCTGCTCCCATCTGGTGGAATTTTAATTTCTACAAAACAACTCAGCAATGTGCATCAGACACTGTTGCTGCTGCTGCTGCTAAGTCACTTAAGTCATGTCCAATTCTGTGTGACCCCATAGACAGCAGCCCACCAGGCTCCCCCATCCCTGGGATTCTCCAGGCAAGAACACTGGAGTGGGTTGCCATTTCCTTCTCCAGTGCATGAAAGTGAAAAGTGAAAGGGAAGTCACTCAGTCATGTCTGACCCTCAGCAACCCCATGGACTGCAGCTTCCAGGCTCTTCTGTCCATGGGATTTTCCAGGCAAGAGTACTGGAGTGGGGTGCCATTGCCTTCTCCATCAGACACTGTTACTCATGTTCTTTAGGGAGGAACTAGAGATTCTGTGACTGCTATATGACTGTCTTGGATCCAGTGTTTAAATTGTTATCAGTTTTCCTGGCCCAATTGCTATTTTTTTTTATAACTGCATTCTCACATTCTTCTAATCATTAGCTTTTGAGCTAGCTGTTTGTGACTCAGGGCAATCCTGGGAGCCTCAGCTCTTCTATAAACACGAGGAAGGTGGAGGACATGGAGGTGTCTGTCCTGGGAAAGCCCCATAAGTTCCTACTCAGTTAAAAAATCATTATAAATTTAAATACATTCACCTTGCTTTTGCTCTGTATTTAATAAATTTATATTTAAAATAATGTCTACACAAACTGTTCTCTTTGGGGAATTCACTGAATTTCACAGCAAACCTTATTCAAATTGACACAAAAATAGTAATGTTATTGTTGTTCAGTCACTCAGTGGTGTCTGGCTCTTTGTGACCCCATGGACTGCAGCACGCCAGGCTTCCTTGTCCTTCACCATCGCCCAGAGGTTGTTCAAACTCATATCCATTGAGTCGCTGATGCCATCCAACCATCTTATCGTCTATTGTCCCCTCCTCCTCCCACCTTCAATCTTTCCCAGCATCAGAGACTTTTCCAATGAGTTGGTTCTTTCCATCAGGTGGCCAAAGTATTAGAGTTTCAGCTTCAGCATCAGTCCTTCCAATGAATACCCAGGACTGATCTCCTTTAGGATGGACTGGTTGGATCTCCTTGCAGTCCAAAGGACTCTCAAGAGTCTTCTTCAACCCCACAGTTCAAAAGCATCAATTCTTTGGTGCTCAGCCTTCTTTATGGCCCAACTCTCACATCCATACATGACTACTGGAAAAACCATAGCTTTGACCATTTAAACCTTTGTCAGCAAAGTTATGTCTCTCCTTTTTAATATGCTGTCTCTCCTTGTCATAGCTTTTCTCCCAAGGAGCAAGCATCTTTTAATTTCATGGCTGCAGTCACGATCTTCAGTGATTTGGGAGCCCAAGAAAATAAAATCTGTCACTGTTTCCCTTGTTTCCCCATCTATTTGCTATGAAGTGATAATATGCCATGATCTTTTTTTGTATGTTGAGTTTTAAGTCAAATTTGTCACTCTCCTCTTTCATCTTCATCAAGAGGCACTTTAATTACTCTTTGCTTTCTGCCAGAAGGGTGGTATCATCTGCATGTCTGAAGTTATTGATATCCCACCCGGAAATCTTGATTCCAGCTTGTGCTTCATCCAACCTGGCATTTCACACGATGTATTCTGCATATAAGTTAAATAAGCAGGGTGATTATACAGCCTTGACACACTCCTATCCCAGTTTGGAACCAGTCCATTGTTCCATGTCCAGTTCTAACTGTTGCTTCTTGACCTGCATACAGGTTTGCAGAAGGCAGGTAAGGTGGTCTGGTATTTCTATCTCTTTAAGAATTTTCTACAGTTTGTTGTGATCCACATAGTCAAAGGCTTTAGCATAGTCAATGAAGAAGAAATAGATGTTCTTCTGGAATTCTCTTGCTTTTTCAATGATCCAATGGATGTTGGCAATTATCCAACAAAATTATTATTATACTATTATTATTGTGGTGGTCGTGGTTGTGGTTTAAAGTTCAAATTATGAGCACTTAGATGTTTTTGTGCAGTTTTTTTATCCTTTTGGCATTGCCCCTTTTTCATAAGAATTAGACATATTCTGATATTTCTCTTCCTTAAGATATGGGATCTATTATTTACTGTAATACTCCTCATCTTTTAGTTGAGAATAGCATTAAAATAATATATTTGGGTTCTTGGACTGCACAATGAGCAGTCCAAGAGCTTTTGATCCATTTTCTTTAGTGACAGATAAAATATGTGTATATGTGTGTGTGTGTATGTATACATTCATATATTTACATATATGTATTTCTTTTTATATTGAAATACAGTTGACATACAATATTATGTTTCAGGTATACTACCTAGTGATTTGACATTTGTATATATTATGAAATGAACACCATGATTAATTTAGTGGCTAACTTTCCCCATACAAAGTTCTTTCTATGTTATTGAACAGAAGGCGATGGCACCTCACTCCAGTACTCTTGCCTGGAAAATCCCATGGGCGGAGGAGCCTGGTGGGCTGCAGTTCATGGGGTTGCTAAGAGTCAGACACAGCTGAGCGACTTCACTTCCACTTTTCACTTTCATGCACTGGAGAAGGAAATGGCAACCCATTCCAGTGTTCTTGCCTGGAGAATCCCAGGGATGAGGGAGCCTGGTGGGCTGCCATCTATGGGGTTGCACAGAGTCGGACACAACTGAAGTGACTTAGCAGCATACTTCTTTTTAAAGCATAAGTTTACACAGATTTTTCTAACTTAAATATATGAAGTTTCATCAACAACTAAGACTTTCTTCTACATGAACAGAGAGGACATTGTCATGTTCCCACCCAGATAGGTATTTCATTTGAAATACATGAAATGAAATGTATTTCATTTCGTTACTAGAGATGAAAATGCTTAACTAATGATGATACTGAGTATTTTACAATATCTGCAAATGATGGTCTAACCTTAATCCTGCCAGAAATTCAGTTTTTGAATCTGATGACTGCATTTACAGAATGAGTTTTACCAGAGTCTTAATTCCAGTATCAGGTACTCCATGTGTGAACCATCCAGGCAGTTATGCAGGGCGTCATGTTTAGAATGGCCCCATACTTGGTTTAATGCTGTGCTGTTGCTTAAGATTCTCAATCATTGGGAACTCTCTTGTGGTACAGTGGTCAGGACCCCATGTTTTTACTCCTGATGGCATGGGTTCAATCCCCTGCCCAAGGAACTAAGATCCTCACGAGACACGGACAAAAAAAATAATAATAATAAAATACTTAAAGGTCTCAACCATTTTTGAACAAGAGTCTTTGCGTTTTCATTTTGCTCTGTGTGTATTGCGTGCTCAGTCACTTAGTTGGATACAAGACAGCAAAGTGGCTTCTGTGGCTGTTTGGCTGCCAGCTGGGGGATGGGAAGGGGACCAGGCCATGTGTCTCTCATAGAGTAGTCTATTTTGAATCTAGATCAGTTCAGTTCAGTTCAATTGCTCAGTCATGTCTGACTCTTTGTGACCCCATGGACTGCAGCTAGCCAGGCTTCCCTGTCCAACACCAACTCCGAGTTTACTTAAACTCATGTCCATCGAGTCAGTGATGCCATCCAGCCATCTCATCCTCTGTCGTCCCCTTCTCCTCCTGCCCCCAATCCCTCCCAGCATCAGAGTCTTTTCCAGTGAGTCAACTCTTCATATGAGGTGGCCAAAGTATTGGAGTTTCAGCTTTAGCATCAGTCCTTCCAATGAATATTCAGGACTGATTTCCTTTAGGATGAACTGGTTGGATCTTCTTGCAGTCCAAGGGACTCTCAAGAGTCTTCTCCAATACAACAGTTCAAAAGCATCAATTCTTCAGTGCTCAGCTTTCTTTGAAGTTCAACTCTCACATCCATACATGACTACTGGAAAAAACCATAGCTTTCGCCAAACAGACCTTTTTTGGCAAAGCAGTGTCTCTGCTTTTGAATATGCTGTCTAGGTTGGTCATAACTTTTCTTCCAAGGAGCAAGCATCTTTTAATTTCATGGCTGCAGTCACCATCTGCAGTGATTTTGGAGCCCCCCAAAATAAGGTCGTTCACTGTTTCCATTGTTTCCCCATCTATCTGCTATGAAGTGTTGGGACTGGATGCCATGATCTTCGTTTTCTGAATGTTGAGCTTTAAGCCAACTTTTTCACTCTCCTCTTTCACTTTCATCAAGAGGCTCCTTAGTTCTCTTTCTGCCATAAGGGTGGTAACATCTGCATATCTGAGGTTATTGATATTTCTCCCGGCAATCTTGATTCTAGCTTGTGATTCATCCAGCCCAGCATTTCGCATGATGGACTCTGCATAGAAGTTAAATAAGCAGGGTGACAATATACAGCCTTGATGTACTCCTTTCCTGATTTGGAACCAGTCTGTTGGTCCATGTCCAGTTCTAACTGTTGCTTCTTGAGCTGCATACAGATTTCTCAAGAGACAGGTCAGGTGGTCTGGTATTCCCATTCTTGAAGAATTTTCCACAGTTTGTTGTGATCCATAGAGTCAAAGACTTTGGCGTAGTCAATAAAGCAGAAATAGATGTTTTTCTGGAAGTCTCTTACTTTTTTGATGATCCAGTGGATGTTGGCAATCTGATCTCTGGTTCCTCTGCCTTTTCTAAAACCAGCTTGAACATCTGGAAGTTCACAGTTCACGTACTGTTGAAGCCTGGCTTGGAGAATTTTGAGCATTACTTTACTAGCATGTGAGATGAGTGCAATTGTGTGGTAGTTTGAACATTCTTTGGCATTGCCTTTCTTAGGGATTGGAATAAAAACTGACCTTTTCCAGTCCTGTGGCCACTGGTGAGTTTTCCAAATTTGCTGGCATATTGAGTGCAGCACTTTCACAGCATCAGCTTTCAGGATTTGAAATAGCTCAACTGGAATTCCATCACCTCCACTAGCTTTGTTCGTAGTGATGCTTCCTAAGGCCCACTTGACTTCACATTCCAGGATGTCTGGCTGTAGATGAGTGGTCACACCATTGTGGTTATCTGGGTCATGAAGATCTTTTTGTACAGTTCTTCTTTGTATTCTTGCCACCTCTTCTTAATATCTTCTGCTTCTGTTAGGCCCATACCATTTCTGTCCTTTATTGAGCCCATCTTTGCATGAAATGTTCCCTTGGTATCTCTAATTTTCTTGAAGAGGTCTTTAGTCACTCCCCTTCTATTGTTTTCCTCCATTTTTTTTTTGCATTGAGCACTGAGGAAGGCTTTCTTATCTCTCCTTACTATTCTTTGGAACTCTGCATTCAAATGGGTCTGTCTTTCCATTTCTCCTTTGCCTCTCACTTCTGTTCTTTTCTCAGCTATTTGTAAGGCCTCCTCAGACAGCCATTTTGCCTTTTTGCATTTCTTTTTCTTGGGGATGGTTTTGATCACTGCCTCCCGTACAATGTCATGAACCTCCATCCATAGTTCTTCTGTCTATCAGATCTAATCCCTTGAATCTATTTGTATACATGACAGCTTTTCTGGGTTCTAAGAGAAAGAGCAGAAATATGCAAAGCCTCTTGAGGCCTGGATTGGAACTGACATACCATCCTTCCCATTGCTTTATACTGACAGAAGACATCATGATTCAGATTGAAGAGGTGGAGAAATAAACTCCACCTCTTGATAAGAAGGGCACAGTCACATTTCAAAAGCACTCAGATACAGGAAAGAGTGGAGAATGTGGCCACTGTTACAACCTGCCACCCACAGTCCAGCATTGCTCAATGCTGTACCACTGTAAAGGCTCTGAGTTCCCTTGAGCACCTGCCTCCACTGCTCTTGACCAGAATGCCTACCACCTCCCTGGCTTCAGGGGATCTATCAACTTCACAGGGCCCTTCTCCAGTCCTCAATCGTAGTACTTCTGTTGATTAATTTCCTTTTGAGTGTGGGTAGAAAAAAGTCATACTGTCTGACCCTTTGCAACCCCATGGACAATAGCCTACTAGACTTCTCTGTCTGTGGGATTTTCTAGGCAACAATACTGGAGAGGTTTGCCATTTCCTGCTCCAACGGCTCTTCCCAACTCATGGAATTTCATCCCCAATCCTGTTCATACTCTATGAGCTATTAGATTAGAATTTAAGGTCTTGATTCCTTTGCCTTGTTATTCATCTGAAGGAAGGGACAGATTTTTAACATGTGCCCTTCCAATGAATAGCAAATTATATTAAATCCAAGAGACTCACCATTTCCCCCATGAGACTCAACTCCTAGGCAGAAAGTCTTATCTCAGACAGAGGAAAATCAGCCTAAATATTTGGCCACTAAAAGTCCCTAGGAGACTTAAAACTACAAATTTCTGGGAAGCTCTGCAAACTGAATCCAAATCTTTATAGAAAGCAGTAGAGAAATCTGCATTTTTATAAATCTCTAGACTTTTTAACCAATTG
The DNA here is from genome assembly GCA_006410935.1 of Redunca redunca. Taxonomy (NCBI): domain Eukaryota; kingdom Metazoa; phylum Chordata; class Mammalia; order Artiodactyla; family Bovidae; genus Redunca; species Redunca redunca. The sequence continues at coordinate 62,223 of SJYQ01004663.1, forward strand.
CCAGTGAGTAAGGAAGCAAGAGGATTCGTTACATTAGGCTGCTGAAATGCACAATGTGAGAGGCTTCTGTTACTTGCTTCCCGCTGGGTATTAATCTGATATGGTTTCTGCCTGTTTCCAGTTCACCAGCAGGGTACCCACCAGGAGGGAACTAACGGCTACTACTTACAACTGCTATGGATGTGAGATCTCTTAGCTCTTAACATGTTGGCTAACACTTTTAAGAAAACATTGGCAGGATAAGTCCTTTTTTTCTTCTTTTTTTAAAATGTAATTTATTGAAGTATAGTTGATTTACAGTGTTGTGTTAATTTCTGCTACACAAAAAAGTGGTTCAATTATGTGTATATACATACATTCTTTTTCAGTCCTTTCTAAGTTCTTTTACCTCTCTCCCCACCTGTCTATTTCCTGCGCTAACTATGTATGTTCGTTTTGTTATAACTTACTCCCCTTTCTTTTTGCTGAGTCTGATCTTAATAACAGCTGTTATATTCTTCTGCTCAGCCTTGCCCCTTTGTGGAAAAGAGAGAAAAGAAGACAGGAGCAAAGCAGAAACAAAAGTACCATGTAACCCTATAGACACCTGAGGGGAGTTATGGGGCTGTCTTAGCATTTGTTCTGCATAATCATCACGCAAGAGGTGGATTCTTTCCCTGCATACTTTTCTTAAGGTACACAATGTACAGCTTGTGAGTTCTTCGAGGAATCAGGACCTTAGACAGATGACCAGAAAGGAAGTGTTGACTCCTTGTCGTCGTTCTGTTGGTCAGACGTCTCCAACTCTTTGTGACCCCATAGACTGCAGCACACCAGGCTTCCCTATCCTTCACCATCTCCTGGAGCTTGCTCAAACTCAGGTTCATTGAGTCAGTGATGCCATCCTACCATCTCATCCTCTGTCATCCCCTTCTCCTTCTGCCTTCAATTTTTCCAAGCATCAGGGTCTTTTCTAGTGAGTCAGCTCTTTGCATCAGGTGGCCACAGTATTGGAGCTTCAGCTTCAGCATCAGTCCTTCCAATGAATATTCAGGATGGATTTCCTTTAGGATGGACTGGTTTGATCTCCTTGAAGTCCAAGGGACTCTCATGAGTCTTCTCTAATACCACAGTTCAAAAGCATCAATTCTTTGGCACTTAGCCTTCTTTATGGTCCAACTCTAATATCCATACATGACTACTGGAAAAACCATAGTTTTGACTAGATGGACCTTTATCAGTAAATTAATATCTCTGCTTTTTAATATACTGTCTAGGTTTGTCATAGCTTTTCTCCCAAAGAGCAAGCATCTTTTAATTTCATGGCTGCAGTCACCATCTGCAGTGATCTTGAGCCCAAGAAAATAAAGTCTGTCACTGTTTCGATTTTTTTCCCCATCTACTTGCCGTGAAGTGATGGGACCAGTTGCCATGATCATTTTTATAATGTTAAGTGTTAAGCCATATATTTCCCCATCTATTTGCCATGAAGTGATGGGACCAGATGCCATGATCTTAGTTTTCTGAATGTTGTATTTTAAGTCAACTTTTTCACTCTCCTCTTTCACTTTCATCAAGAGACTCTTTAGTTCTTCATTTTCTGCCATAGGGTGGTGTCATCTTATGCTGGGGCAACAGTGTAAACAGTGTCAGACTTTATTTTGGGGGCCTCCAAAATCACTGCAGATGGTGATTGCAGCCATGAAATTCAAAGACACTTTCTCCTTGGAAGGAAAGTTATGACCAACCTAGATAGCATATTGAAAAGCAGAGATATTACTTTGCCAACAAAGGTCCTTCTAGTCAAGGCTATGGTTTTTCCAGTGGTCATGTATGGATGTGAGAGCTGGACCGTGAAGAAATCTGAGCACCGAAGAATTGATGCTTTTGAACTGTGGTGTTGGAGAAGACTCTTGCGAGTCCCTTGGACTGCAAGGAGATCCAACCTGTCCATGCTAAAGGAGATCAGTCCTGGGTGTTCATTGGAAGGACTGATGCTGAAGCTGAAACTCCAATACTTTGGCCACCTGATGCTAAGAGCTGACATATTTGAGAAGACCCTGATGCTGGGAGGGCTTGGGGGCAGGAGGAGAAGGGGACGCCAGAGGATGAGATGGTTGGATGGCGTCACTGACTCAATGGACATGAGTTTGAGTGAACTCCGAGAGTTGATGATTGACAGGGAGGCCTGCTGTGCTGCGATTCCTGGGGTCGCAGGGTTGGACACGAGTGAGCGACTGAACTGAACTGAATTTTACAACCCAGTGTTTGTCATATCTTCCTTCTTCTATGTGTTCTCCCTGATAACTTTATCCTATTAACACTTCTAATTTTATACTTAGAAGTTACCCAGAGTAGCTTTAAAGGTTGAAAACAGTGTGCTATTTTATCACTGTAGTCAAATATCTTAGGCAAAACAAAATTTATATTCAGCATAGCTCACCTCTTCGCTCCTTCTCTCCCTGACTTGGTGCCCTCTCCCATATCTTTTCCTCCTCTAACTCCTAGACCCCCGCGTGTGTCAACTTCTTCTATGCAAATTTATGTTTGCTTGTAACCCAAGAGAGAGAATTTGCATTTGAGAAGAACTGACATAACAAATTGTGGAATTTGAGCCTCTCTAGCAAGTTATGGCGGAGAGGGCGGAGAAGGTGATGGCACCCCACTCCAGTATTTTTGCCTAGAAAATCCCGTGGATGGAGGAGCCTGGTAGGCTGCTGTCCATGGGGTCGCGAAGAGTTGGACATGACCAAGTGACTTCACTTTCACTTTTCACTTTCATGCATTGGAGAAGGAAATGGCGACCCACTCCAGTGTTCTTGCCTGGAGAATCCCAGGGACAGGGGAGCCTGTTGGGCTGCCGTCTATGGGGTCGCAGAGTCGTACATGACTGAAGCGACTTAGCAGCAGCAGCAGCAAGTTAGGGAGCTAATTGGGGCAGGAAGTAAAGGGATAGAAAATGCAAAAGATTTTTGGTTTTCTTGCCCCAATCAATGTGTAGATTATTAACTACATGGATGCATTAGGCTGAGCTTAAACCTTGCCAGAATAATTAAGAATGAATTGAAGTTATCATTATAATGAAAATGTGGTTAGAATGCCTCATGTAAATATCTAATGTCAAATCCCACAATTGAATATACATATATTGTTAAAAAAAAAAATCCTTCCAAAAAGTTGCAAGATGAGAGCATGCTGTTATTCTGATTAGTTTCTTGTACATTTGTTTCACTTCTCAAAAGAAATTAAAACTCAGTAATTTACTCTCTACACCTGCCTCTGGTTACTCTCTCTTCTGCACTGACTACAGGATTCCACTAGAACGAAATAACATATGCCCTCTCCCAGGTGCCTGTTCTAATTCACATTGCTTTTACTCATCTTTTAAGTTCATATCATCCAGTAAAAAGAAATCACACAAACCAACCCCTTTTGGTATAATGAGAGAAAATAGGTTTAATGGTTAAAAAATACATGCCCATTCTTCCAGGTGTTAGCTCTCAGCCCCTGCTGCACCATCATCTGTGTATATTTCTTTGCACAGTGCACAAACTGTTCAACCATCCACTGACCCCTAAGTTCCACCCCCCCCTCCGTTTTTTCCTCCTCTCTCTTTCCACTCCTCATTATTATCAAATGTACTTTTCAATCTTTACATTCTATTTTGTGACCATAATTACATGTACTCAGTATATAGATTGACTATTAATATAAAACATTTACATTCAGTTCAATTCAGTTCAGTCACTCAGTCATGTGCAACTCTTTGCGACCCCATGAATCGCAGCACGCCAGGCCTCCCTGTCCATCACCAACTCCCAGAGTTCACTCAAACTCGTATATTAATCACTATGGACAAAAGTATGGTTACATTCCCATTTTTTTGGCATAGTTCTTTGTTTTTCTAAAATTGCCCTTTTCCTTTTTTATATTCTCTCTCTTGCCCTCCTCCTCATTTGGAACCCTCCATCCCTTACTTTAAGTTAGACTATTGGTCTTGGCACCTGCCATGTACAAGTGTTTTTCTAATTGTTTTCTTGGGTTGGAGCCATTATTTTCCTGGAAGCCATGTCTTTTTAAAAAAAATTTACTGTCTTGTTTTGCCAGGCTGGAACAGAGCCTCAAGTAACTACCTACCAGAGGGACAAAGTTTCACGTTTTTTTCATATCTAAGTTATTTTCTCTTTGCCCTCAAACTTTTCACTGGTTAATTTGGCTTAGAACAGAATTTTAGCTTGAACACTGTTCCTCTGAGAATGTTAAGTCATGGCTCCGTTGTCTTCTAACATGCAGTTTGGCAGATGAGACGTCTATTCTCAGTTTTCCTGTGTTTTGTCTGTTTTTCTTTTCCTGCCTTGTTCCATCAGCATACTTCTACTGCCAATAGAAATGTTTAGAATTCTCCTTTTCTTTGTTGCTCCAAAGTTTCACAGGGATTGTTTAGATATTACTTTTTGAAATCAACTTCTATATTATTCTAATAACCTTTTTTTGGTATGAAATCTTGTGTCTCCTTTAGCCTGGGTACTTCCCTTTTAAAATGTATTTGATGACTTCACCTCCATGTTCTCTGCTCTTTCTTCCTGAAACTACACTTGTCAGATATTAACTTGCTTGACTGTAGACCTTCTTTTATCTTTACTGTCATATTTTAGACCCCTGTATTTTAAATAGTATAATAGGTTATGGAACAAGGCCGCAAGGATTTAAATCTCTCCTCTTTATTATCGGTGTGACCCATAGGTTAAGACCTTTCTTGCTTACATTTCCTCATCTTTAGAATGGGCTAATAGCAGTCAGTGTCTACAATAGGGTTGTCCTGGAGACTAAATAAGTTAATTCATTTAGCGCAGTGTTTGTTGCAGAGTAAGCACTTAAAAAATACCAGCTATTGTTGTTTGGAGATAGTATATCATCACAGTGAAGTTCACTGACTCTACAGCTAGAATAACTAGGTTTTAATCCTAGCTCATTAGCTAAGTGACCTTGACCAAGTTGCTTAATTTTCTATACCTCAGCTAAAAAAGAGCATCATATTCTTACATACATAATGGGTTTGTTGTATTTATTAAATTGCTTATAACAGTTACCGACTATTTGGAAAATATTACTTATATGGAATAATTCTTTGGCTTGGTGTTTTAAACCTGATAATGATTTTTGTACTTTGTCAATTATATTTTAAATTTCCAAAACCTCTTTCATGTTTTCTCATCATTCCTTTTTCACGGGATACTGTTCATGGTTTTAGGTATAATTAATAACTTCTCAAATTTCTCTGAAGCTATTAATCTGACATTCTTTTTCCAGAACAATCTTAGTTTATTTCTGAGTGATTATCAAAATGTGTTTATTTTCTTTTGTTTTCATTTAGAGGTCTTTCCTAAAAGTCTTGGTGAGCATTGTCAATGGGTCATTTTGTATTTCAGAACATGATCATATAAAGGCTATCCTTGGTCCCTGTGAACTGGAGTGATACATTTTAGTGTATCCTGTGACTTGAGAAGGAATAGGCAAGAAGCTGGTCTTTGTGTTGAATGGCCCTGAAAATCAGCTATTCTGTTTTCAGACCTTTCATTAACGCCCTGTCTTCACTCCCTCCAGCAGGCTTGACTCTGAAACTTCGCCAGGCTTCCACTGGGCAGGCTGTTGGTGTCCTTGGTGGCAGCACCGAAGGCATGAGTTCTAGGTTCCAGTTTCCTCCCATTCAACCTATGTGGTCAACATCATCTTTGTCTTATTGCTTTCCAGAGACTTCTTGAAATCTCTTTCCAACTTATAGTCCCTCTCCCATTCTATCTGCTGTTATGCATGAATACATTTTAAAATTCCTTTTAAACTGATTTAATGGGGACTTGGGAGGGAGAGGAGATAAATACAGATATCCAGTCAGTCATCTTTAGTGCTGGAGAAGTATTTTAAAAGGATCCTGTGGTTTACCTTCGCTCATTTTGACACACATTTAAAAATTAATCTCACATTGCTGTCAAGTACAAAGTATGATGCATAAAAGACGAATGTTAAACTATAAAGGCATTTGTCCTGAGTTTGTAAATACTAAGGATTATAGAGCACTGCCCCCCACTGCCTGTTAATAGCTGTAGTTTATACCTTCTGGGTCTCAGGAAGCTCTTCCTTAGTGACTTCACACCTTGTTCAGTCTCCTTTTGGTTACTGTAGTATTCCCAAGAATGCATAATTTGGTGGATTTTGGTAATATGAACATTTTTATTGTCAACCAACGTTCTTTCTCTTCCCTCCCCAAAGCCTTATGTAAACTCTTGCTGTGGATTTCAAAGCATTTTCTGGGAGCGTTTCAGACAGTCTGGTACAGAGCTAGCCCTCAGACATACACTTGTCATCTTAAATTTTATTTTCTTATTGAAAAAAGTGTTTTGGAGATTTTCTGTGTGTGATACATGGGAGATAGCATTGGAGGATGAACACGTCATGTTTCTTTTCATTGTGCTGTTTGTTCTATAGGATTCTTGTTAGTCCAGGCCCACTGAGCTCTTACCAGCTTTTCTCGCCTGAGCACCTCTCAGCAGAATGCCCTTACAGTCCCACTTACTGTTTTGAAGGGGAAAAGGAGTCAGAGAGTGTCACACAGCAGAAAGCTTGGATGTACTTTGCTGCTCGCACCAAAGGCTGTGTTCACTCCTGCCTGTTTTCTTAGGGGCTCTCTGAGCATGGGGGAATGGGTTGGGGAGAGGTAAGAAGAATGTGTAACCACGTGTACTAAAAAGCTTTTTTATGTACCTACTCAACATTTTAAGTTGGACATGAGAGTATAGTAGAATTACCTTTCTTGGTACAATGTACACTGTCTAATTTTTATCAGGGAGCTGCCTATGGTACTAACTCAATGACATACAAATAAAATCAAGAATGACCAATCTCTCTCTTTTTCTGTTATAGACTCCACTCATCTTTTCATCACTATAAAATTCCCTGTCACAAAAAGAGGGCAGCCTCAGCACTGCTGTATTTTACATTCTGGGCATAAAACACTTCAGATGACATAACAGTTGTTCCTTTTTTCCCCTGATGAGTCCGACAGCCACTAGAGGCCCTCCAAGTCTAGAACTCAACAATGAACTGGAATGCTAAACAGCTATCAGCAGCTCTGTCAGCCCACAGGTAACTGTTGGGGTGATTAATCATTCTAAAAGCACTTATCTGCCCATCCTGTCCACACGGGCACATTAAACACCCACAATCTATTTCACAGCCTAGGTGGGTTTTTTTTCCAGGAGTACTATCTAAAACCAACAATCATTTCTGGGTTTTGCTTTTTATTACTTTCCAGAAATATTTTTCTCAATATTCTTCTGCTTCAAAACAAATTCTCAAAGCCTGTATTTGTGAGATAGTCCAAGACAGAATTCAAATGTTCTGTCTTATTCTCCACATGGGTTCCAATAATAGAGGGAGACAGGATTTCATATGCTTTATCCTTCCATGTTGGGGAGTCAAAACAACCAGATGAGTATGCCAGTGTTGTGTAACCAAGCCAGAGAAATACCTTTAACCCAGATCTTCCAAGCCAGGAATAAGAAGAGATAAAGACCTCCCTACTATCTATCACTTCAACACTGAGTATTTGTAATGACAATTCACTCTTCACTAAAATCCATCCCATCTCCAGAATGGCCCAGAGCAGACATATCTCTCAGCAGGTAGTCAACTTCCCTTTTAACCCTTCTCCATCATGACAGCATATTATCCTTCTTAAATCAGCATCTTATCACGTCACTACTCTGCATCCTCCCCTACCAGTACTCGGACGACTCTTGCATTGCCATTTAGATAAGTCCAATCTTTACCATCTCATTCAAGATTTCCTATTATTTTGCCTTCCAGTGTATTTTCCACTTCTCTTTTCATTATCTTTTTATACAAAAGCTCATCTTTGCAAATGGCTTTTGAAATTCTCTAACAGAAGGCAATTCTGGAATGAACACTCAAGTCAGTTATAAGAAGTTCAGTACTAACCAAGTCCTGTGAGTGAAAATAAGCCTGAGCCAAAAAGGGACATTGGGATGGTTCCATTCTTAACCTACTTCCCTAATGAGGCTCTAAAAACCCCAGACATGGAAAATGAACTTGCCTTCTAGGAAATGGGTTGCCATACTTACGTAAGGTTATTCATCCTTTGAGGATACCCTAGAGTTCCCATGAGTCTGGAAACATTTCATCTGGTCTATCATAGTGGAACTGAAGAGTATGGCATGCAAATTTTAATGTTGAAAAATTACATTATCAGCAACTTATTTTAGCATTCCTAAAAGAGCATATAATTTTAAGTATCTTAAGAAAGGAAAACATGGTAGAAAACATCCCTTTGCCATTAATTAGAGATACTGACTCTATGACTAAACGTATTACTCATGCTGTGTTTCAGATTTGCCCAACTAGCTAAGTCGCTTAAAAGAATAATGAGTTCAGAGTTCAGGGAAAAAGGTTTTAGATGTTTTTCATCATTTTAGTCTGGTTCATAAAAATATCATAATATCAAAATTCTGATCTCAACCAAATGATCTTCAGTTCAGTTCAGTCGCTCAGTCATGTTCGACTCTTTGCAACCCCATGAATCTCAGCACGCCAGGCCTCCCTGTCCATCACCAACTCCTGGAGTTCACTCAGACTCACGTCCATCAAGTCCGTGATGCCATCCAGCCATCTCATCCTCTGTCGTCCCCTTCTCCTCCTGCCCCCAATCCCTCCCAGCATCAGTCTTTTCCAATGAGTCAACTCTTCACATGAGGTGGCCAAAGTACTGGAGTTTCAGCTTTAGCATCATTCCTTCCAAAGAAATCCCAGGGCTGATCTCCTTCAGAATGGACTGGTTGGATCTCCTTGCAGTCCAAGGGACTCTCAATAGTCTTCTCCAACACCACAGTCCAAAAGCATCAATTCTTCAGCTCTCAGCCTTCTTCACAGTCCAACTCTCACATCCATACATAACTTCATCTTAGTAAAATAATATGAAGTACCTAGTTTAGCTTCTTTTCTTAAATCTTCTTTTGGAATGATGCTTTCTAAGTTCAAAGGGTAGCAGTTGTTTTCAGGATTTTGACCTTGATTTGCATAGAATCAATCTAGATGTTTTGACTTCCTAAGTCTTAAAGAAAGGATCTTTCATATTAACTTAGATAAATGTGCATGTAATTGATTCCTTGTACCTTGGTACAGTAGAACATTAACCACTTGCCTTGTAAGAATCCTCATTTTTATTCTAAAAGTCAAGGATTAAAATGAGCTATTCTCTACCACATTCAGACATGGTGATCATAACAGGATATAGTAGTTTGTATCTTCACAACCCTTGAAGCTGCAAATTAAAGGGAGCAGAATATGCCATCCCAAAATGTGCCCCTTTGGCATATGTTTGAGAAACTGCACACACAAGAGAAGCTCTGAAAGCAGGGTAGATATTATCCTTTTTCTCAAGGAAATCCTTAATTATAATGAAAATTTATATCAGAAAGGAAGTCTGTACCAGGGAGAGAGCTATTAACAGAGATAACTTTTTATCTAAGAGATTTATCCATATGCCAGGGCAACCTTTGTTTATCAAATATTTTCTCCTTTCTGCTTCCCTGTAAATTGCTCTCCTCCAATTCTCCTACATCTTTCTTTTGTCTTTACCTGAAGATGGTATCTAAGATGGTGGCTTGGGACATATCAGGGGATTACTCATTTTTCCTGGGTATCTCATGAGTATGTAAGGTATACATGTTATTAAACTTCTGTTTGTTGTTCTCTTGTTAATCTTTTATTGCAGGGAGTTTCAGCCAAGAACTCAGAAGGGTAGAAAGAAATTTCTTTTTCCTCCTCTCCAACATTTAATAACCACTGAAAGAAACCCAATAAACAAAATTTATAATGATTAACACTAGCTGCTGCTTTTGTGAAGTGGTTGATGTTGTTGCTGGGAAACTAAATGGAAAGAAACTAGAGATAACCAAAGCTTCTACATTTGCAGGTTTAGCATATGGGGAGGTAAGATTTGTTTCAAGGATTTGATTCTTTTTAGCTTGATTTAATTTGGCTGGTTGTGAGATAAGGTATCTGGATACTCACTTTTAATAATCATATCAACATTTAGAGGCACTTCGGTGATGATTTATACTTGAAGCTTACTATCTGAGAAATTATTTAGAGAGCTAGCCTCAGAAAAAGCACATTCACACATGCACAAACACTCTTACACACACACTCACACAGTTCAGTTCAGTTCAGTCTCTCAGTCGTGACTAACTCTTTGTGACCCCATGAACGGCAGCACACCAGGGCTCCCTGTCTATCACCAACTGCCAGAGTCTACCCAAAGCCATGTCCATTGAGTCGGTGATGCCATCCAACCATCTCATCCTCTGTTGTTCCCCTCTCCTCCTGCCCCCAATCCTTCCCACCATCAGGGTCTTTTCAAATGAGTCAGCTCTTCGAATCAGGTGGCCAAAGTATTGGAGTTTCAGCTTTAGCATCAGTCTTTCCAATGAACATCCAGGACTGATCTCCTTTATGATGGACTGGTTGGATAACCTTGCAGTCCAAGGGACTCTCAAGAGTCTTCTCCAACACCACAGTTGAAAAGCAGCAATTCTTCGGTGCTCAGCCTTCTCTATAGTCAAACCCTCACATTCATACATGACCACTGGAAAAACCATAGCCTTGATTAGACGGACCTTTGTTGACAAACCAATGTCTCTGCTTTTTAATATGCTATCTAGGTTGGTCATAACTTTCCTTCCAAGGAGTAAGCATCTTTTAATGTCATGGCTGCAGTCACCATCTGCAGTGACTTTGGAGCCCCCCAAAATAAAGTCAGCCACTGTTTCCACTGTTTCCCCATTTAATTTCCATGAAGTGATGGAACCAGATGCCATGATCTTCATTTTCTGAATGTTAACTTTAAACCAACTTTTCCACTCTCCTCTTTCACTTTCAAGAGGCTCTTTAGTTCTTCTTCACTTTCTGCCATAGGGGTGGTATCATCTGCATATCTGAGGTTATTGATATTTCTCCCAGCAATCTTGATTACAGCTTGTGCTTCTTCCAGCCCAGTGTTTCTCATGATGTACTCTGCATATAAGTTAAACAAGCAGGGTGACAATATACAGCTTTGACATACTCCTTTTGCTATTTAGAACCTGTCTGTTGTTCCATGTCCAGTTCTAACTATTGCTTCCTGACCTGCATAGAGGTTTCTCAAAGATCTAAAATATGTAACATTTGCCAGAAAGCAGGACTCTCAAGTCAGTAAAACATGAGCTTCAAACACTGGCTACTCAACATGAGAAGGCCTCATTACTAAATCTGATATACATTTATAAATCAAAAGAACCCCTGAGGTAGACAAATAATTTATGTAAAAATTTTGGCTTTGCCTACAAAACTGATTGCCCTATTTCACTATTTCTTTAGTCTTGCTAACTCAAATACTCTTTTAGTGAAGTTCACTATGAATTTATCAGGTGATTAGCTAAAAATCACAGGTGTCATAGATTAATTTATATTTAATTGCAAGCTGCTTTGTTTCAGAAGCTTTCTACCTGCCCAACACATATACCTTTCCCCATCTCCTCATCTAGAATGCAGAGGCTAAATTAAAATCACTTGGAAGTTGTTCACTTAAAAGTGGTTAAAATTATAATTTTTGTTACATATATTTCAGTAAGATAATACTTCAGTCTTTAAGATCACCTGGGGTACATTAAAACAAATAGTAGAGAAGATAAGCAAAACCACAGCCCCACCCCAGATCTTGGGCTTTAATTGTTTCTGTTTGTAAGGCACCAGTATTTACTAAGTCCCACACAGATGGTTCTGATTTGCCTCCAAGATTACCAGTCTCTGATCCAGATGATTCCTTTCTCTGCCAGCCCCTATCCCCGGGGGTTGTCCTGCACACTGATGTGCTATCAGTGTCTGAAATATTGCTTCACTACTCCACTCCTCTGTTCCAGTTCCTCACTTGCTCCCCAATACTGAGCCATTTCCAACTCTTTAAACTGTAAGTTCTCTAAATGGGATAGATTCCATTGTGCAAAGCAGTCAATGCTCAGCATTAGTTTTAATGCTGGGGAATTATTTTAAAGATTAAAAGACTGACATAGAACATAATACATGAGTCTGGTACCTAGCTTATAAAATATATAGTTACTCGTTGAGATTAAAAATATTTTGCTTGGTGGACCATGTCTAGAGAACTGATACTCCAGCATCAGGGCTTCATTTTTGTGGGTTAGGGAAGTGGATCATTTCTAAATGCATATCTGTAAGAAGGAGGTCTGACGTGGGATTGTCTTTCCTTTCTAACTGGACTTCTAACTCAAAGGAAAATTTGGTGGGGAATTGGTAAAGACACCCTGAGAACGCCAGGCATTTTCAGAGTTTCCAAGAATGAGAAGCCTATTGTAAGGGATGGATTGAGAATGCTGGAAATCAATGCTGGAAATGGAAATTGCCATTTTCCTGCAATAGTTCTGCTGTAAGTGGTGTGTGTGTGGGTATATGTGTGTGCACACACACGCCCATGTGCACTTGTGAAATATGCACAATAAAGTGGGAAAATACCATTTTAATCATAACTGGCTCCAGAGATTAAACAGGGTCACTAAAATAGCAGCAAGCCTTTACTTCAAATTTCAAAAACCAAGCAGTGAGAGAAAACTTGCTCAATTAACTATTAAAAAGTACTCTAAAGTTACAAAACCTAAACCATCATGAGATATTGTAACATCAGAATACACAGAAAGATAAAAGAATGAAGAAAAATTCAGTAAACAGACACATCTATGTATATATGTACACATATACAGTACTTAGTACACAGTAGAGATGGTATAAATCCATGAAACCATCAAACAATAAAACTGCTGTTGTTTAGTCACTAAGTTGTGTCCAACTCTTTTGCGACCCCATGGACTGTAGCCCACCAGGCTCCTCTGTCCCTGGGATTTCCCAGGCAAGAATTCTGAAGTGGATTGCCATTTCCTTTTCTAGGGGAACTCCCTGACCCAAGGACGGAACCCACATCTCCTGCATTGGCAGGCAGATTATTTACCACTGAGCTACCTGGGAAGCCCAAAACAATAAATAATGTCCATTAAATACAATAATGTGATGTACTCATTGGCACAGAAAGAAAACATGAGACTTGTTTTATACAAAACAAGGGAGATTGATAATTTTGGAAAAGCTCAATCAAAAAACGAGCTTCTCTCAAGGTAGTACTTTGTGGGTATTTTTTTATTTTCTCCTTTTATTTATCTGAATTTTTAAAAATCTAAGTAATATAACTGTGTAAAAATGGTTTATCATTTTAAGAAGGCTAAAACTAAAAAGGTTTTCTTTTTATATCAGAAGCTTATAACTCAGTGATAATTTATTCTGATACCATTTTATAATTACAGCAGGGTTTGCAGGGGCTTTGATTGCTTATAAAAATAGCAGCCCAAGGAATATAGAGCAACATCGGGAAAAAAAAAGTTTCCTAAAATCTCAGTGGAAGATTATATAAATAAAATAAATATTAAATTTATAGAATCATATGAACAAAGAAATTATCTTCTAGCTTAGCGAATACAGTAGGTGAAAGTTACAAACCTTTTACTGAGGCATGGGAACTATAAACTAGGTTGGGAGGACTCATTCTATCAATATTTCAAGTCTAAAGAAGTAAGAATAAAGGGAAAATAAAATTTTTTTCTGTCTGTAGGTCTCTCTTTGCCCTTTCCCAGGGACAAGCCAGGAAAGAATGAACATGTGCATAGATTGACACTGAGGGTGGTGGTGAGATATCGACAGGAGTGACACGCCCTGGAAGCCCACACAGGGACTGGGGCAGCAATATTTCCCAGCAAGCCCCTGCTTCTATTGCTAAGGGAACTGTGTAAATCAGATAAATGCCAAACTCATAATTCACCCAGACACGGCTTTTACACCAGCTAGGTCAATCCAATTATCTCAGAGCAGGGACAATGGGAAGAGTGTATGAGGACATATTAGGCACTTTCCACTGGTAAAAGAGATGAAGAGATACAGGAACTCTACACTACCACAGGGTGCCTTTGTAACTTACAGCTCAACACAGCGTCAAGCTCCTGTCCTGCAGCCCCAGACTCATCTTCCCAGGACGCTGGGACCACTCTCCTCTTGGAGCAAAAGCAACCTTTTCAGTAAGTTTAGTACCTGTTACATCTTTACTCAAAGACCCTTTCCGTGACTTGAAATGGCTCCAGGCAACACTTGTTAAGAGTTCGCAATATGCCAGGCACTGTTCTACATCACTTGTAATTATTACTTTATTTGATGCTTATAACCTAGGATAGTTACTGCTATCATTTCCATTTCACATATAAAGAAACACAGGCACAGAAATATTAGGTAACTTGATCAAGATCACAGTTAGCCATTCGAAGAGGACGGATACAAACAAAACCTTCTCTTAAAAAAATCTTTTTATTGTGGTATAATGATTTGCAATTTTAAAATTTTATACTCCATTTATAATTATTACAACATATTTGCTATATTCCCCATGTTTTACAATGTCTTTATTGTAGCTTATTTTATACCTCATAATTTTTACCTCTTAATTCCCTGCCTTTATATTGCCCCTCCCCACTTCCCTTTGCCAACTGGTAGCCACCAGTGTGTTCTCTATATCTCTTAGTTTGCTTCTTTTTTTGTTTTATTCACTAGTTTGTTGTATATTTTAGATTCCACATATAAGTGATATCATATAATATTTGTCTTTCCCTGTTTGACTTATTTCACTTTCACATAGCATAATGCGCTCCAAGTTCATCCATGTTGCTGTAAGTGGCAGAATTTTATTTTTTTATTGCCAAGTAATATTCCATTGTGTACGTGTATGTGTGTGTGTGTGTGTGTGTGTGTGTGTATGTATTTCTTCTTTGTCCATTCATCTGTTGATGGACACTTAGGTTGCTTCCATATCTTGGCAAGTATAAATAATGCTGGTATGAACATTAAGGTACATGTATATTTTCTAGTTAGTTTTTCTTTTCTTTCTTTTTCTTTTTTTCAGATATATACCCAGAAGTGGAATTGCTGGATCATATGGTAGCTCTATTTTTGGTTTTCTGAGAATCCTCCATACTGTTTTCCATGGTGGCTGCAGCAATTTACACTCCTACCAACAGTGTATTCCCTTTTCTCCACATTCTTGTCAATATTTTTGTGGAGAAAACCTTCTCTTTTAACCACCACAATGTGTTGTGAGAGAAAACATCGTCTTAGCATGAGTTTATTGCTACTCACAAGGCTCTAGCACAAAATAGGATCAAATAAGTATCTTAAAATCTGACCAAATAGAACAGTCGTTGGCCTCCCTTAGGGTAGAGATAGAGCTGAATAGGAAGAGAAAGCAAAAAAGGATTGAGCAAGAATCAAGAGAGAGAAATCTTGAGCAATCAAAAGCAAGGCCCACAGTGGATAAACAAACTGTGATACATCCATACTGTAGAATATTGTTCTTGTTCAGTCGCTAAGTCATGTCTCACTCTTTGCCACCCCATATCCTATAGCACGCCAGGCTCCCCTGTCCTTCACTATCTCCTGGAGTTTGCTCAAACTCATATCCATTGAGTCGGTGATGCTATCCAACCATCTCATCCTCTGTTACCCCCTTCTTCTCTTGCCCTCAATCTTTGCCGGCATCAGGGTCTTTTACAAGGAGTTAGCTCTTTGCATCAGGTGGCCAAAGTATTGGAGCTTCACTTTCAGCAAGAATATTGCTGTAGTATATTCAGTTCAGTTCAGTTCCGTCTCTCAGTCATGTCCAACTCTTTGCGACCCCATGGACTCGGCATACCAACTTCTGAAACTTGCTCAAACTCATGTGCATCGAATCAGTGATGCCATCTAACCATCTCACCCTCTGATGTCCCCTTCTCCTCCCATGTTCAATCTTTCCCAGCATTAGGGTCTTTTCCAAGAAGTCAGTTATTTGCATCAAGTGGACAAAGTATTGGACCTTCAGCTTCAGCATCAGTCCTTCCAATGAATATTCAGGACTGATTTCCTGTAGGATGGACTGGTTTGATCTCCTTGCAGTCCAAGGGACTCTCAAGAGTCTTCTCCAACACCACAGTTCAAAAGCATCAGTTCTTCAGCACTCAGCTTTCTTTATAGTTGAACTCTCACATTCATACGTGACTAATGGAAAACCCATAACATTGATTGGACAGATCTTTGTCGGCAAAGTAATGTCTCTGCTTTTTAATATGCTGTCTATGGCCATAACTTTTCTTCCAAGGAGGAAGCATAGTATATTACTCAGCAAGAAAAAGGGAGCAACACGGGTGACTCTCAAGAGCATTATGCCAAGTGATAGAACCAGACACAAAAGAGTCTGAAATCTTCAGTTTATATGACATTCTGCATGATTCAGCATGGGAAGCAGATCACACTGGTTTCCAGGATTTGAAACGGGGGAGTGCTGACTATAAAAGTATATGGACAAGATTTTTGAGTAGTGAACCACTGCATGCATTTATCAGAACCCTCATAAACATACCCTTAAAAGGTGAATTTTTCTGTATCTAAACTATAATTTTTAAAAGAATATAGGACTCAGAACAACTTCAAAATCTGTCTTAAAAAAACCCTAGCTGGTTAATTTTGTATTTTTTAATGACACACCTTCACTGAGCAGCTGCTGTGCACATACAGTTAATAGGGTTAAGAGAGCATCAAACAATAATACACAGTCCTGGCTGCAGGAAGTTCAAAGCCTATTACATTTGATCATGTGAATTGATTCTCTCCAAAGAAATCTGAGGGACTATAAATACAGCATAAAGTGTGCAATTTTTTCCCTTCAAAGGTACCAAAAAACCCCAAAAGATTTTAATGAGTATGAAATATAAATATTGTAATAGTGCTGATGTACTTAGTACAAAGTAGAATATTTCAAATATACCCCAGAGGTGCCCTTACTGAACAAAACTGTTCATGCATCTATTCATTTTACAAATATTTATTTAGGTATTGAGATGTAGTGGCTAGTTTTGTTTGTCAACTTGGCTAGGTTATAGTCCCTAGTAGTTCAATCAAACACTGATCTCAGTGTTGCTGTGAAGGTATTTTGTAGATATGTATATTAAAGATATAATTAGTTGACTTTAACTAAGGGAGATTATCTTAAATAATCTGAATGAGCTGGGTTTGATTCAAACAGCTGACAGACCTTATGAGCAGAGCCGAGAAATTCCTGAAGAAGTGATTCTGCCTGAGGACAGTGGCTTCAGCTCATTATAAAGAGTTCCAGCAAGTCCTACACATTTCAGATGTGTCTAGCCAGCTTCCACAATCACATAGGTCAATTCCTTGCAAAACGAAACCAAACAAACTCTTGATTTATCTCTCCTATTGATTCTGTGATTCTGGTTGAATCTTAACATGCTCAAGGAGAGAGGAATTGAAGAGACAGACCCAAATATGGTCCTAACTAGTTATGTGGTTTAGTGGAGATGACATGGGAGTAATCTGCTGATTACAATGAAAATTTTTGATGGTAGAAGTACAGGAAATATATTGGGTGATACCTAGCCTAGACTTCAGAGTGGAATGGGTAAGGAATGTTTCGTAGATGATGAAAAGTTTAACTTGAGGGTTAAAAATTGACTAGGAATTTAGGGTATGTGTGTGTTTTTTATAGGGAGGATGGTGATAAAGCATTCTAAGCAGAAGACCTAGCCTGTGCTAAAGACTAGAGGCAAGATGGAGCATGGCACAGTGGAAGAGTGAAAGAGACTCTGCAAACCTGGTGTGTAGAGTATGGAGGTGAGAGAGGAAGGTTGAGGGAATAAGCAGAAGCTAGATCATGCAAGCCTGTGAGTCATGTTAAGTTTCTGGGCACAGGAAAGACATTAGAGACTTTTAATCAATGTTGGATTTCAGAAAGATTTTTCAGGATATGATGAGGAGAGTAGATTGGGAGAAAATGGAGGTCAGGGATTAGAATCAAAAATTCAAATGTCTGATGAAGATGACCTAATGGGGACAGAAGCAGTGGAAATGGAGAGAAGGATTTAATTGGAGTAAAGTTTAAATAGTAGAAAGGACAATACTTGCTGATTGATTCAATTTGAAGAATGATGAGGATTGAAAAGTTAGTATTAAGCCAAGATTTCTGATCTGAGCAGCTAAGTGGACACTGGAACCACTTGCAAAGATAGGGAACACTGAGGAAGCTGCCAGTGCGGAGCAGGGAAGGACCCTTTTGGACCAGCAGTGACTGAGATACTTTTGAACATTCAGGTGGAGAGACATAGTAGGCAGTCTAAAGGGCAGGAGAAATCTGGGCTTGAAATATAGATCTAGGAGCATCACTAAATTGATGTAAATTGAAGCCATGGGTGTGGATGAGCTTACCTAGGAAGGTAGTAGATATAAGGCAAGAGAGAGACCAAGTTGTAACCCAGAGTAACACTAACATATCCAGTGGGGAAAGAGGAGACTCTTCAAAATAGCAGACACCCGTTTTTATATCAGGGTAAAGTATGAAATATCACGACATTTCATGGTTTTTCTTATCACAGTTCATATGTGGTTTTGAAAAGCAGTTTGGATCCAAAGATACCAGACATATTTCAGTTGTAGATGTTTTTCCTGCCTATACTAATGTGGTCTGGCTAGCACACGCCTTGTTGTTTGAAAAGCTTTTTCACAGGCACACATCCTATTATTTAATCCTGAAAAAAAACTCCTCTGAGGTACCTATTAACATTATTCCTATTTTATTGACATGGACATATAGGCTCAGTTCAATAATTTGTTCAAGCTCACTCAAGTCCATACTAGTGCCTCTGACCATCAGTCCCATCAGTATAGCACTTTGCAGTGGCCATAACGTTAAAAAACAGCCCTGCATCTCTTATACTACAGATAGGAAAATAAAGGCTTACAGAAGCCAAGAGGCTGATCAATGTTTCTTTCTCTGGGGAAGGGAGTAATGAACTTGCATTCAGATATTCTGATACCATAAAACTAGTGTTCAATACTTGATTCATAAAATGATAATAACTTAGAAAATCTTTATGGCCCATAAACTAGTGAAATGTTTGTTTCTTTATATTGGTTTGTCTGAGTATGGAATTGGGCCTCTGATTATCCACAATGAGCTTCATGATTTTTCTAGGAACTCGCTAAAGTTTNGCTAAAGTTTTGCTAGAAGTTATATAGTTCTTTCTGAAAACAAAGAAATAAATGTGAACCCTAATGATTACTTCTCTGTTTTAGTTTCAGGTTCTCCTGGTACCATAAAGTAAAATTTAAATATGGGCATATTATTTTGCAACCTTTAAGTTTCTGCAAATACTAAATTTTGTCCTCAGGATTATAGCCATCATTACAAGGGAATTAATGAGAAATAACAGTATATGTCAGTGGTCAACACAACAATACTGAAAGATGCAATTTCTTCTGTATAAATTTGTAAACCATTATTGGAAGAATCCACCTGTAAATATTCCTTAATCTACTCTCAGCCATAGAAATATATAACATAATTAAAAACAGCATATCTTCCACCTAAATGAATGTCTTGAGAATTGAGGAGTTAATTAATATGAAAGTGATTTGTAAATGGCAGATACTCTGTGAAAAATGAGGGTATTCTTATTATTTTATTAATGATAGTAATGAGAATCTATTTCAGTTGGGTAGGGCCATGAGCAATATTTTATTTTCCAACCAGAGAATTCAAACATTTAGAAGATTTCAGCATCAGCAAAACAATATGCAGATTTAGGATTGGATATAGAAAGCTGATGTTAGTAGGGAAAAAGCCGCAGAGTCTTGGTGAATGTTCATGGAATGTTCATGTACCTTTTTAATGGTACATTTATTTCTACAAGGTTTTAACTGCTTGGTTCCCATAGTAACTCAAGTGCTAGAGTGATGACCCAGGGAATGACCTTGTACTTCCTGGAATAGCTATTAAGCCCAGATAAATCATTGCTTCTTTTGCAAAACTGTCTTCCAGTCTAGGGTCTTCCATTTGCTTGACATGTACTCTAGGTAATTCACTTTATCTTTGGTTTTGTTTCCTCATCTATAAAGTAAGAATCATAATGACAATGCTTATATCACATTTGGTACAACGATATAAGACATTATTACTTTGCTAATTTATTTTTTCTTTAAACTTTTTATGATAGCATAACTCTTACTTTAAAAGGACCAGAACTGCTGCTATAGAATTTAAAAAGGAAAGGTATTTTATTTGGACTTACTTAAGAAATGTAATGCGAAAAAGGAACACATGCACTCTGCATATAATCTTATGAGCCTAAAGAATCTCAGAAAATACTAATTTTGTAAAAAATAAATGTATGCTTTCCTCCTTTAAAATTTATACCCAACATTATGCTCATATTATCATTATATTTTCATTGATAATTTTCTTAATTCAAAATTTGTTCTGTGGAAGTTAAGATGAAGATTCTTGGACAGGAAAATTCTGCAAGACTTGATTCTGAATATGCACCAAAAGGGACGATTGACAATTTGTAAGCTAGTTTAGGAGTGATTTTTTGTTTTTTTAATTAAAGAAGCTCAAATTCTGTAGTTACAGAGCCAAACAGCAAAGCTACCTCTTTGATTTTATAGGAAATTACTCAAGAGCTTCAAAAATTATCCTGCAGACCATTTCTCCTTATAAAGGGATGGGGCTCTCTGTTCACTCATGTTAAGTACCTGTAACATAGTGGATAAGCATGAAGCTGTAGGGTCATACCTCTTAAATGGGAATGCTTACATTTTTACTGCAGAAAGCAAACTTCTTAAACTTCCCATGCTTCAGTTAATTTTCTCATCTATAAATAAGAATCATCATACCTATCTTGTGGGGTTTATGTGAGGAAAAAATGATAAAATAGCATATGTAAAAAGCTTAGTAAATTCTCATGGAAGCCAGCTATGAAATGTACTATTGGACGTTTGCCTCAAAAGAATGACTTCAGTTCCGTTCAGTTCAGTCGCTCAGTTGTGTCCAACTCTGTGAACCCATTGACTGCAGCACGCCAGGCTTCCCTGTCCATCACCAACTCCCAGAGTTTACTCAAACTCATGTCCATTGAGTTGGTGATGCCATCCAACCATCTCATCCTCTGTCGTCCCCTTCTCCTTTTGCCTTCAATCTATCCCAGCATCAGGGTCTTTTCCAATGAGTCAGCTCTTCACATCAGGTGTCCAAAGTCTTGGAGTTTTAGCGTCAGCATCAGTCCTTCCAATGAACATTCAGGACTGATTTCCTTTAGGATGGACTGGTTGGATCTCTTTGCAGTCCAAGGGACTCACTCTCAAGAGTCTTCTCCAGCACCATAGTTCAAAGACATCAGTTCTTCAGTGCTCAGCTTTCTTTATAGTCCAACTCTCACATCCTTACAACTACTGGAAAAACCATAACCTCGACTAGATGGACCTTCGTTGGCAAAGTAATGTCTCTGCTTTTTAATATGCTGTCTAGATTGGTCATAACTTTTCTTCCAAGGAGCAAGCATCTTTTAATTTCATGGCTGCAGTCACCATCTGCAGTGATTTTGGAGCCCCCCAACATAAAGTTTGTCACTGTTTCCCCATCTGTTTGCCATGAAGTGATGGGACTGGATGCTATGATCTTAGTTTTCTGAATGTTGAGTTTTAATTCAACTTTTCACTCTCCTCTTTCACTTTCATCAAGAGGCCCTTTAGTTCTTCTTTGCTTTCTGCCATAGGGGTGGTGTTATCTGCATATCTGAGGTTATTGATATTTCTCCCAGCAATCTTGATTCCAGCTTGTTCTTCATCCAGTCCAGCATTTCTCATGATGTACTCTGCATATACGTTAAGTAAGCAGGGTGACAATATACAGCCTTGATGTACTCCTTTCCATATTTGGAACCAGTCTTTTGTTCCCTGTCCAGTTCTGACTGTTGTTTCCTGACCTGCATACAGATTTCTCAAGACACAAGTCAGGTGGTCTGGTATTTTTGTCTCTGTAAGAATTTTCCAGTTTGTTGTGGAATGACTTAGAGTTGCCCTTGGTCTGATTTATGCTTGTGATCCACAACAAATAGGCCAGTGATATAAGTCACAATCATTCATATGCACATAGAACTCCTAGGAGACAAAACTTTTTCTTGTGTATTCAGAGAACTGCTGTTCCAGGAAACCACTCGAGTTGCAGAAGTTAAACTTACAATCATTTCTTGGATTCCAAGCTAATGAAAGAGCTGAGATGCTGCTATTCTCCTGGCTTCCAGTCTTAGCCTTGAGAGTACTTCCAACTTTATAGTATGTTCCATCCACTTTATTTCCTGAATAAGAAAATAAATTTCTCATAACGTTGTATCATCTTTAACCTTGTTCTATTACCCACCAACCTCTTTCTCTATAGGCAAAAGCAAGGAACCCAATCACGAAATAATAGAGTGAATTGAACCACAGTTTGATTCACAAGGGCTTGGTTCAAATAGTGCTAAGGTGGTTGGGTATGAATGTTCCAACCCAGTGTCTCCTCTAAGGGATGAAAGTAATTTCTCCCTCAAGTAGCTTCTGAGAGCTAAAAACAACAAATCAACATCCATAAAAACACTTCCTATAAGTCCACCTGTAATGAAATATCTAAAGGAAAAATTCCCTGGTTGGAAGTTCTTATAGTCAATTATATCACGAGGCCCAGCTGCAGACTTAAAGGGAAGGGAAAGTCGCTCAGTCGTGTCCGACTCTTCGCAACCCCATGGACTGTAGCCTACCAGGCTTCTCAGTCCATGGGATTTTCCAGGCAAGAGTACTGGAGCAGGTTGCCATTTCCTTCTCCAGAGGAGACTTGGAGACAACCAATTACTGTGGCAGGCTTTCCGGGTGGTGCTAGTGGTAAAGAACCTGCCTGCCCATGCAGAAGACATAAGAGACACAGGTTCGATCCCTGGGCTGGGGAGATCCTCTGGCAGAAGATGTGGCAACCCACTCCAGTATTCTTGCCTGGAAAATCCCATGGACAGAGGAGCCTGGCAGGCTACAGTCCATATGGTCACAAAGAGTTGGATATGACTAAAGTGACTTAGTATGCACGCATGCATGCAATTACTGTGGTATGCTAAAAGCAACATAATGGAGGAGCTGAAGAATTCGCAGTCTCTTAACTGGCTACTCTTCACAGAATGAGAGCTTTTCTACTAAGACATAATAGTGAAAAGATGAAAAAGCAAGATCAGACATTACATTTTTCAGCACTAACATAACCTTAGCTAGGATTTATAGGCATAGCACGGTGCATAAAAGAAGCTGCTTCTTACTGGTTTCCATTTACCACCAGCATGGGACCAACTCACCTCAGTTTGCTAGGGCTTTTGAGAATTTAGCACCGAAAATTCTATATCCCAACAAAGCCCTCATCCTGGACGAACCAAAATGGTTGGTCACCCTATATCCCAAAACAAATTAGTCCTACACTTAGCCACACCTACAGGGTAATTTTCCAAGCTCCAAAAAAGGCCTTCAACAACAACAACAACAAAAACCATCTTCATCGGCTTGAAATGCAGATTTGAGAAAAGTAGAATCATAGGTCTTCCCTGGTGGCTCAACAGTAAAGAATCTGCCTGCCAATGCAGGAGATACAGGTTTGTGGGTTTGATCCCTGGGTCTGGAAGATCCCCTGGAGAAGGAAAATGCAACCCACTCCCATATTGCCTAGAAAAGCCCATGGACAGAGGAGCCTGGCGGGCTGCAGTCCATGGGGTCGCAAGGAGTCAGACATGACTTACAACTAAAGAACAATAACAAAGTACAATATATTTGTAAAATAGCTTAACATCCTCCCTATGGCTTATTGGTAACACACAGTCACTCATACATTGTATAGAAGCAAGGAGACAGTCCCAGAACTCTTGCCACTTACTGTGGGGAGAGATCATAAGATAATCCATCTCAGTACACCTCAGAAAGTCCTACAATGTCTCTGAACACCTTAAGAGCATAGAACAAATATACCTGGAGCCTGGAAAAATCAAGGGGAGATTCCTAGATATTGAGAGCTGAGATCTTTTCTTTTAATTAAAAAAATTTTTTAAATACAATTTTAAGGTTTATTTTCCATTTATATTTATTACAAAATATTGGCTGTATTCCCCCTTATACCCACTAGTTTGCGCCTATTCACAGGTGTGAGGTGATATCTCATTGTAGTTTTGATTTGCATTTCCCTGATGATTAGCAGTGTTGAGCATCTTTTCATATGCCTGTTGACCATCTGCATTTCCTCTTTGGGAAAATGTATATGCAGTTCTTTGGCTCATTTTTTAATTGGGTTGATTTTTTTTGATGCTGGGTTGTATGAGTTGTTTATGTATATTTCATAGTAATCCCTTATTGGTCATATCATTTGCAAATATTTTCTCCCATTTGGTAGGCTGTCTTTTTGTTTTCTGGATGGTTTTCTTTGCTGTGCAAAAGCTTTTAAGTTTAATTAGGTCCCATTTGTTCATTTTTGCTTTTATTTCCTTTACTTTAGGAGACTGCTACTGCTAAGTTGCTTCAGTCATGTCCAACTCTGCGACCCCATAGACGGCAACCCACCAGGCTTCACTGTCCCTGGGATTCCCCAGGCAAGAACACTGGAGTGGGTTGCCATTTCCTTCTCCAATGCATGAAAGTGAAAAGCGAAAGTGAAGTTGCCCATTCATGTCCGACTCTTGGTGACCCCATGGACTGCAGGCCACCAGGCTCCTCCATCCATGCGATTTTCCAGGCAAGAGTACTGGGGTTGCTGTGATTTATGTCAAAGAGTGTTCTGCCTATATTTTCCTCTAGTTTTATAGTATCTGGTCTTTGACCCATTTAGGTCATTAATCCATTTTGAATTTATTTTTGTATGTGGTGTTAGAGAATATTCTAATCTCATTCTTTTACATGTAGCTGTCCAGTTTTCCCATCAGCAATTGTTGAAGAGACTGTCTTTTCTCCATTATATACTCTTGCCTCCTTTATCATGGATTAATTGACCATAAGTATGTGGGTTTATTTCTGGACTTTCTATTCTCTTCCATTGATCTATTATGTCTATTTTTGTGCCATAAGCTGAGCCCTTAAACACATGTTTAACTTAGTGTTGCTGCTGCTGCTAAGTCACTTCAGTCATGTCCGACTCTGTGAGACCCCATAGACGGCAGCCCATGAGGCTCCCCCATCCCAGGGATTCTCCAGGCAAGAACACTGGGGTGGGTTGCCATTTCCTTCTCCAATGCATGAAAGTGGAAAGTGAAAAGTGAAAGTGAAGTCGCTCAGTCATGTCCGACTCTCAGCGACCCCATGGACTGCGGCCCACCAGGCTCCTCCGTCCATGGGATTTTCCAGGCAAGAGTACTGGAGTGGGGTGCCATTGCCTTCTCCATAACTTAGTCCTAGAAGTCACTAAACAAAGCCTTATGTTGAGAAAGGACAGACAGGTTTTCCTGAATACCATGCAACTGAAAACAGGTGACATTGGTGGGGAAGGAGCGGCTCCCAAATGTGAGGAGGGGGAATGAGGATGGAAAAGATCTGGGAAGGTCCCAGAGGGGCAGAGTGTTCCTCCAGAGCCAACTTTATCACATTTGCTTTATCACATTTGCTTTCATTTCGTGTAGGAAAAGCCTAGGCCCTGAACAATTTCCCCTCTCCAGCATGCAAGGTTCTCCTCTAAAGACACCAAGTATCCTTGCCATATATATCTATTAAACCTTGTTCATCTTTTCAGGTTCTGAACATGTCCCTTTGCATCAAGCTTTCTCAATCTTTGCTGATTCCCTCCGAGCTTCATCCTCCTAGGCCTCTAGTCCTTTACTGTATGTGCCATACACTTATGAGCTTCATTAATTTGACTTCCAATATTTTATATTTTTTATTATTCACATTTGTCAGTCATATCCTCTGCAGTGTCAAAAACGCTTAGGGTGCATACTGGGCAATTCATAAATGTTTGTTGACTTGAGTAAAAAATCATTAAGAGAATTGTTCATATTCAGTTCAGTTAAGTTCAGTCACTCAGTCATGTCTGACTCTGTGACCCCATGAACCGCAGCATGCCAGGCCTCCCTATCCATCACCAACTCCTGGAGTTCACCTAAACCCATGTCCATTGAGTCAGTGATACCATCCAACCATCTCATCCTCTGTCGCCTCCTTCTCTTCCTACCCTCAATCTTTCCCAGCATCAGGGTCTTCTCAAATAAGTCAGCTCTTAGCATCAGGTGGCCAAAGTATTGGAGTTTCAGCTTCAACATCAGTCCTTCCAATGAACACCCAGGACTGATTTCCTTTAGGATGGACTGGTTGGATCTCTTTGCAGTCCAAGGGACTCTCAAGAGTCTTCTCCAACACCACAGATCAAAAGCATCAATTCTTTGGCAGTCAGCTTTCTTTACATTCCAACTCTCACATCCATACATGACCACTGGAAAAACCATAACCTTGACTAGAAGGACCTTTGTTGACAAAATAATGTCTCTGCTTTTTAATATGCTATCTAGGTTGGTCACAACTTTCCTTCCAAGGAGTAAGCGTCTTTTAATTTCATGGCTGCAATCACCATCTGCAGTGATTTTGGAGCCCCCCAAAATAAAGTCTGACACTGTTTCCACTGTTTCCTCATCTATTTCCCATGAAGTGATGGGACTGGATGCCATGATCTTCGTTTTCTGAGTGTTGAGCTTTAAGCCAACTTTTTCACTCTCCTCTTTCACTTTCATCAAGAGGCTCTTTAGTTCTTCTTCACTTTCTGCCATAAGGGTGGTGTCATCTGCATATCTGAGGTTATTGATATTTCTCCCAGCAATCTTGATTCCAGCTTGTGCTTCTTCCAGCCCAGTGTTTCTCATGATGTTCTCTGCATATAAGTTAAATAAGCAGAGTGACAGTATACAGCCTTGAGGTACTCCTTTTCCTACTTGGAACCAGGCTGTTGTTCCATGTGTAGTTCTAACTGTTGCTTCCTGACCTGCATACAGATTTCTCAAGAGGCAGGTCAGGTGGTCTGGTATTCCCATCTCCTTCAGAATTTTCCACAGTTTATTGTGATCCACACAGTCAAAGGCTTTGGCATAGTCAATAAAGCAGAAGTAGATGTTTTTCTGATATAATGACTGCAAAGATAACTTTGAGAGATCTGAGTTTAAATTTTGTTTTGCCTCTGTGACCTACTAAAGTTGTTATTTCCTGTGACTCTCAATTTGCTCATCTTTAAAATGGGACACTGTGGCAGATGTCCCTAATTTACCCTCCTTTTCCACTCTACTCTGCCATTCTTGACCCTGTTCTGTGTCTTAGGAGGCTGAATACAGGGACTGCATCCACAGACTCCATGGCTCATGGTTCTGGTTGGGTTTACCCAGTGGGGAGCTGACAGGAAACAGAGGCTGGCAGGTTGGTTACTTCCTTCCAAGGCAGCTCCATCTTCCACAGCAGTCTCTCCTCTCTTCCTGGACATCAGCTATCCAGCTGTAACTCCTCCTTGGTTCGCTATTGCTTCTCATTGCAGGATATACTACTCTCTCTTGTTAGTTTCCATATTACTGCCCATGGCTCTGTAAATAGCCCCTTTATTAAATTTTCTACCAATTACCCAGTTTGACTGTGCAATCTTTTCCTGTTTATATAGACAACAATCATATTTGCCCTTTGCTAATGTAAACATTAAGTTAAACTATATCAAGTGTCTAGCACAGTTCCTAGTATAAAGTAAGTCTTAGTAAATATGACAATCTGACCCTCCTTTTCCTTCCTATACTCTTTGGCCTTTTAAAAGACAAGGTACTAGTTTGTGTGGTATGGAATCTTTGCTTAATCTGATTTTTAATAGTTTGATGACCTTCTCCTCAAAGAAGTCTTTGTTGCTATAAAGAAAAAAAAAACTACTGTTTACATGAGGGTCATTAGCAAGAAAATGCATCTTTCAATGAGTCATGGCAATCTAAAGAACAGTGCACTTCAACTGTAAGTGCCTCAACCAGAGTTAAATATGTGCTTTCAAGAACACATACATCCTCAGACTATGAAAGAGCACAAAGATGAGATAGAAGAAAAAGATTTATTTGGCACAGATAATACTTTCATGGACAAAATCTTGCTTACAAAAATTTGTTTTAGAGATGATCAATAATATTTCTAGCTCAAGTTTCCTATAGATTCTGTGGCCGGAAGAGTAGCTGAGAATTAAATAAAATTGAATTAAATGACAGAATAGCTGTTAGGAAATGATCCAGTCTTCCTTTCCTCCATAGGATGATGACAGAAGAATAAAAGGTCTCCTTTCCTTGTAGTCAGGGTGACTGGACCTGTGAGTTCTTCTATCCAGGAATCCTTGCCTTCCTTACCGCCTGGGGTTGTTAACAGTCAGAGGTGTAATCAGCTGTTCTAGGTATACTGGGAGGAATTTCTGAACACATCTTTGTTATTAAAGGCTTGAAAGTAAGTGTTAGTTGCTCAGCCATGCCCAACTCTTTGTTACCCCATGGACTGTAGCCCGACAGGCTCCTCTGTCCATGGAATTCTCCAGGCAAGAATACTGGAGTGGTTGCCATTCTCTTCTCCAGGGGAATCTTCCCGACCCAGAGATCAAACCCAGGTCTCCTGAACTGCAGGCAGATTCTTTACTATCTGAGCCACCAGGGAAGTCCAGAGGTTTGGATCCATGTAAATAATCAAGCAGGGGCTTCCCAGGTGGTGCAGTTGAAAACAATCTGCCTGCTAATGCAGGAGACACGAGAGGCACAGCAACCCACTCTAGTATTCTTGCCTGGGGAATCTGTGGACAGAAGAGCCTGGTTGGCTATAGTTCCTGTAGTCCCAAAGACTCAGACACAACTTAGTGACAAAGCACGCTCACACACAAAGAGAAAACTAATCAGCAGAAGTACTGTGATTGAGGATTGAAGAAAGGCCCTGTGAAACTGATCAATGCCTGAAGCCAGGGAGGTGGTAGGCATTCTGGTCAAGAGCAGTGGAGGCTGGTGTTCACTGGAACTCACAGCCATAGCAGTGAGGAGCCCTGATGCAATGCTGGGCTGTGGGTGGCAGGCTGTAACGGTGGCCACATTCTCCACCCCTTCCTGTACCTGAGTCCTTTTGAAATGTGACTGTGCAGCCCTTCTCATCAAGAAGTGAAGTTTATTTCCCCACCTCTTCAATCTAAGCTGAATTGTGATGTCTCCTGGTCAATATAAAGCAAGTCAGTATAAAGCAGTGGGAGGGATGGTATGCCAGTTTCAGTCTAGGTCTCAAGAGGCTTTGTGTGTTTCTGTTCTTTCTCTTAGAACCTGGAAAATCTGTCCTGTATGCAGATTCGAAACAGCCTACTCTATGAGAGGCACATGGCCTGGTTCCCTTCCCATCCCCCATCTGAGAGCCAAACAACCCAATAAGCCACTTTGCTGACTCATAGCTTACCACAGATGTTATGTGTGAACCCAAGAAAAACAAAGACTATTCAACAAAGCCCAGTCCCAACTGTCAACCCACAGAACCAGGAACTCATCATGTTTAAATCACTAACTTTTTCGGTTGTTTATTACACAGCAAATCTAACTGGTTCACTATGCACGTTTGACCTTGGGGTTTTGATCAGGATCTCTATGGCCTAGATTGGCATGGGGAGAATGGTGCTATCTGCCTACAAAAGGGCCATGTTGACCTTAAAAAAATCAGCATCAGTGACCAACGAAGATGTCTAGCACCTACCATTTTGATATCCTTTCTGTCCTTCAGGATTCTTGTATAATCAAAGGAGGGAGGAAGGGGAAACCCTTGCCCCTATTTCTGTCAGATCAATTGATATTGAACTTTATAACCATCTTAATATGTGGGGACTCAGGTCAAACTTAATTTTAATTAGAAAAATAATAAAACTTGGTTCTGTAGCTTAGGTCATATTTTTAAAATAAGAAAAATTTAAATAGTTAACAGTCCCTTATTTGAAACCATAATCTGTGGCTCAGACAGTAAAGTCTACAATGTGGGAGACCCGGATTCAATCCCTGGGATGGGAAGATCTCCTGGAGAAGTAAAAGGCAACCCACTCCAGTATTCTTGCCTGGAGAATCCCATGGACAGAGGAGCCTGGTAGGCTACAGTCCATGGCATTGGAAAGAGTCCCACAGGACTGAGCAACTTCACTTTCACTTTCACGTTCACTTTCATGCTTCAGCTCTCCAAAGATTTTATATCCTGCTTCTCAGTCAGTGTAGGAGAGAGAACCATTGATCACTTAACTTTATGGAAGAGTTTTTTGAATTCTGATTTAATGTGTGGTAAATTTAAATCACGTGATTTTTGAGCAAAAATTTGGTCAAGTTGGGCTTCCCTGGTGGCTCAGAGGGTAAAGCGTCTGCCTGCAATGTGGGAGACGCAGGTTCAATCCCTGGGTCAGGAAGATCCCCTGGAGAAGGCAATGGCAACCCACTCCAGTATTCTTGCCTGGAGAATCCCATGGACGGAGGAGCCTGGTAGGCTACAGTCCATGGAGTCACAAAGAGTCAGACACAACTGAGTGACTTCACTTTCTTTCTTTCTTTCGGTCAAGTTATGAGATAGCAAATCAGTGTTCAAGTGCATAGTAGTGACTGTTGAAATGTATATTTGCAAAGAACTCTGGTCTTAATGGGGCTCCCTGGTAGCTCAGCGGGTAAAGAATCCACCTGCAATGCGGGAGACACACTCCAGTATTCTTGGGCTTTCCTGGTGGCTCAGATGGTAAAAAATGCGCGCCCAGTGTGGGAGACGTGGGTTTGAGTTCTGGGTAGCTTCCCTGATGGCTCAGGTGGTAAAGAGGTCTGCCTGCAATGTTGGAGACCCAGGTTCAATTTCTGGGGTTTGGAAGATCCCCTGGAGAGAGAAGTGGCAACCCACTCCAGTATTCTTGCCTGGAGAATTCCATGGACAGAGAAGCATGGTGGGCTACAGTCCGTGGGGTCACAAAGAGTAGCACAGGACTGAGTAACTAACACTTTTACTGGCTCTGTTATTAATTAGTGTGATGCTACATGAGTCATTACTCATATTTGAGCCTTTATCTGCAAACTCAAAAAAAAAAAAGACCTAAATAAGCTTTAAGTTCCTTTGAACTTCTACTAGTCTTTGTCTCTCCTTCTATGTTTACAATTCGATACCTTCTTATTCAGAGGCTTAATTTACTTCTCCATAGAATATCCCTGAACTGATTACTCTTTCCTATAAATCTTTAAAGCAGTTACTAATGATAAGAGTGGGGCAGGCAGCTAGTCAGGTCCTGCTTTGTGTTATCTCTGCCCCTGATGTCTTGTTATCTGTTACCTGTTTATTTGATCTTCTGAACTAGTTTGAAGCCCCCCTTGAAGATGAGGATGGTGTCTTATACTTTTTTGACTCTCCATTTTAAATTATAGTATGTAAACCTAAAAATAAGCCTATAAAATTGTTGCTACACATAAAATCGATTATACTAATAAATTGTGACATAGTTTCAAAATATCCTTTTTATCCAATATTAGTTAACACCCCTTTCAGGGCATCGGATGATATACAGTACTTTTAGGCAGGTCGTTTCACATTTTTGAGATCTAATTTATAATGAATTAGATGGGAAGATTCCGTTAGATCATCTGTAAGAGCCCTTCTTTGTGTACTACTCTTTCATTTTTTTTAAGGGCTATGGAAGTTCAGGACATAGGTATTTGTCATGAGGCTCATTCCTCTTAGCTAGAATTGGTTCTGAGATACATGCTTAGCCTAGAGCCTTGGATGGGCACTCAGCTATTGGAGGAATGCAGGCTGAGTGTCACAGGTGCTCTGGCTGGGTGCCCACAGCATGCTCCTCCATTGTCACCCCCAAACCCCCCCCACACACACACACCAAAACACACACATGCATACTCCACACTGTTGCAAATCTAAGAGATGCTGCTTAGCTTAGGGCCACCCTCTGTTCTCAGAGTTAGTATGTTAGATTGACTCTTTTTTGACCAGTTAAGAGCCTAGGGGTAACAAACTTCATATCTAAACTCCAGATAGTTAAGTTGGGTCTTGATTATAAAACTGTTTTCAAATTTTGTAATGACTTTACAGGATAATTGTTTTAAAAAGATAATGATATCTATCTCTTTGGAAGTAAGCCATGGGCTATTAAAACTGTAGGTCACATAGTCTTTGCACAAGATTACCAATTTGAAACTTGTAGCTGGATAAGAACCTTGTGTAAAATCTGGGGATTGTTGTTTAGAATTCTTCTGTTTTTCTCATAATTTGCATAATTATGATCTGTTTATTCTAAAATTATCTTCTGTGAGTTGGAAATGGAACATATACACTTCACCAATGATCTGAAATTTATAAGAAGCTCCTTCATAATATTTCTAGTGCACCAAATAAATCAGTATCTGAAAATGCTGGATGATGACCCTGTATGCGAGACAACAAAAGAGACTCAGATCTATAGAGTGAACTTTTGGACTCTGGGGGAGAGAGAGAGGGAGAGGGTGGGATGAGATGGGAGAATGGCATTGAAACATGTATACTATCAAGTACAGGTAATCTTATTTGTGATAATGTTTTGATTTACAATAAACAGGTACTAGTTTAAAAAAAAATTCAATTATATATGTTTTCAACAAAGAAGTTTAACTCAATTATAATGACTCATCAAAAGAGTGTAAAGTGAAATCATTCCAGGACTCTAAATTCATTATGGAATTATTCTGAAATCTGCCAACTTTTAAAATTATGTTGGAAAACCCATCACTATTAAGATAGCATCAATTTTTTAGAAATTAGTAAGACAATATTTTTGCAAAGTAACTGTCTCATTTTANCAGAAACATTAAAAAAAATAAAAAAAATAAAATGTTGTATGAAAAGATATAAGTAACCCAGTAATTCCATGACAGGATTATATATAGCATCTTTTTTCCAAGCAAGGTCAATAACAGCAACAAAGTCCAGTAAAACTTCTCTGTAATCCATTTTAGACATATCATCTTGAAGCAATGTCACCTTTTGTGAGTAAGACTATGGGCAAGAATCTGGGCTTTAGAAACATAATTCTAAGCTTAAAATCCTAGCCCAACATCTTGCTAACCAAATATTTAAACTTTCTATTCTTTTTCTTCTTTGTAAAATAAGGTAATAATGCTACCTTGCAATATTTTTGAGGATTAGATAGACAGAATAATATAGACAGAATGCCTACCACAGAGGAGTATTGAAGAAAATGATCTATCATGAATAATATCATATTTATGCTATAGAAAGAAAGCATCATTTTTTTTTCATTTAGTTGGAGTGAATTTATTTTTTACAAAGCACTTGACTTTTTTGATTAGGTGTGGGTGGAGACATGGTGAGCAATAATGAGTTAAAATGATTTTTCCTTTTAATTAAAAAGAAATCAATAACATCTCAGGGATACTCAATTTCTTCCAAAGGGAACATGAGGCAATCAATAACAATTCTTGATACAGACACTGCACAAAGTTGAAATCAAAGCCTGATTTAACACAGATAGTCAGACAAAGGTAACAGGGCTCAGTCCAGAATGCCTCCTGCTTGTTTGGAAATGATCCCCCAAACACCTAGGATTAGACATCCAGCAGCATCCGTGCACGTGGATTTGAGTAAGGCTTGCATGGGGCATAAGTGAATCCCCGGGGTCATGCTTGTCTCTTATATCAAGCCTCAGTCATCTTATTTTTTCAGCACAAGTCCTAACAGAGAGAAGGTAACGATGCTAGAAACAAAGTATCTAACGCTATTTTTCATTTAACCAACATCATCATTACTAATTAATAATTAATTATCCTGGTTCTTGGCTCTGTTTTGGCCAAATAAATTATACCTATTTAACTCATTGAGAGCTTTCCAGGTGGCTCAGTGGTAAAGAGTCCATTTGCCAATGCAGGAGACATAGGTTTGCTCCCTGGGTTACGAAGATTCCCCTGGAGGGGGAAATGGTCACCCATTCCAGTTTTCTTGCCTGGAAAACCCCATGGATAGAGGAACCTGGTGGGTTACAGTCCATGAGGTCGCAATGAGTCGGATATGACTTAGCAACTGAGAACGCACACATTTAACTCTACTTGACAGAACCTTACTGGAGCTGATATAGACAGGGACTGATAACAACAAAGTGAATAATAGATAAACCAAAAAAAAAAAAAAAGTGAAAGCTTGTAAATAACAAATAAGCATGGGATTGCTAAAAGCCAATCAATAATGAATCGTGATGTTGGACAATGAAAAGAAAACTAAATCCAAAGACAAAAACCGAAGAGTTCTCATCTCAGCTACCTCTCTCATCTCTGAGATTCTGGGTAAGTCACGCTTTCTGGACCTTAGGACCTTCGAGCCTGCTTAATCTACATACTTTGTGACATTCGCTGGTGGCCCCTTTGCCTTCACTTAGCTCTCTTTTTAAATATTTATTTATTTATTTTAATTGGAGTCTCATTACTTCACAATATTGTAGTGTTTTTTTGCCATACATTGCCACGAATCAGCCATGGGTGTACATGTGTCCCTCATCCTGAGACCCCCTCCCACCTCCCACACTTAACTCTATTGTGCTTTTGCTTAAGTCTACTTTGCCTTTAAAATCTTTTAAACCTCAGATTCATATGGAACTGTAGAAGGCTTCTCTCTTTCCTTATTTCCTCAACAAGAGTCAGACTCTTCTAACTTTTGGGTAATTCCTTGATTCTAAGGCTTTTTGATTGCTGTTAAATTAGATCCCTGGGAGTGGATGAATTTTAAAATTATTAGACATTTACATTTCAGTAAAATTGCAAAGAGAAAAAAGCAGCAAGATTTTTCTTATAGTCTTCCCAGGTGGCACTAGTGGTAAAGAACCACCTGCCAAAAGAGATGCGGTTGGATCCCTGGGTCAGGAAGATCCCCTGGAGGAGGGCATGGTAACCCACTCCAGTATTCTTCCCTGGAGAGTCCCATGGACAGAGGAGCCTGCCAGGTGGGCAAACAGTCCATAGGGTCACAAAGAGTAGACCCAACTGAAGCAATTTAGCACAGCATGCATGTCCTGTAATAGAGATTACCAGCTGTCTGTCAGTCCCTATTCTTTCCCAGCGGTCTTCCCTTGTAGCTCAGATGGTAAAGAACTGCCTGCAATGCAGGAGACCCCAGTTTGATTCCTGGGTTGGGAAGATCCCCTGGAAAAGGGATAAGCTACCCACTCCAGTTCTTCCCCAGTAGCCATTTTATAACAACTCCTGATTTTCAGCTGGGCACAGGTTTACCC
Organism: Redunca redunca; assembly: GCA_006410935.1. Lineage (NCBI taxonomy): Eukaryota > Metazoa > Chordata > Mammalia > Artiodactyla > Bovidae > Redunca > Redunca redunca. The sequence continues at coordinate 97,480 of SJYQ01004663.1, forward strand.
AGAATAGGGATTACATTTCCCAGTGTCCCTTGCAAGTATGTATGATCACAAGATGAAGTTCTAGGCATTTTAATATAAGAGCAATGGTGTATTTAAAGGGATACTGGGATGCATCATTTTCATCATCATTTCTTCTTTCTTGCCAGCTAGACTGTGGATGGAAGAGCTGGAGCTCCAGCAGCCATCTTGGGAATGAAACTCATAGAAACCTAATTTCAAGAAAAGATAAAGTGCTCTTTCGACTTTAGGGAGATAACTGAGGTCCTGTCCATTTTTGTTTGTTTAGTTTATCACTGGCTTTTTTTTTTTTTTTCACTCCCTTAACCCACTTAAATAACCAACCGAGGCAGGAGAAACAAGACAGAACTAAGATCCCCCTAAACTTTCACAACTCTCTTATTTTTGCAACTCAATTTTCAGGGGTTCTTGATTTACTCAAACAATAGTCAACCCATAAGGTTTCAACATTTGTAATATTTTTACATGTTCTGTAGTATCAGACCCTGAATTCTAAGAGTTTCAGAAGGTGATCATGATAGTACAAAAGATATAGGAAATTCTTTTGAAGAAAGACAAACTCTAAGTGGCTCGGCAAATTCTTATCATTAAATGTCAATAACTATTTGCAGAAGGCTTATGTCTAATAAGCAACTGAGAAATATATTGATATTGGTTTTTACCTTTTAATTTTATTTGTTATTAGTTAATGTAAATGAAATTGCTCTAACCTTCATATAACCTCAACTGTGAGGGGAGCTGAGCTTCGACTATGTTTTCTGAGTAGTTATAAACACTATTTGCCTAGGTGATATCCCATTACATTTTCATTGATTGCAAGATCAGAAAACAGATTTTTTTTTTAAAGGCAAAACAAAAAGCACAATCTAAAATTAATGAAACATTTGAAACATAGTAGTTTCCCTGTACATTGTTATTGCAATATTGAGTCAGTCGATGAAGTTTTGAGATTTATACTTTTGAAAAATTCTTACATATAAAAGATTTTAAGGCAGGATTTCTCAAATAATGGCAAAGGAGCACTGCATCAGAATCGCTAGGGTGTTTGTTGAAAATGCTAATTCTCAGACTCCTCGGTCCCATCTAGTGAATCAGAATCTCTATGCATGCCTTGAGAATACGAATTTTAGAACCGTCAAGAGATTTTCAAGCACATTTAAGAACCTCTGTTCTACTGCTTTGTCTAGTGCGATGAAGTTTCAAGCTGTTTTTGCTGTTGTTACTTCCATATTTCTGTCAGTATCAAGTTCATGCCTTGTCCATTCTGCCTCCAATAATTATTTTGACCACAAAGTGAAAGGCAAGAATCATTACTGCACTGATTAACATTCACTCTTGGGGAAAAGGGAGTTTTTAGATGGGTACAGAGAATATGGATTGTCACACATATTTGTCAGTTGAGGGGAAGGTAAGTGTAATACAAGTACATTTTCCAAGATTTCAAAACCACTTTTGAACCAGCCAGGGAGGAGTCTGATTGTAATGTAAGGAATGACTCTGTTGAAAGGACAGGATAGCTTAATAGAGGTCTCCTATCTTGTTCTGTGACGGTGCTTCTGGGCTCTGGTGATGAATGTGTTCATTTTATGTGACTTGCTTTGGGTAAATAACCCAGTCCCATATCAGCTCTCCAGCCTTGGGCCGGCAGCGCTTGTGTGTGCGCACTAATGACGGTGGAAGGCGCCCGGGGGAGGGCCTGGGGAGGGGCTGCCCAGTGCGATCGCTCCCCTGGCACTTCCTAAGACTCCCAGTTCTTTCTCTGCAGCCGGTACTTGAAGACTCCAAGCTTTCCCCTCGGAAGAAAAAAAACCGTGTATCTAAATCAGCTGTACTCTATTCTCTTCCCTCGTTTCTCCCTCCGCCGGGCACCACCCCCACCCCTTCCATTGTGTGGTGCGTCTAGCTCGGCTTCCTGCGTGAGACCTTAACCTCACTTGGAGCACGAGGGATTACTGAGAATTTCGGAACCTTGAGTTGCAATGGAGCTGTACGGAAAGGTAAGCAGAAGGGAGCTCCTCCGCCTGCTCCGCGTGGAATCTTGCTTTCATGGACTTTGTGTGTGTGAGTGTGTGTGTGAGTATACTCGCGCGCGTGGGCGCCTTCTCAGTGCAACTGTGTGAGTAAACCGTTTTCTTTATGTGTGTACCATTCACTGTCGTTCTCCCCCGCGTTTGCTGAATGAGATTGTAAAACCATCCTACTCTGCCTATGGAAATGTACAAACTTTCCCGATTGGGAATGGGGAGGTGTAGGGCGGAGAGTTCCAGAACACAGTGCAGGTTTTGTTTAGATTGTCAATTAGCACAAGGTAGTGCGTTTCCTAACCAGGAAAATCACACTCTAGCTTCGGAAGCCGATAGGTAGCAAAGAAAAATCTCCAGCTGAGATGAATGAACTGAGGTCATTTTCGCCTGCACCTTGCGAGGAAACAGCCCGGGAGGCTGAGAGCACTAACAACCAGGAGCGAGTCCGAAAGAGAAGGGAGGCTCCGCGGCCGAGTCCTACTGGAGAAGCAGCCCGTTTAAATGCTGGCTTGCCGGGAAATGTAGTTTACTGCTCACCGGTTTGCGGGGAAGCTCAGCTAGGGTAGACTACAACTCCCAGGAGCACGCGGGGCTCCGGGCCAGTACGCGTGTGCAGCGCCAGGAAGGGACAGCTCCGGTGCTGATGTTGGAGCCGGTTAGCGAACCTCGAATGCAGAGTGGAGCGTGAAGCGCGCGGGCTGTGCACGCTTGACCAGGCGTCCGAGCCAGCACTGTGTTAGCCAGGGAGAAAGGACACTTTGCGAACAATGAGACACGAAGCTCCCATGCAGGTGGGTCTATATAGAAAGTGTGGCCTCGGGAGGAATGGAGAGAGACGGTTTCTCCCTTGCTCCAAGTACAAACTGCGCCCGATCTAAGGGAAGGTCTTAGGCAGCCATCCGCCGGGACGCGGTTCAGACTTGGTCCTGGGGACAGAACTCCGCTCCCCGGGGCTGTGATTGGGGTTGTTTTGAGAAGGGATAGGAGTATACATTATTTCCCCGGGCTCCACAAGGAGGATGAGAGTGTCTAGAACGTCAACCCGGGCAAACAAAAGTCAGAGGAACATGCCATCTCGTATTGCCATTGATTGTTCCTCCTGTCTTGCCTGGTTCGTGATCACGGTGCAGACACACCAGGTCTGGTGCTGCGAGCTGTCTACTGGAGTCAGTATACAGCAAATTCCGCTTAATTAAGAGCTCTCTAAGAAAGGAGAAGCCAATGTTAGGGTCCCCAAAGTCCCCTTTCTTCAATTAGGGTTCTAGTAATAATCAGCAAACACTTCAGGGCTTCACTCTTCCCAGAAGTATGCAAGCCCTTTATTTCTGTCCACACTGGTTTACTTCTGCGTTTCAGAGACTCTCCTCCAAGCTTTCCTGAGTACTGTGCCCATTTGTTTTCCGTTCCGATTCTTGTTTAAGTCACGTTCTTATGTTTGCTTCCTTTGACTCCCTGCAAAGGTGCCTCTGCCTAAGCATCTTGCTTAAGTTCTGTTTTTAAGTAAAGATGAGTGATGCTTTCTCGTTTGTATGTGCAATCAGTTAATACTAAACATCAGCCTGTGTTCATTATCAAGGAGAGTGATCCCATTGCGTAACAGAAAGGCACTTTATGAATGAATTGAGAGGGAATGGAACACACCGTTTGGAACCTGTTGTCTCTCTTGAGAACCCACCCCTGCTGCCAAATCCAGCAATATAAATGTTTGACTTTAATTTGAACTTAAAGGTTTTCCAACTGTTTTTCCTCAAAAAATCAAGGGTTTTAAACGTATGCGTCACTTTACTTTTCATTTATGGTGTGGGTTATGTATGGCCTTCCCAGGTGGCTCTAGTGGTAAAGAATGAGTCTGCCAATGCAGGAGATGTAAGAGACGCGGGTTTGATCCCTGAATCGGGAAGATTCCCCTGGAGAAGGGCATGGCAACCCACTCCAATATTCATTAATGGGTTATGTATATTAAGAGATGTGTTGACTGTTCAGTGAAAAAACTCTGTAGAATTTAACTGTTTGTTGAAGCATTATATTAATGAAAGCTCTCAAATTGCCTTATGAGTTTCTGAAAACTTGATTTGTTCCAGAGAACAGGTGCCCTGCTGTGTATCTTCTAATACCTGTCTTTGTGACTTAGTTTTTCATTACAGACCTGATGTGAAAAGAATCTGGACAGACAATAAAGGTACAGGCTGTTGTAATCAAGATGTATTGGCTTATGATAATTTCCCATTACTGGAGTTACTGCCAGGAGCCAACTGGCTACATTAATCACATTTGATTACAAGTAAACATTGACAGTAGACTTTAAAAGTAGATTGTTAGTATTTAACATTAACCCTATATATGCACTGAAGTCTTTATGTTAAAATAAATTACTAACAAATTGATCACAGTGCATCTTGACTTTTATTTTCTTACAGTAATTGCTTAGACTGTTCAGAAGAGTCATCAAAATATTACAGAACTATATGAAATTAGTGCCCTAAGAAATATTTTAAATCAGTTCATATCAACTTTGTAGTAGGCACTGCAATTCCAAAGTTTAGTCAGAACTTTAATGAATAACTAATATAAAAACAGGTAACAAAATTAATTTGCTTCTGCAGTTATTTTCATATTTGGGATGTATTTTATTCATTGGACTTGATTTTTTTAATTTAAAAATTTTAATGCCCAACCAAATGCTGTCTTGAATAACATGTACATTTAAAAAAATAAAAAACTTTTTTCTGTAGTATATTTAGTTAAAGCACATTTATTGATTCAATTTACCAAGTAAATTGTTATGGTGGCCAACTCTCAATTACTGTCAGGTTTTCAAAAATATATAATGATAAGAATAAAAACTATTAACATGCTTTATATATATATGTCTTAGCACTTGTACTTGTGAATCATAATCACATTCCAGATGACTTTGATAATGAAAATTTAATCAGATGAATAATTGACATTTTATCCATTTAAAGACCAAACCATATCATTTAAAATGCCAGTTTACTTTTTATATTTCTTAAATCAAATAACCCTTTAAAACTGTTCAATATATTTTAAAAAGTATTTATTGTGCCTTTGTACATAGCTTGGTGCTCAGTTCAGTATAGTTGCCTTTGATATATGCAAATTTTCTGAAGAATATGTCTCTTTGAGTTAATGCAAAATGCAGGATAATAGCACTAATACTCTTTGCTGTCTGTATTTCCTTTGCAACTAAATAACCAGGAATAGCATTTGGCAAATGTTCCAAATGATGGATTACAATTTTAATGCAGGAGATGGTCATTTTGTGTTTTTTCCTTTAGTGCCTCCATAAATCCTAAGGGCCAAATGAAATGGGGAATAGCAGTGCTCATGACTTAAGGGCAACACTTTCATGAACAAATTATCATTTGATTCAGGAGCCAGACTGAACAAATTCCCGTTTATCTGGTGCTTTGTCTGTGCCAAGCACTGTGCTTTGCATTCAGATCTGTGTGTGTGTATGTAAAATATAAAACAATCCTAGAGGTCACCATTACCTTAATTACAGGCAGATAACTAGAGCTTTATATGATTAAACAACTTGACCAACACGGTAAATTCAAAATTCTGCTAGATCTCTAGGAAGCCCATGTTGTTTCTGCTATTATTTTGGGTTCCTTAAGAAGACACAAAAAGGTGATATAAAGAATGAGCCAGGCTGATTTTCATTTGGATCAGAAAAAGGAAAATTATCTCTTCTGTTTATAAAATTATCTTATATAAACTAAATCAAATATTTGAGAAGGGTCAGTGTTTTAAAAATGGCTAGCTCTTTGTCTTCCTGGTTTGAATCTCTTATGGCTTGACTTACACTCTCCAAGGACCAAAGTGGAATTCATTGTGTTTAAATGCTTCATCTTCAGTTTTGTCATCCACCAGCTTTCTTCACGTAAGTATAGAGAGCCCTTTAACTACTTAGGAAACTTCAAAGAAACACAACTACTCAAACATGGAATAGTGTGCCAAAAAAAGGTTGTTTGGCTAAAAAGGAGGAGGATTCAAGAAAGAGTATGCGTGTAGGCTGAAGATGAAGTTGAGGTGAAAAGCACAATAGATATTAAATACAGCCATGCTGTATAACAACAACAACAAAAAAAACTTACAAAGAAACAAGACCACATTGTTTCATTTGTCTGTGAAAAGTCTATGGCAATCTTGCATTTTATTATTGTTGAATTTCTACCACATCCAACTTCAATTATGATCCCTTTATCTTTACATAAGAAATGGAAGTTTAGTCCTCATCCTTTACAGAGACGGAGAAAAGCCCTAGTTAACATTGGAGAAACAAGAACTTCTTTCTTACTTGATTTGAGCAAATTCCTGAAGTATCCACCTTTCTTCTGTAAGGGAAAGTGAAGGGTAGAGAGGGAAATTGCCATAAAAGCAAATTTCTATGGTGTAAGAATGATTTTCCGTTTTCAATTTAAAGAGCTGTGGACTCATACATGGCATAACCACAATTTCCCCCTGCCATTCTAAGCTTATATTGGAACTGCAGATTCCTTTCTTGACTATCATATTCCAAGAAGGAAATATGTTTTTATGATAAAAATTGAGTTTTCCTGGGAATTTATGAGCAGTTGCACCACCTGAAAAAAAATGTTGTATTGGTTAAAGGTCATCCAACAGTTTTCTCCATTTGTCATTCACTAATGAGTTGGACTGCAAGGAGATCCAACCAGTCCATTCTAGAGGAGATTAGTCCTGGGATTTCTTTGGAAGGACTGATGCTAAAGCTCCAGTACTTTGGCCACCTCATGCGAAGAGTTGACTCATTGGAAAAGACTCTGATGCTGGGAGGGATTGGGGGCAGGAGGAGAAGGGGACGACAGAGGATGAGATGGCTGGATGGCATCGCCGACTCGATGGACATGACTTTGGGTGAACTCCGGGAGTTGGTGATGGACAGGGAGGCCTGGCGTGCTGCAATTCACAGGGTCGCAGAGTCCGACATGACTAAGCAACTGAACGGAATGAGTTCCAGAGGTTCTAGGGGAACCCTCTTAATAGATCATAGATTTTTACCATGCGTCCTATGACCTGTGAAGATGAAATATTTTAGATTTATTTGGAATTATGTAAATTTTTAGCATTTCTCATTTGTTTATTTATAGTTTTTGAGATACTTTTATACATTGAAATGCATGAATATTAAGTGAATAATTTGATGAATCTTAATAAGTAGATACCTCTATGTAATNGTAATACATACCACTATAAAGATATAGAACATTTCCATTCAATCCAACAAGTTCCTTTATTACTTTCTTTTTCCGGTTAATCTACCGATATAGTAAGATCACCATAAATTAGTCCTGTTTATTCTAGATCTCTAAATAGTTCTGTAAAACATGCAAAATGAACGTATTGCAGAATATATAGAGTGTACTCTTAAGTCTAGCTTATTTTGCTCATTATAATGTGTATGGAATTCATTCATGTTGTTGCATGTGTCAATAATTCATTTTGTTTTATTGACACATACTGGTTTATCAATCTGCCTTACTTTTAAAATCTATTCTTCTGTTGATGGATTTCCAGGTAATTTCGTCAGGGGCTACTATAAGGAAGGTTATAAATGTTATCATATTGGTCTTTTTATAATAATATGTTTTTATTTCTCTTGGGTAGATACCTAAAAGTAGAATTGCTGAGGTAAAGGATAAGTCTTTGTTCAACTTTACAATAAGGAAACAGTCAAGTCTCTAGCTAGAATGGGAGTACCATTTCATATTCTCACCAACAGTGTGTGAACATTCTAGTGGCTTCACATCCTCAACAGTGTCTGGTGTCAGGGGCCTTTGAAATTAAGGCCACTTTAATTGGTGGTTATGGTGTCTCACTGTGATTTTTATTTGCATTTTCTGATGATTGTGATGTTTAACATATTTATATGTTTACTGACCATTTGCCTATCTTTATGTAGTGTCTGCTTAGCCTTTCATCCATTATCGGGGTTGTCTTTTTATTATTTAGTTGTAGGAGATCTTTATATAGTTTTTTTTTAATCTGTTTGTTTATATATTTATTTATATAGCTTTGAAACTAGTTCTTCAAATGTATTAAAATATTTTCTGCCAGTCTGTGCCTTGAATACTCATATCTTATGAGTGTCTTTTGATGAGCATTTTTATTTTAATGAAGTTTAGGTTATTAATTTTAGGTGGTGTCTATATCTGGATTCTGTACTTTCTTTGATTTATTTCTCTAAACTGTGTCCTGAGACCTTACTACATTTATTTGTTATTTCTAGTGCCCAGTTGCTCAGTTATGTCCGACTCTTTGCAGCCCCATGGGCTATATATAGCCTGCCAGGCTCCTCTATCCATGAAATTTTCTGGGCAGGAATACTGGAGTGGTTGCCACTTCCTACTCCTGGGGATTCCCAACTCAGGAATCTAACCCAAGTCTCTTGCATCTCCTGCACTGATGAGCAGATTCTTTACCACCATCAACTGAAATCCTTAAGTTCCTTAAGAATTTCTCTATAAGTGATTCTATGATTTGCAAATTTTCTTTCCAAAGACCTCCTCTTTTTTTCCCCCACTATTTCTTATTCCACAGGATAGGATAGCTAGTGCAGTGTTGAGAAGTGATGAGCAGGCATTTTTATCTTATTCCCAGTCTTGGGGGGAAGCCATCTTCCACTATTAAGTGTGAAGTTAGCTGTAATTGTTTTGTTGGTGGTGGTATAGATATCTTATCATCCAGAAGTTTCTTTTGAGTCCTAGCTTGCTGATAGTATTTGTTTTCAATATAAGTGGGTGCTGAATTTTGTCAAGTCCTTCTTCTGCATCTATTGCCACGATCACATGGTTTATCTCCTTTATTCTGTTGGATTATACTGAGTGATTTTTAGTTAATCTGACTAGTTAATATCTTTAGATAAAGTTTAGTTAATCTTTAGATAAAGCCAGTTAGTTATATATTCTCTGGATGTAATTTGTAATTTGTTGTAGATTTTTGCCTTTAAATTCAAAATGGATATTAATATATGATTTTCTTTTAACGCCTTTATGAGATTATAATATAGAAGTTATGCAGACCTTATAAAACAAGTGAGAAGTGTTTGGGAATTTGCTGTTTGAATGATTTTGTTGTGTAAGATTGATACATTTTATTCCTTAAAGTGTTTGGTAGAGTTTATCACTGAAGATATTGGAACCTGGAGTTTTCTTTTTGGTCAGTATTTCAAATGACACTTTTTTGATATACAAGTATCTCTATCATTCAACTACCTACTCTCTTATCTCCCTATCTCCCTTTAGCAGAATAGCCTTCTCCATACCCCATGCTGAGATGCCTGTGGCCTAATCTCTGGAACACACCAGTAAATTATGTTACATAACGAAAGAGCATTTGCAAATATAAGTCGTGCTATGTATGTTAAAATAAGATTGACCTGATTCTCAGGTGGGTCCAATCTAATTACCTGAGCCAATAAAAGCAGAGAATTTTCTCTTGCTGGAGTCAGAGAGATGTGGCAGAAGGGGAAGTCACAAGTTTGAAGCATGAGGATTGTTGGCTTAAAGATAAAGAAGGCTATATATCAAGGAAATAGGGATCTCAGTCCTGTAACCACAGCAACTGAATTCTGCCAACAACTTGTAAAAACTTGGAAGTGGAATCTTCCCCAGAACAGCCAGGTAGGAGTCCAGCCCAGCTGACACATTGATTTTCATCTTGTAAGGCCTCAGCGGTATGAGCAGAGGACCTAGCTAAGTTACCCTGTGTCCAGATTTCTGATTGTTAAGTAATGATTGAGTATTGTTTTGAACATTCAATATCATTGCAGGAGAAAAGTATTTATGCCTGTATAACATTTTCTATGTCATCATGGGTTGGTTTTGGTAAATTGTGTTTTTCACCTAATTTTTCAAATTTATCGACATAAAATTGTTCAAAATATTTTACTATCTTTTAATTTCTCTACATCTGTAATGATATCCCCTCTTTGATAATATAAATTCTCTTTCTTTCTCCCTACCTCCCTTTTACCAGTCTTACTAGATATTTATCAATATTATTAATGTCTTCAAATGACCAACTTTTGCCTTTGTTAACTTTTTTGTTATTTATTTTTTATTTTATTGACTTGGGATTTAAAAAAAACACCTATGTTCTTTATACTAACTTTAATGGAAGCATTTTGTTTATTAGGCTTCTTAAAGTAGAAATTTAGATCACTGAGTTTAAATGTTTCTTTTTAAGGATAAGCCTGGTATTTACAATGATAAATCTCTAACAACAACTTTAGTAGTTGACTCTCACAAATTTCTGAGTGTAGTATTTGTATCATATTTTAAACTATTTGCTTCTTGTGATGTTCTTCTTAATCAATGGGTTTAGAGATATATTGTTTAATTTCCCAAATACCTGCATCTTTTCCAGATAGTTTGTCAACATTGATGTCTAATTAAATCCTCTTGCTACTAGAGAACATATTCTTTAAGATTTCAGTCTTTGGGAAAAAATTTAGGCTTCTTTTTAGGCTACTGTGTGGTCTAGCTTCATGAGCATTTCACGTGATCTGTGAATGCTCCATGCAACAGTTGTGAAGTCGAGTGGTATTGTGTTGTGTTGGAATATCATGGTATTGCATGGTGTTGCTGAGATCATCTCTAACCTTACTATTTTGGGTCTAGTTATTTGGTCAATTACTGAGAAAAAGATTTTAAAATCTCCAATTATGATAGTCTTTCCATTTTTTTTAGTCCTTTCAGTTTAGCTTTTATATATTTTGAACATCTTTTATTAAGTGCACACACATATGTAATTGCTGTGTCTTCCTGAAAAAATTTCCTGGCTTTTGTTATGAAATTTCACTTTATATTTTTAGCAATGCTCCTTGTCTTAAAGTCTATATAAATACACTCTTTCTTAATAGTATCTCATGCATATACTCACACACATATTTATGCCTGTGTGTGTGTGTATATATAAAATATGTATATAGTCCTATTTTTACTTTCAACTTTTATATGACTTTATATTTAAAGTGTGAATTTTATGGTCTGAGTATAACTGGGCCTTGCAGTTTATCCAGGCTAGAAAATATCCTTTAGTTGGGATTTCTACCCATTCTCATATGTTGCATTTATCAATATGATTGGATTTAAAACCAGCATTTTGCTCTTTGTTTTGGGGTCAGCTTAGGGGTTTGAATTAGCTTCTGAGATATGTAAATTTATCCTTTTAACCAAATTTGAAAGATGTTTAGCTATATGTCTTCAAATGTTTTTCCATCTCTTTATCCCCTTCTTTTTTCTTCTGAGACTCCAATTACATGTATGTTAGACTTCAGATATTGTTCTACAAATCACTAGGCTTGCTTTATGTTTTTCTTACTCTTTGTCAGTTGTACAATATCTGTTGATTTATCTTCAAGTCATTGACTCTTTTTGCTACCGTCTGCAGCCTTTTGTTAAACCCATTGAGGAAATGTTTATTTCAGTCACTGTGTTTTTCCTTTCGGGCTCCATGTTGACTTCTTTTACATTAAAAATATGTTATATTGCCAAGTGAAGATAGATAACACTCTTTTGGGAAGAGATGTTTGAGTACTGGAAGAGTCTATAGTAGGATTAATTTCCAGTATTGTGTAGAACCAAGAAAACATGATAAAAAGTTATAAATAGAAAAAGTGATAAATATAAATAATACTAGTGCTTTGATTATTCCTTATAGATTTCTGGGGGAAATATTTATGTTCACATTTTAATTTTTATCATTTAATATTTCTATGATTGTTGTTTTTGTGATACTATGTTTTTCTTTGTGTTTTTCAAATAGAAGTGTGGGCTTCAAGACACTTTCAAAAATTTGAACAAGGTGCAAAATTATAAAAATAAAATCATTTCAATAATTGCTTCCCTTTGTCAACTAATATATTACTTAACAGCTTTAACTCTGAAGAAACGTCAACACCAACATGATTCAGATCGGTTTGAAGCATTATGTCAGTCTCACTGGGGTCATGAAATATTCTTCTGTCCACTAAATAGTGAAACCATACGAGTCAAGGTCCTAGGTCTTCAGTTGCCTTGTTATTGTTCAGTTGTTAAGTTGTGTCCAACTCTTCGTGACCCCACAGACTGTGGCATGCCAGGCACCTCTGTCCTCCACTTTCTCCCAGAGTTTGCTCAAATTCATGTCCATTGAGTTGGTGATGCTATCTAACCATCTCATCCCCTGCTGCCCCCTTCTCCTTTTGCCTTCAATCTTTCCCATCATCAGGATCTTTTCCAAAGTGTTGCCTCTCTGCATCAGGTGACCAAAGTATTGGAGCTTCTGCTTCAGCGTCAGTCCTTCCAGTGAATGTTCAGGGTTGATTTCCGTTCGAATTGACTAGTTTGATCTCCTTGCAGTCCAAGGGACTCTCAAGAGTCTTCTCTAGCACCACAGTTCGAAAGCATCAATTCTTTGGTGCTCAGCCTTCTTTATGGTCCAACTCTCACATCCATAGTGATGTCTCTGCTTTTTAACATGCTGTCTAGGTTTGTCATAGCTTTCCTTCCAAGAAATAAGTGTCTTTTAACTTCATGGCTGCAGTCACTGTTTGCAGTGATTTTAAAGCCCAAGGAAATGAAATCTGTCACTGTTTCCACTTTTTCCCCTTCTATTTGCCATGAAGTGATGGGACCAGATGTCATGGTCTTAATTTTTTGAATGTTGAGTTTCAAGCCAGCTTTTTCACTCTCCTCTTTTACCTTCATCAGGAGGCTTTGTAGTTCCTCTTCACTTTCTGCCATTAGAATGCTATTATCTGCGTATCTAAGGTTGTTATTTTTCTGGCTTTCCTAGTTGCCTAGTGAGTTGTAAAAGGATAGGGTCAGTAGTTCCCTGATGAACTCTTCAGCAAGCTGATTGGATTGAGTGCAGCATTAGGAATTTAGCTCTGGCAAACCTAAAGAGCCTCATTTTGTGCCCACTTGGCCACCTGAGAAAACCCTGAAACATGGTCACTTTGCTCCTATACTCTCAGCTTTTCGTGGTCTGGGAACCCAAATTATAAGGTAACTTGAAGAGGTGATCCTCCTCATAGTCTACCTGCTTTTAGTTTAATTACTTATTATTTGTTGGGAGCAATTCAGATGCACATCTGAGTCTCATCAACTAGAAACTCTTGGTAGCCAACAGGATGAATGGTTCCTGCTAAAATAGCCACAGCTTGAGGACCATTACAGAGCTTGAGGAAAGACCATGTTCAGTACCGATTAGCAAAATATGACCCCCACATGACCCTTATCTATGGTCTTTGCAGTTAAAGGCAGTTTTTCCTTTGACTGTTTGATTCACTGAACACCTGTCAGTAGTAGGGCTGATGAAAGGCAACAATAGAAACACACACCTGTGCATGTGAGCACTCTTTAATAAGTATGCTTGGGCAGGCTGGGTCTTTGTGGTAAATAATAGTAGCAGTGGCTTTAGAATGAAAAGCCCAGATGATTATAAGTATAAAAGTGGCTCTGTCCGTCATTCCCATTGCACAGTCTGGAAACACAACTATGTAGACTGCTAACCCAGTTTCCTCGAGAATGGTCCAGATAGTCCCATTGTCTCATAAATGTGTGGGTCATGGGGTTTGTACCCCTATACATGACTGGAAGGGAAATGTCCAGATTTTGAAGGAATCTATAGCAAATCCCTGGAGGCATTTTTCAAGGGCTTAAGTATTTAAAACTAATATGAAACATCTGTAAAATGTTTAAAAAAACATGAAATGAAGTGAAATGTTTAATGATGAAATTTGCGAGGGGGGGAGCAGGAAGCACATGTTAATATTAAAAGTTTTTATTTTCCCCATTGGAGATTTTTAGAGTATTTTACTAGGTGTTTTTATGAGAGTTTTTTTTTTTCTTTCTTTTTACCATTTCTTTTACTGGTAAAAAGAAATGTCTACTGTTAACGTATGTCTACTCTTTTACATATGTCTATTGTTTAGCCTTTTTCTTCTTCTCAGGAAGAAGTATTCTTTATTTTGTGGTTTCAATTTAGACACTGGCGTCCTCTAGCTATTAGGTCCCTTTTTATGGAATGGAGGGAAGTAAAATCTAATTGTGGGTTATTTTAAAAAATGACTGATGAGGGAAGTCCAGGCCATGTCCCACAGAGCCTTGTGTGTTATGAGGACAGGATTGCTACCTCTTCCTAGGTGGTGCCTTCTCCGAGTCTGACAGAGAGCTCTCAGTGAGTTGTATCACTGATCCTTAGAAGATTCTGACTCCTACCAGGGCAGAGTTAATTGTACCAACGTTTCTCGGAATTCAGCTTTTCTGGGCAGGCTGGGCATTCTAGGGTATAGACTTTCTGTGCCAAGTCAACATTCTGGCGAGATCTGCTGTCCCCATCAGTGAAAGAGATGGCTGGTGAAGACGGCAGCTGATAGAGAGCTCTAGGGTCCCCATGGATCCGGGACTCAGTGTCAGATTGCTCAGTCTCCTCGTACATACATCCTGAGCTCTTGACAGTGGGCACCTGCCCTGGCTTCCCTGCCAACACTTGTTAATCCAAAAATTCTAAACCTGACTGATCCAGAGAATCACATGGGGAGCTTTAATAATTTAGATCCCGGCCCCACCTTGAATATTCTAATTTTGCAGAATTCAGGAGGAGTTTCCCAGGTTTGGAAATCTTGGATGTAGTGAAGATTCAGTTTTGAATTCCTAAGTAAAGACATATCCAGCTCTAGAGAGCAGGTATGTGTGTGTATGTTAGTTCCTCTGTTGTGTCCGACTCTTTGCAGCCCCATGGACTGTAGCCCGCCAGGCTCCTCTGTTCATGGGATTCTCCAAGCAAGAATACTGGAGTGGGTTGCCATTTCTTACTCTAGGGCGTCTTCCCAACCTTTTGCCTCCTGCATTTGGCAGGCGGGTTCTTTACCGCCTGAGCTACCAAGGAAGCCCGAGAGCAGGTATATGAGAACACAATGTCTGGTATTTCTTGCTACCAAAAAATGATGAGAAGGCATATACATTTTATCCATATCTATGAGAAAGTTTTAAAGGATTTTTTACATTTTGTTGCTAAGAGAAAGGCTCTTTCATTTTTATAAATTGACATCTACATTTAAGAAGTGTGAATGTCAAGAATGTTTGATGACTTTTTTATATTTTAGACTTAATTTTGTTTTAAAAGAGCTGTATATGGAGAAGATGTTGTTTGGCTTTGCAGGGTCTTGGATTTTCAACCAGTCCTCCTGATTGCACCACCTAGAAACATCAAGTAGGATCTACCATCCCAGCTTGCAGATTTTAACACTGAAAGTTCTGCTGTGTACTATGAAACACCTCAGTTTTGGGCAAACAAGAAAGTTGGTGACTCTAGCCACACCCTAGGAGCAAGACACATGGTGTCTTTAATCCTAAGGCCATTCCAGACCACCTGGACTCTGATGGACTTCCCTAGCAGGCCTAGGATTCCCCTTTCTCCAGTCATGCACTTCCACGCGCCAAACTTTTGTTGAACTTTCTGTGCTACTTCTCTTTGTCTATCTGGAATTTTACTTTTGTGGATACCTTTTGCATTATTTTAGAGAGGTGTTAGCAAATGATGGAAATAACCATCCTGTGTGCAAGATACTGTTTATTTATTGTGGTCTTTAAAATTTTTGTTTCTGTTGAGATAGAATTGAAATATATTTAACATTGTATAGCTTTAAGGTGTACAACAATTTGACTTGATATGCTTGTGTATTATAGTACAGTCACCACGATTGTGTTAGCTAATACCTCTACATATCATATAATTATCATTTCTTGTACATGGTGGGAACAATAAGTTCTAGTTTTATAGAGACTTTGAAGTTTATAATACAGTATTGTTGTCTATAATGTTATTGTGGACTTTGATGGTTTATCAAATTGCACATCAGAGATTAGGTGAAACTTTACCTAAAACCTATTCCAAGGCCCCAAAAGAAGAGAGCTTCCCCCTAACTACTAGGAGTTAGTTCCTAGAGCCCCCTTTCTTTTTAAAATCTTAAACTATAGTTGATTTACAATATTATGTTAATTTCTGTTGAACAGCAAAGTGATTCAATTATATATATATATAATGCACACATTCTTTTGCATATTCTTTTCAGCTTTGGTTTATCGTAGGATATTGAGTATAGTTCCTGGTGCTATACTTAGGACCTTGTTCTCTATTTCTGTGAGTCTGTTTCATAGGTAAATTTATTTGTGTCATATTTTAGATTCCACATGTAAGAAAGATCATATGGTATTCATCTTTCTGATTTACTTCATTTAGATTGATAATCTCTAGGTCCATCCATATTGCTGCAAATGGCATTTCATCCTTTTTTTTATAGCTGAGTAATATTCCATTGTGTGTATGTATCACATCTTCTTTATTCATCTGTTGATGGACACTTAAGTTGTTTCCATGTCTTGGTTATTTTGAATAGTGCTGCTATGAACATAGGGGTACAAGTATCTTTTTGAATTATCGCTTTGTCTGTATATATGCTTGGGAGTGGGATTACTGGATCATATGGCAACTCTATTTTTAGTTTCTTGAGAAACCTCCATACTGCATTAGTTTACATTCCCACCAATGGTGTTCCCTTTTTTCCCATACCCTCTCCTCATTGTAAGTGTTGATTTTCATTTCTCTAATAATTAGTGATGTTGGGCATCTTTCACATGCTTGTTGGCCACCTATATGCTGGAGCTCCCTTTCCCTTTTTTTTTTTTTTACCATTTGCTACTTGGATTCTGGGCTTCCCTGGTGGCTCAGATGGTAAAGAATCTGCCTGCAGTGCAGGAGACCCAGATTTGATCCTTGGGTCAGGAAGATCCCCTGACGAAGGGAATAGCTACCCACTCCAGTATTTTTGCCTGGAGAATTCTTTGGACAGAGGAGCCCAGAGGGCTACATAGTCCATGGGGTCAAAAAAAGTTGGACATCACTGGGTAACTATCATTTTCACTTTATTTGGATCCTGCCTGCTTATTAGCTCCCATTCAATTTCCACAAAAGTCTGGCCACACCCAAGGGTTTCATGAATTTAGTTAAAAAGAAAAACTCTCCAAAATTACTGGGTGGCAGGCAGTGTCATAGGACACAGGTCTATGACCAGGTCACATCATCACTGGCCACATTCCCCTCCCCACAGTCTCTCCAGACTACAGGACACTTCTATCTGCACACAGGTATGCAGACTGTCAGCTTCTATCATGAAAAGTGTTTTGATGACTGCTCTTTGTTCCATGCCATAATATTAAAATGAGAGAGTAAACATAAGGTGTTTATTTTGCTAATTATTAAGCTGTACAGAGTTGGAGTGTTGGGTATCAAAGTCTCTTGCACTCTAGAGTTAGGAAATGAGAGGGATTATGTCTTATAAAATTAACCATTTCCATTTCAGAGAGCAGCACAAGTAAGAATTGGGAGAAGGTGAGTGGCTTCTATATCATTTCAACATAACAAGAGGAATAAGAAAGATGATGATGGATGTTCTATTCAAGGACTTTACACATGCCAACAATTTTACTTTGATGATTTCACTATCATTCCTATTTTCTAGATGAGGAAATTGTAGCTTATGATTGTTAAAACAAAAACCTTGCCCAAGTTTGTACAGGTAGAAGACCTAGGATTCCTTCTCAGGCAACCTGACCCAAGAGCATGTGCCCTTTACCTATATCCACATCACACCAAGAATGTGGAATGCTCTTTTTCACAGATGTGTCTGCTGCACATAATTTCAGAGCTGGTAGTAAAGAAGTACAATGGTGTTTCTGTTTTCATGCTTTGATTATAAAGCTTGGGTTACCAGCAGCTAGGTGTTCCCCATCTCTCTAGGACTACACTAAAGACCCTCTGGCTTCAGCATCCATGAGGATGTGCAGGAGTTACTGGGCTGAGCTCTGCTTCATTGCAGCTGTCAGCCCTGAATCGCTGGAGTGGGGAGAGCTCTCCCAGCCACCGCGGTTCCCTTCACAGGAGATCATGCTCACAGTCTTCTCTCTCTGTGATCTGAGCGTCCCCTTATCCCTCTGCTTCACAGCCCTGTGCAGGCTCTCCCCCGCCAGGAACCCTCTGTAACACACCAGGAATCAGGAGTGAACTACAGCTTGGGCTGAGAACACTGGTTCTCTGTGTTTGATACTAATAGGAACCATTTTTAAAGGCTTTGATAAACTTCATTTCCTTTTTCTTGACACTGTGGTAACAAACATCTATAGATTTCAAAGGAGGTGTGAAAAGTGTTACAATGAATTTTAAAATATATCAAGTTTAGCTCTTGCCTCTCTTCAACAGAGGAATGGATTTTTTTTTTCTAGAAGTGGGAAAAAGAAGGACCCATACCTCTTTCAATATTCTCTGTGATTGAAACTTGTTGGTTTGATGAAGAGAAGAGTGAAATAGCTGAGCCTGCATGTCTGTAATTCTTTTTTTAAAATATATATTTATTTTAATTAAGAAATTTGTTGGCGTATAGTTTATTTACAATGTTATGTTAGTTTCAGGTATACAGCATGGTGATTCAGTTATACGTATATTCATTCTTTTTCAGATTCTTTTTCCATTTAGGTTTTGCAGAATATTCAGTAGAGTTCTCTGTGCTATACAGTACATTATAACCCATTTGCTCCAGGTCATGAAGGTTCAGTCAGTACATGGAGAAATCAGGATATCCTCTTGAAAAACAGGGACCCCCTTCTACTTCAGCTCTTTTCAGATACTCTTAATTTTGTCTTTAAAATGGGGATAATGGCTTCAAGTTTCCTGTTCAGTATAGAGGGACCTTGGAAGTGGTCACTGCTATCCGCATATAAGAGAAAAGCTGAACAAACTGAAAATTAACAATTCTTCTTAAATACATCAGAGAATTGAGGTCACAGGGGAAAATGCTGCCACCAGACTGGGGAGAATCACAATTTACTGGAATAGAAACCTCCACGGGGATCAGTACTACAGGAGGAAAACCTAAATGTAATTGATGAAGAAAACGTAGCCTGTAGTTGATGAATTGCTAGAGGTGCCATGTGGACAAGTCTAAGAGATAAAAACTCCAGGGGGCCTCACACAGTTTTGAATTTTACCTCCAAGAGCTCTGCTAAAACTCTCATAGTTAAGGTTGGAAAAAAAAAAAAATTCCCTTATGCTTCTATCGGGGGCTGAGGAAAGGTAGCCTTTCTGAAATACACTCAGGACATTCCGTTCCTCTAACACAGGGGTGCTAACAGTTAGATATTGATATCTGGGGGGCAGTGAAAGGATGAGATGTGATAATATGTGTAAAGCATGTAGTATAGTGTCTGTAAGAGCTGATGTCACATTTATTTTACCATTTTCCTGTGCATCCACCATGTGTTATCCACATGTACTAAAGCAGCTATGCATGGAATAGATCCAGATACAGTCTGCAAGAATTTCTGTGAAACTGAGCTTGAGGAATATCCTTAAAACTTAGAGCAACTTTCATCTTGGAAGTGTAACTATAATTTGGTGTACCATCATATACATTCCCCAGGAGTCCCATGAAATAGTAATTCATTCCCTTCCAACACAAGGAAAAGAGACAATTTCCCAATGCTGCTTTACTTCCTAGGTCCCTTAGTTCAGAAACCAGGGTTAGAAAAGCCACTCTTTACCCCCTAGTGTCCTGGCAACTTCCAGTCCCCTGGACAGCATCTTTTCAGCTCAGTGGTGATGGGTCTGCAGTGACACGGGTTTATTGCTTCTCAACTGGCTCTCGCCAGAGCAAACAGTAGCAGACACACAGAGAAATTGTTGGCTGGAGACTGCAAAGAACATCCCAGTTACAATCCATTCTAAAGAGACAAACACAGAGGCAGGCAAACAAGCACAGAGGAGCCCTTCGCTAGAAGAAACCACCAGGGGCCAGGTGACAGGTGTTGGAAAATCCTGTGTTTTAATATTTTCCTTCTTGGTTTTTAAAATTTAGTCTTTCCTTTGGAAATCTCAGAAATAATTCCTTTTATTGCTCTTTCCTTTTCCCTCAGGTAACAACTGAGATTTGAAACTAATTTATGTATTTCCATACTTCTCATATATAAGGCCCATCCTTACTTTCACTCTTCCAGTTTCAAAGAATTGCATTTCATTTTCTGGATAATTTACCCTCCTTCTTCTTCCCATTGACCTTCAGGCTGTTACTAGTAGTAGTAGATGGAACACAGTACATTTAAAATGACTTCTTTCTGTTCTTCTCATCAGATGCACAAAACAGCTTAGTGTAGTTTAGTTTCTTAAGCACCGAAGGGAATTCCTGCAGATAATTTGGCTTTCTTATTCATTTGGAAAAGCTAATGTTCAAAAATTCCGAAGTAGACTGTGGTTGCCTGTGCTCGTCAAAGGTAATCTGCTTGGTCCCTGGTCAGTAGGACTTCTGGGGAAACTGTAATTAAAATTAAAAATGACACGTCAATTAAATATATGATCTGTTCACTTGCTATTGAACCAAGGCACACCCAGAGAGCCAGCACAGTGACTTTGCAAGGCGCTAACTCCCAGAGGTTAAAAATTTGCTTCAAACTTGCCAAGTTCCTTAAGGACATATTGTAGAGGTCTCATTCATAGATTTATATATTCAGCAGGGTAAAAATAAATTGTTATTTGTCTACCAACTTATTAGCATTTTGATTAGCATCTTAAGTGCATATATATAAAATGCATACTGATTAAACTTAGGAATGAGATCTGGAAGGGATAACTAATATTTTTGATGAAAGGACATAAAGTTATCAGAACAGAACAGATTGGAAATCAAAACAAGCAAAAGGAAGTGTAATAGAAAACATATAAAGGTTGACACTTTCATTAAAAAGTACATTGCCAAGGCATAGGATCAGGATAGGGGAGACCCACGTTTTTAACAGTGAATATGAATAAAGGTGCTCAACACTTGAGAATTACTTTATTGTTAAGTCAAGTGTGATAGGACATAAGAATATTATTATATTCTGCACTGACCAGATAACTATCTGGAATATTATGACCAATCGTAGGAGCCATGCATGGGATTTTGACATCTGCAGAGATGTCAGCTTTAACCGAGATGTGTGGGCTGTTTTGAGCACGTCCCGTGTGGAACAGGGATAAGGCAATGGCACCCCACTCCAGTACTCTTACCTGGAAAATCCCATGGACGGAGGAGCCTGATAGGCTGCAGTCCATGGGGTTGCGAAGAGTCGGACACAACTGAGCAACTTCACTTTCACTTTTCACTTTCATGCATTGGAGAAGGAAATGGCAACCCACTCCAGTGTTCTTGCCTGGAGAATCCCAGGGACGGGGGAGCCTGGTGGGCTGCCGTCTCTGGGGTTGCAGAGAGTCGGACACGACTGAAGCGACTTAGCAGCAGCAGCAGCCAGTGTTCTTGCCTGGAGAATCCCAGGGATGGCAGAGCCTGGTGGGCTGCTGTCTGTGGGGTCGCACAGAGTCGGACATGACTGAAGTGACTTAGCAGCAGCAGCAGCAGCAGCACGTGGAACAGAGGGGCTAAAGAAGCTGAGATTATCCAGTCAGGAGGAGAGGATGCTTATGGAGCTGTGATTCTGACACCCGAAGTTTTTTCAGAGGGTAAATGAGTCAACTCCCTTGATTCATAAGGCAGAACACATGAACAGAATCTATAGGGAAGTAGATTTTAACTCAAATTTAGGAAAGGAAATGTTAACAAGTGTAGTTGTTCATCAGTGAAGTAGGCTGTTTCACAGCCTAGCGAACTTTCTGTCACTGGATGGGGAGGGCTAGGCTAGAATACCAGTGTCATGCCAGCAAGAGGGACACTGTGATAAGTGGAAGGACAACCCTCAAGAAAGAGTCTTTCCCACTCTATGATTCTTTTAATTAATTTAAGATTAATACAATTAAAAGGCTTTTCTCATATCTATCTTTTATAAAATCCAGTTTGCTCTCTGGGACTTCCTTCGTGCCTGCTCATGTTTTCATATTTTCCCATGAACGTTTCAGAAATGTTCACATGAGCATATTTAAAAGGGTAGGCGGGGAGGGAGGTGGGAGGGGGGTTCATGTTTGGGAACGCATGTACACCCATGGTGGATTCATGTCAATGTATGGCAAAACCAATACAGTATTGTAAAGTAAAATAAAGTTAAAATAAAAATTTTTTAAAAAGCTGAAAAACCAAAAAAAAAAACCCACCAAGAAAAAGGGTAGGCAAACTTACATAGTGACTGTATGTCCCTTTGACATTCATATGCTGTCAGATTGCTTCATTTTTTATTGGGGTATTATCGATTTACAATGTTACATTGCTTTCAGGTGTACAGCACAATGAGTCAGTTACACATATACATATATCCGCTCTCTTAGGCTTTTTTCCCCATACAGGTCATTATAGAGTATTGAGTTGAGTTCCCTGTGCTAATACAGTAGGTCTTTATCAGTCACCTCTTTTATACTAGTGTGTATATGTCAATCCCAATCATCCAATTTATCCCTCTCCCCCTTTCCTTCCTGGTAACTCTAAGATTGTTTTCTACATTTGTGACTGTTTCTGTTTTGTAAATAAAAATTGCTTCTTTTCTGTCCTCGGCAAGATTAGGGCAGTCTACTCCATTCTGTATGCCAGGATTTATTTCATTATTCTAAAGTTTAATGAAACACATATGCATTCTGAATGCACATCTTTGGGACTCACTGAGAATCTTATGGGGCTCCCCTGGTGATGCAGATGATAAAGAATCTGCCTGCAATGCAGCAGACCAGGGTTTGATCCCTGGAGAAGAGAAGATTCCCTGGAAAAGGGAATGGTAACCCCCTCCAGTATTCTTGCCTGGAGAACTCTATGGCCAGAGTGGCCTGCTGAGCTACAGTCCATGGGGTCTCAAAGAGCTGGATGAATCCTACTGGGGATATAAATCAGGAAATAGTTTAAAGAAACCGCATACCATCTTCAAGGGTAGCAGGTTACAGACTCTTCTAATTAATCCTTTGGTCTTCTAATTAATCCTTTGGAGGATCTAGATCCACATATCCACCAGCCTCATCCTCGCTCATCCTCTGTCCTCCTGCCACCTTATTTGCTGCCACAGCAACTGGTATAATCAGCCTTTAAAATTGAACATCTTCTATTTCTTATGCTGGAGAAAATTCCAGTATGGTTTTCTCTGTGTAAATCTCTGCAGTTACATTTAAAAAGTATATATAACGATGGTGCCTATATTTCTGCAGATTTTGGAACTGGTCTAATTTTGGACTAGGACTTGGGATTGATTAGCTTTCTTTATCACATTTTCTTTCAAGGCATCCTAGAAATCCACAGGACTCAGAATTCCACCTCAGGGTAATGGTAGGTAGGTAATCAGGCTAAGAAAATGAGCAGATCTAGAATAGTCGTAGAGTTGTTTTCCGACTATGGCTTAACTGAACATGCTTAATTCAGAACCTAGTATCTGATGGTAAAAAGGTCTTAACAAAGACCAACTGCAGGCCTGGTGAAGCTTAGCACCTCCATAAGGGGGTAATCTTGATTGGTGAAAGGCTTATGTCTGTGGGAATAGGAGTGTCAAATGAAACAGTTACCTGGCTTTCCGGGATGTCAAAATTTGTCAGAGCAAGACATCATTGTTCAAACCAATAGTCAAGAATTACAATCCTATTTTTGTTCTTGGCAGACTGCTTGTGTTGGGGGAAGTTTACCTTAGCATGTAGGTTCCTGGGTCAGAAAGGAAAATGATGATACATGCCTGTTTTACTGGCCCAGTTTTTCCCACTGATAAACAATCATAACAGTTGTATTTACTGAAGACATCTGTGTGGTTCCATGGACATAAAATAGAGAAATGCTTAAGCTTATATTTATTAAGAAAGTGTGAAATGCAATCAGAATGTTTACTGTCCTTAAATTTCATAATATATACAGATTTTCTTTTTGCTTTTATTCTTGTTCATATGGTTGTATTCTCCTACTGGCAGTATTTATAAAAAGAAAATACATTATTGCACCGTCTCTCGTTTTCTTTTTCCCTCAGTTGGTTAACACATGCACAGCTCTGATTTCAGCAGCCAGTATGGTCTTAGATGAGACTGAGCACTATATATTGTTTCTAGTGTTCAGCTGTCTTCTGGGGCTTTTCTCTTTCAGTTCAGTTCAGCAGTTAGTCATGTCCAACTCTTTGCGACCCCATGGACTGCAGCATGCCAGGCTTCCCTGTCTGTCCTTCACCAATTCCCAGAGATTACTCAAACTCATGTCCATCGAGTCGGTGATGCCATCCAGCCATCTCATCCTCTGTTGTCCCCTTCTCCTCCCACCTTCAATCTTTCCCAGCATCAGAGTCTTTTCAAACAAGTCAGTTCTTCGCATCAGGTGGCCAAAGTATCGGAGTTTCAACTTCAGCGTCAGTCCTTCCAGTGAATATTCAGGACTGATTTCCTTTAGGATGGACTGGTTGGATCTCCTTGCAGTCCAAGGGGCTCTCAAAAGTCTTCTGTAACACCACAGTTCAAAAGGATCATGTCTTCAGTGCTCAGCTTTCTTTATAGTCCAACTCTCACATCCATATATGACTACTGGAAAAACCATAGCTTTGAACTATATGGACCTTTATTGGCAAAGTAATGTCTCTGCTTTTTAATATGCTGTCTAGATTGGTCATAACTTTTCTTCCAAGGAGCAAGCGTCTTTTAATTTCATGGCTGCAGTCACCATCTGCAGTGATTTTGGAGCCCCCCAGAATAAAATCTGTCACTCTTTCCAGTGCTTCCCCATCTATTTGCCATGAAGTGATGGGACCAGATGCCATGATCTTAGTTTTCTGAATGTTGAGTTTTAAGTCAACTTTTTCACTCTCCTCTTTCACTTTCATCAGGAGGCTCTTTAGTTTTCCTTTGCTTTCTGCCATAAGGTTGGTGTCATCTGCATATCTGAGGTTATTGATATTTCTCCTGGCAATCTTGATTCCAGCTTGTGCTTCCTCCAGCCCAGCATTTCTCATGATGTACTCTGCATAGAAGTTAAATAAGCAGGGTGACAATATACAGCCTTGACGTATTCCTTTACCTATTCGGAACTAGTCTGTTGTTCCATGTCCAGTTCTAACTGTTACTTCCTGACTTGCATACAAATTGCTCAAGAGGCAGGTCAGGTGGTCTGGTATTCCCATCTCTTTCAGAATTTTCCACAGTTTATTGTGATCCACACAGTCAAAGGCTTTGGCATAGTCAATTAAGCAGAAGTAGATGTTTTTCTTGAACTCGCACACTTTTTCCAAGATCCAGCGGATGTTGGCAATTTGATCTCTGGTTCCTCTGCCTTTTCTAATTCTAGCTTGTACATCTGGAAGTTCACTATTCATGTACTGTTGAAGCCTGGCTTGGAGAATTTTGAGCATTATTGTGAAATTAGTGCAATTGTGCAGTAGTTTGAGCATTCTTTGGCATTGCCTTTCTTTGGGGTTGGAATGAAAACTGACCTTTTTCCAGTCCTGTGGCCACTGCTGAGTTTTCCAAATTTGCTGGCATATTGAGTGCAGCACTTTCACAGCATCATCTTTCAGGATTTGAAATATCTCAACTGAAATTCCATCACCTCCCCTAGCTTTGTTCATAGTGAGGCTTCCTAAGGCTCACTTGACTTCACATTCCAGGATGTCTGGTTCTAGGTAGTGATCACACCAACATGGTTATCTGGGTCATGAAGATCGTTTTGTACAGTTCTTCTGTGTACTTTGGCCACCTCTTTGCCATCCCCCTAGTAGAGAGATGGGATTTCCCTGGTAGCGCACTTGGTAGAGAATCTGCCCGCAGTGCAGGAGACCCAGGTTCAATCCCCAGGTTAGGAAGATCCGCTGGAGAAGGAAATGGCAACCCACTCCAGTATTCTTGCCTGGAAAATGCTATGGACCCAGGAGCCTGGTGCGACTTAGCAACTAAACCACCACCAATAGAAGGAGTACTTATTAATCAGATTTTATAAGGAATGAAAAAAGACTGTCTAGCCAAAGACTTTAGCCAGACAGTAGAACTTTCTGCAGTTATGACAGTGCCCTGGACCTGCACTATCCAGTGTTGTAGCCACTGACCTCAAGTGGCTCTTGGGCATTTGAAATGTGGTTAGTGTGAATGAGGAGCTGAATTTTTAATTTTATTTAGTTTAAATATAAACAGGCATATGTGACTAGTAGCTACTGTATTAATGAGCACAGCAAACAAAGAATTCATAGCATCAGCAAAGATAATTGGGTAAATGCATGATCAGTGGGATTCACCCTTCTAACTGCCTCATTTCTATACGGAGCCAGATGTTACTTAGAGTAATGCAGCCGGATTTTTGATAGATGTTAAAATGGTCATCGAAAAAAGATGAGGGAAAACCCACCCAGAGGATTTTTAATTCTTATAGAGATGATTCTCTATTCTGTGCTGGTTTCTTTATACATCTGCCATACAGATTTACCGTTGGCTATTTTCACAAGTGTTTCAGGCTAGATAGTACTTTTTTTTCCATCTTGTAGAAGAGAGGAAACTGAGGTACACTGATTTAAAATAAAAAAACCTCAATATTCCAGAGCCAGTAAGTGGTGGAACCAAGGTTTGAACCCAGGTAGAGTTCTTCATGAATGCATGTGCAGTGAATCTTACCCACATTGTCTTTAGAGCACATGTGCATATTTCCTTAGTTCTCTTTGGGAACTGGGCTGGGAGGTGTTAAGAACGTGAGCCCTGGCACCACACTGGTTGATTTGAATCCTCCCTCTACTACTTACAAAGTGTGTGAAATTGAGCAAATTACTTAGTATCTCTGAGCCTCAACTGTCTCCTTTTAATACGTAAATAATAAAGGCACCCGCTTATAGGGTTGTGATGAGGGTTGACAGTTCCTGGCACATTGTTTGAACCATATATATTTGTCATTATCATTATTTTTTATTTGAAAGAGATTGATCATGTATGTAAGGATGGTGATTTAAAGTGATATCAATAGATGAAATAGAGATAGGCTTTGGGTATGCGTCCCTAGAAAATAAGAGAGACCCTAATAATTCAGATAACTCAGGGAAAAGCACCCTGCTGTTTAGCCACTTTGGTGTCGCTGTCACTGGAATTACAAAGTTCCAGAATCTGCATGCCCTCATATCTTCGCTTTTCATTTCACATCTCCTTTGGTGTCTTTGATTCGTTCTGAATGCTGAGCAGTGACAAACACTAACACAGCTGGAAAGAGCCGTAAGATTTGCTTTTCTGTCTTCCAGCAGGGAATTATTGCCATGGATACCAGCATCAGAGGAAGGCTGGGGAGCTCTCTCAACTTGTCTCCTAAGTGGTCTGACATCTGTTTCTGGCAAGGCCAATAATGAATGTGCTGCTAGCTTCACAGCAAACGGAAGACTCATCCACACCTCTTTTGTTTTTCCCCCACAGATGGCCTCTGCCCAAGATGCCAGGTATGGCCAGAAAGACTCCTCTGATCAGAACTTTGACTACATGTTCAAACTGCTCATCATTGGCAATAGCAGCGTGGGGAAGACATCTTTTCTCTTCCGTTACGCGGATGACTCCTTTACGTCTGCGTTCGTCAGCACAGTTGGGATCGATTTCAAAGTCAAAACTGTATTCAAAAATGAAAAGAGAATTAAGCTTCAGATTTGGGTAAGTGACTTTGAACCGACAGCATCCTTCAGCGAAGGACATTGACCATGTATGTGTGTGAGGCAAACGCTTTCTGCCTTGTTCTGATCTCATGGGGGTCCATCAGCCTCCATTGCCAGGTTCTTTGCCACAGCACATTCTAGTTCAAAGGCCAAGAGAGTGATGCCTCTCTAGGGTGTGGAGACTGAATTAGACCTTGTTGTCATTTGATGCTTCTTAAGACTCTTCAGAAGAAAGAAAACCCAAATGTCTGTCTGTCTGTGGTAAGGAACACTCAATAGAAAGTCTGGCTCTGTTTTGTACGATCTGTGTGACCTGGAGCAAGTCTCTGAGTCCGTCTCTGACACTTTTCTAATTGACAAAATAGGCAAACTGAAACTAGCCTTTTCAGGTCACAGGAAGCAGCCTGCCCTGGTCATTATAAAGCATAATATAGAGAAAGCTTAGGTTTAGTCCCTTCATAATGCCCTAGCTAAATTTTGTAAAGTGTCTATTTAATCTCCTCAGATCTTGTGTTTTCAGCACTAAGAGTTATGTTTACCACACAGTCCAACATGGCAAGACACATGAAATAAAGTATTTATTTTAAAGTGTTTTTCCCTAAGGAGAAGGTTCTTCAATAAGTTTTGAGACCATGTACCTGGCTTTCTGCCTCTTCCTCACCCCCTGTAGAAGATCAGAGATTCCTTAACTAAATGGTTGTGATAACTGAAGAGAATAGCAAGTGATAAACAGAAGAAAAAGTACATATGGGTAGCAGGTTTGAAATAAATAAGAGATGAAGTAACAAAAAAAATTGGCTATACCAATAGAGAGTTATATAGTATTTTTTGTACATCATGTAATGTATGGGCACCATGGTAGAGTGCTTTTACAGTGAGTTTTGGTCCCCTTTCTCTGTTCTTTTGTACATCTGCCATTCAGATGGATTTGAGCTATAAATGGATGTTTCCCAAGAATTTAGCTTTCTGTCTTCTTCTGAGACAATTCCAACACCTACTAACATTTGTTGCTGGTGCCAGGGTTGATTTGTAGGACTGATGATAAGCTTGCCTCCTCAAATATGGAAAGCTGAAAGAAAGACAAATCTTGGAGTAAAACATTTACATTTTTTTTAAAAAGAAAGATCCCTTAAGATATCTGTATATAATAAATATAGCAGATGTCCTTTCATATCTTAAAGCTCTTAGGAATAAAATTCAAAGATGCAGGTATACATACAAGTAGATATCCTCTTAGGCAGCTTACAGTAGATTATTAGATTTTACTTATTCTCATTATGGAGTTTTCAAAGTCTAATTAGAACTCAGAAAAGAACTTGGAAAAATAGACCCAGTTCCCATTGCTGCTCTACTGGTTCCCAAAGATATTTTTGTTGGGTGGATCCCTCTTTAGAAGCATGCAGCTCTGTATATGGAGACAGAGCTGTGTTTATTGCTTCACATTCTCTTCCTTTTGAGCTTTAAGCAACTGATTATTATATGGAGATAACTTTCAGATCCAGGCCTAAGAAAGGTCTCTTTGTTTTCATGGACTTTTGTGAATTGAAAATTAATTTGGTAACTACACATCTCTTACCTTTGTGACCATGTTCTTTCTGCTAATACGGAAGAACTGTTATTTTTCTAGCTGACAGCTGCTGCCATTAATCTTAGGAATGTTTAAAGGTGGTTGTTGTGATTGTTTAGGTAAAACACTAACATGGTGTATAAGTGCAATCCTATAATTTCTAGCAGTTTCTCAATTTAGGTTCTTGAAAGAATTGCTCTGTAGAGATGTAAAGTCATCTGTCCTTAATATAAAACAGATATACTTCAAATAATATACATTTTTGAGAATTATAATCTCATACTTACAAAAATATTTCAAAACCCTTAGTGATAGTACCAGGCCAGAGTTCACTCCTGTACACTGAAGTTCGGTTGCATCTGTTCAGGTCTTTTGCATGAAAGTTGCTCTTTTCTGAGCCTTGCAAAGCCTAATTTGGCTCTCTGAACTGCTTCTACTCAGATACCTTCTCGTGCTTCTCAGTTACCATTAACTTCACTAAAAAGCCCCTGACATATAAATCTGTTTAAATTTGTCTCTACTCATCCATAATCCAGGCTTCCCCAGTGGCTCAGTGGTAAAGAATCTGCCTGCAATGCAGGAGACATAGGAAACGCAGGTTCGATCGCTGGGTCGGGAAGATCCCCTGGAGAAGGACATGGCAACCTACTCCAGTATTCTTGCCTGAAGAATCCCCAGGGACAGAGAGGCCTGGTCAGACAAGATGATATAATCTACCATTTCCCCAAAACCTCTAATTCTCTTCATAGCCCAGTCCAGCCTGGGACCTCATTCTCCGTTCTGTGGACACCCACACTCCCTTCAGGGATAAGCCACCCAGGAACCCTTCACCCAGCTCTCTCCTCAGTCACAATGGTAGTCTGATGGCCACTATTTTCTTTGTGAACAAAACAATCTTATTTCTTCCTCTTAGGGACATTGTGAATTCTTAACATGCCCATGACTCCAGGGGTTTGAAAATAGATTTGACACTACATTATTCCAACTGGTCTACCAGATTGTGAACCACTCAAAAGCAAAGATTTTGGCTCATTGAACCTATAGTATAGTTGGGAAAAGAAATGAATACTCATGGAGTAATTGTATGTCTATAAGCAACTATCAAGCTGGTAAATATTATATGTGGCTAGCATTTATTGAACATATACCTATGCCTTATATCTAATTCCCACAACAACCAAACTCTTTATTATTACTCCTGTTTTATACAAGAACCTAAAGGTTTTTGTTATGGTTCACTTGCTAAGTCATGTCTGACAAATTAAATAGCTTGTCCAAGATCATAGATGTCAAGGGGTTGATTCCAGGCTAGGTCTATCAAATTCTAATGCTTTGGTTTGCTTCCCTTCACCATGTTGCCCTAATTAAGATGTGTTCTCATGAACAGGTGATAGAATCTTAGACAATGTATCCTAGGATGCTGAAGAACATGTTTTTGAAAGAGTTTGATCATCTCAATGACTTCAGTCATGCAGAGGAAGAAAGGATAAAAACAGGCTAGCTTGCTTAAATCTAAACATTCCTATAGTAATTCTAGGGGTTCTTGCTTTGTTATAACTATAGTGGGAAATAATTAGTTGTGTACAGTGTTTTTTTACTTTATTTGTGACTGTATCTGGCATTGATGGTTTGCCATTTTATATTGCTAGTAGAAGGCAATGGCACCCCACTCCAGTACTCTTGCCTGGAAAATCCCATGGACGGAGGAGCCTGGAAGGCTGCAGTCCATGGGGTCGCTGAGGGTCAGACATGACTTCACTTTCACTTTTCACTTTCATGCATTGGAGAAGGAAGTGGCAACCCACTCTAGTGTTCTTGCCTGGAGAATCCCAGGGAACGGGGAGCCTGATGGGCTGCCATCTATGGGGTTGCACAGAGTTGGACACGACTGAAGCAACTTAGCAGCAGCAGCAGTCAAACATGAACTGTTTTCCCCAGCTAATAGTATTTTTATGCACTTGTATTAGTGTGTAACAAATTCATTAGTGAGTGAGTTAATTAGTTCAGTTGTTCAGTTGTGTCCGACTCTGCGACCCCATGAATTGCAGCACGTCAGGCCTCCCTGTCCATCACCAACTCCCGGAGTTCACCCAAACTCATGTCCATCGAGTCGGTGATGCCATCCAGCCATCTCATCCTCTGTCATCCCCTTCTCCTCCTGCCCCTGATCCCTCCCAGCATCAGAGTCTTTTCCAATGAGTCAATTCTTTGCATGAAGTAGCCGAACTATTGGAGTTTCAGCCTCAGCATCAGTCCTTCCAATGAACACCCAGGACTGGTCTCCTTTAGGATGGACAGGTTGGATCTCCTTGCAGTCCAAGGGAGTCAGAAGATTCATTAAGGTGTCCACAACTATCTTAGCCTGTACCATGTATAATCTGTTTCTATTTGCAACATTTCTGGAACCAAATGTGGGAGTTTTCCAAACCAAGGAATTCTTCATTTCTATGCAGATACTAACGAGATGTCCTATAATTTAATACAATGTTGATACTAATTACCCAGAGTTAGCACAGATCCCACAAATAAAAGAATCAGTTCCACAAACCTATCCCTTCTCCTCCCATCCCCCACTTCAGACACCCATCACAAATCTGGGCCCCTGTGCTTTTGACCTACAGGCTATAAATTGACAGGTCCACAACCCCAACCCTCATGGTTGATAAGTTGCTAGAACAGCTCACAGAATTCAGGAAAAGTTTACTTACTGTTACCAATTTATTTTAAAGGACACAACTCAGGAACAACCAGATAGAAGAGAAGCATAGGGCAAATTTTTGTGGGGGATGGTGGGTACAGCATCCTGCAGTCTCCGGTGTGTCACCCTCCCAGCACCCTAATACATTCACCGACCCAAAGCTCTCTGAACCTCATCCTTTGGGATTTTTATGGCGCTCCCTTTACATAGGCATGATGGATGCAATCCTTGGTCATTGGTGATTAATTCAGTCTTCAGCCTGTCTCCCCTCCCAGAGGTCAGGGTTGGGGCTGAAAGTTTCAACTTTTTGATCACATAGGTTTGTTCTTCTGACAGTCAACCCCTATTCTTTTTATTTTTTATTTTATTTTATATTGGAATATAGTTGATTTACAATGTCGTAATAAGCCCCCATTTTGAAGCTATGTAGGTGTAAACCAGGAGTCACCTCATTAGCATGAACTCTTGGGTGGCTGGAAGGGGCTTATTATGAATAATAAAAGATGCTCTTTTCACTCCCATCACCTAGAAAATTCTAAGGATTATGGAAGCTCTGTATCAGGAACCAGGAGGAAGACCAAATATATGTGTTTCTTGTTCTCACACTTTCGTAGCCTATTATATATTTCCAAGGAAGAGAAGCAAAATTGTTTCATAGAGATAAAAATCATCACGGATTAGTCCAGTTCATTATTATCTACCAAGAAAAGCTATAGATATTCATGTAACTCTGATCATTCTATTTTAAACTGTCCATAAATAGAACTGTTTCCAGGTTAGGAAATGAAGTTTAGTTAGTGCCAGAGCAGAGTCTAAAATCCAGGTCTTCTTCTAGCTAAGCCAATCTGGTTGCTACTTCATGCTCAAAGCGAGTGCTGTGTTATGACAATTGTGATACATCTCACACCTGGTTTCCAGTGTTGCCATTAGGCAAAGGAACATCAAACTTGAGGCTAGAGTATTTCTGCAATGTCAGCAGGAGAGAACCTGGGTGGTAAGACTGCCTAGTTTTTTATTTGTTGCTGTTCAGTCACTAAGTCGTGTCCAACTCTTTGTGAGCCCATGGACTGCAGCACGCCAGGCTTCCCTGTCCTCCCTTATCTCCCAGAGTTTGCTCAGACTCATGTCCATAGAGTCAGTGATGTATTCCAACCATTTCATCCTCTGTCTCCCCCTTTCCCTCCTCCCTTCAATCTTTCCCAGCATCAGGGTCTTTTCCAATGAGCTGGCTCTTCACATCAGGTGGCAAAGTATTGGAGCTTCAGCTTCAACATCAGTCATTCCAATGAATATTCAGCATTGATTTCCTTTAGGATTGAGTGGTTTGATCTCCTTGCTGTTCAACAGACTCTCAAGAGTCTTCTCCAGCACCACAGTTCGAAAGCATCAATTCTTTGATGCTCAGCCTTCTTTGTGGTCCAACTCTCACATCCATCCATATGTGACGACTGGAAAAACCATAGCATTGACTATACAGACCTTTGTTGGCAAAGTGAAGTCTCTGCTTTTTAATATATTGTCTAGGTTAGTCATAGCTTTTCTTCCAAGAAGCAAGAGTCTTTTAATTTCATGAGTAGATTTTTTGCATGTACAGTGGGGTTGGGGGGTGGGGGGGATTCTGAAACCACAGACTGGATTATTGGATTTGTAATGATCCACATTTAAAGAACACATTTTAACAGCTACTAAAAACATTGACGTTTCTTTCTGGATGTGTTACACCTCCTGTTTGTGGAAGTTGATTACTGCCTTGGAATAAATTTGTTTAGAGACATACCATGGTTCATTTGTACTAGGTTACATTCCTTTAGTATCCTTACAAATCCCTCTGTCCTTCACTATATTAACATTTCTTGTTTCATTTATATTTATTATCATTTCTATGATTCTGAAGTCAAAATTTTTCAGAATTTTTGAGACTTCAAGTATTAGAGCTGGTTCTGTTATTTTGTATATCTATTTGATTCTACGAAGAATATATTGGAGAACAATTGTGTATCAGTTTTTTTC
Source organism: Redunca redunca (assembly GCA_006410935.1). NCBI lineage: Eukaryota > Metazoa > Chordata > Mammalia > Artiodactyla > Bovidae > Redunca > Redunca redunca. Next base: position 131,413 of record SJYQ01004663.1, read on the forward strand.
TTTAAATATAGTAAAATATTTCACAGCTGAAGTCTATAATGTTTGGCTTTGAATTTTTAAGTAGTTTAGCTTCAGAAAAGGCTTTGTAGAGTGGATTTCCTCCCAGTGAGAAGATTGAAAAATAATACAACACCCATTATTAAGAATATCTTAGTATTTATTTTCAGTGTCTGTATTACTAGTGTAGGAACTTCAAAGTCTATAGCAATCTACAAAATAAAGAATACTGATAATTCTTGAAACTAGACTATGTAGAGAACTGGGTTTAAATTTGTGGCCCCCCTGAATAAAAGGCAAGTTCCTTTATTGAAAGAAAGCACTTTTCCTTTTTAAGTTAGGCCTGCATTGTTCAAGTCCAGAAATCAAGGTTGATTCTCGCAAGTAAAAGACTTGACTTGAAAAATTGGAGGATGTAGGTTTAAAGTGGGCAGGGGGCAGGTAGACAAAGGGGATAGCTTTTTCTTATTAATTAGAACTGGCATTTTATCATTTCTGCATTCTCTTTTTCCTACCCTCAACTTCACCACTCCTTATCCTTTCTGTCCCTCTTTCTCCATTTCCCATCTTCTTCCCTCCTTCATTTCTGAGCTCTGGCCAGCCTGAGTTAGTAAGAAAGTCATCCTCCTGGTGATCGGAGGCCTGCCATGTGCGGATGTACACGTTGTGTGCTGGACAATGGCACCAACCAGGGTTCAAGTGTGACTGCGCTCCAGCCAGAGTGCCGCATGCTGAGCTGTGCTCAGCTCCAGGAAGGGGTGTCTTTTCCTTTTCACAAAAATGGAATCTGCTCATCAAGCATGTGCTGCTGGTCCATATGCAACAAAAGGGAATTCTGATTTCCATCCAGCAGCCATATATGAAGGCGGTGTCTCTGTCAAAATCTAATGCAGGAGATGGATGAGTAAACTGAGAAGATATAGACCCTGCTTCCCCAGCTCAGTCCTGGAGGAAGATGGGATTTTAAAAGACAGGTTTTATTGTTATTTAGATGTGTTGAGGCCCACAAATCAGGAAACAACTGCCACTGAAATAGTAGTTTGTTATGCTCCAAGATTTTAAGAGAAGGACACATGGGCGCGGGGAGGAGGGCCCTTGGGAGCAAGGGGGAGTCCCTGAGTGGGTCAGGAGGCAGAAAGGGGAATGTGATGACAGCCTCTATTGTGGTTTCTGTATAAGGCCTGTAAGCAGGCTGAGGACTGGCTGGTTTGAATTCCTGCAGCAGGCTCTAGGGCTTAGTGGCTTTCCTAAGTCATCAGATGCCTGTTTGGCTCTGGAGTGATTAGGCCAGGGGGATAGTAGCCCAGTATGAGAACCCAAGACTGAGGTGTTTGTCCTGTGAGCTCTGTATTGATGGTTTGCATTGAAAAGTGAGTTCCAGTGAGTTGTTTACTGTCTCTCAGAGTTAACTAACTGAGCAGGGCAGTCCCTCCAGGATTCACAAGCCCCACCTGTCAAAGCATCTGAATACAGAAAGGAAAGTGAAAGTGAAAGTTGCTCAGTCATGTCTGACTCTTTGCAACACCATGGACTGTATAGTCCATGGAATTCTCTAGGCCAGAATACTGGAATGGGTAGCCTTTACCTTCTCCAGGGGATCATCCCAACCCAGGGATTGAACCCAGAGTTTGATTTTGCAGGTGGATTCTTTACCAGCTGAGCCACAAGGGAAGTAAAAGGCATGCTTAATACAGCAGGCAGGTTCTTAGAGCCCCAGGAGTGGCTTATGTCATTAATTCCACTCTGAAAACTGCTTATGATTTCAACCATTCTCACTACAGCCTCAGTGCATATTTGGTTCTCAATATTTAGAGACTTAAAGGGTTGGGGTCAGGAAAAGATCTTTAAGATTTTCCTGAAAATTTGATAAGAGCATCACTTTAATGAACCCAGTGTTGACCCACAAAGTAAACACTTTATGTGCATTTTAGAATGTATTTTTTGCCAAACCCCATGAAGGAATGTGGTTATTCCTATTAGCCCTGTTTAATAGATGAAGGAAATAGAGGGGAAAAAGTGGAAACAATGACAGAGTTTATTTCCTTGGGTTCCAAAACCATTGCAGACAGTGACTACAGCCATGAAATTAAAAGATGCTTGCTCCTTGGAAGAAGCGCTATGACAAATCTAGACAACATATTAAAAAGCAGAGACACTTCTTTGCCGATAAAGGTCTGTATTGTAAAAGCTATGATTTTTCCAGTAATTATGTATGGATGTGAGAGTTGGACCATAACGAAAGCTGAGTGCCAAAGAATTGATGCTCTAGAAGACTCTTGAAAGTCCCTTGAACAGCAAGGAGATAAAACCAGTCAATCTTAAAGGAAATCAACCCTGAATATAAAGGACTGATGCTGAAGCCAAAGCTATAATATTTTGGCCACGTGATGCAATGAGCAGACTCATTGGAAAAGATCCTGATGCTGGGAAAGATTGACGGCAGGAGAAGATGATAGAGGTTGAGATGGTTGGATGGCATCACTGACTCAATGGACACGAGTTTGAGGAAACTCTGGGAGTTGGTGAAGAACTGGGAGGCCTGGTGTGCTGCAGTCCATGGGGTTGCAAAGAGTTGGACACGACTTAGCCACTGAACTGAACTGATCCTAGAGAATATTCCAAATGGATCTGAGAATGTGTATTCTGCTGCTTTTGGATTGAATGCTCTATTAATATCAAGGTCCATCTGACTTAATATTTATAGAGCTTTAGATCGATCTGACCTAATGCTCTATAAATAACAGATAGGTCCATCTAATTTCATAATGATTTTCTGTCTTGATGGCTTGTCCACTGATGTAAGTGGAGTGTTAGAATCCCCCACATTGTTACTGTCAATTTTTCTTTTCATGACAGTTAGTATTTGCCATATGTATTGAGCTGCTCTTATGTTGGGTGCATATATATTTACAATTGTTGTATCTTCCTTGATTGATCCCTTGATCATGATGTAGTGTCCTTCTTGTCTCTTTTAACAACCTTTATTTTAAAGCCTATTTTGTCTGATGTGAGTGTCACGTCTTCAGCTTTCTTTTGATTTCCATTTGCATGGAATACCTTTTCATCCTCACACTTTCAATCTGAATGCATCCCTAGATCTGAAGTGGGTCTCTTATAAACAGCATGTGTTAATGTATGGATCTTATTTTTGTATTCCTTTTTGGCCAGTCTATGTCTTTTGGTTGGGGCATTTAATCCATTTACCTTTAAGGTAATTAATGATATGTATATTCTTATTGCTGTTTTGGATTTGTTTTGTAGGTCTTTTTTCTTCCCTTCCTCTTCTGTTCTCTTCTGTTGTGAGTAGATGACTAGATTGCTTTGCTTTTTTGTGTCTATTATAGACTTTCAGTTTGTGGGGATCATGAGGATTTGATAGAGCAGACTGTATCTGTATAAGATTGTTATCAATTACTGGTCTTTTAATTTCCGATCATTGGTTTTGGTATCATATTTCTGTGTTGATGATTTCCTACCTTTACTGTATATTTGCCTTTACTGGCCAGCCTTCCCCTTTGTAATTTTTTTGTTTTCTACTTGTGTCTGTTTCTTTTCTGCCTAGAGAAGTTCCTTTAGCATTTTTTGTAAAGCTGTTTTGATAGTGCTGAAATCCCTTAGCTTTTGTTTGTCTGTAAAGCTTTTGATTTCTCCATCAAGTCTGAATGAGAGCCTTGCTAGGTAGAGTATCCTTCATTGTAGGTTTTTCCCTTTCATCACTTTATGTGTATCATGCCACTTCCTTCTGATGTGTAGAATTTTTGCTGAAAAATTAACTGATAACCTTATGGGGATTTGTTGTTTTTTCCCTTGTTGCTTTTAACATTTTCTCTTTGTTTTTATCTTTTCACAATTTGATTAATACATGTCTCAGCATGTTCCTCCTTGGGTTTATCCTATATGGGAGTCTCTGAACATCCTGGACTTGAGTGAACATTTCCTTTCCCATGTGAGGGAAGTTTTTGTACCATTATCTCTTCAAATGTTTTATCAAGCCCATTCTTTTCTTCTTTTGCGACCCCTATTGGGAATGTTTGCATGTTTAATGTTGTCCCAGAGGTCTCTTAAACTGTCCTTATTTCTTTACATTCTTTTTCCTTTGTTCTGTTCTGTGCCATGAGTTTTACCATTCTGTCTTCCAGCTTACGCCCCACCGCCCTTTTGCTTCATTTACTCTGTTGATTCCTTCTAGTCTATTTTCATTTCAGTCGTTGTTCATCTGCTCATTCTTTATATCATCTAGCGCTTCTTTAATATGCCTTTGTTTATGTGTTTGTTTTTGGCTGTGCTGGATCTTCAGTCTTGTGTGGGCCTTGCCCTAGTTGCGGAGAGCAGGGCTGCTCTTCATCACAGTGCATAGGCTTCTTATTGCGGTGGCTTCTCTTGTTGTGGAGCATGGACTCTAAGGCGTGCGGACTCCAGTAAGTGCCCTCACGTGGGCTTAGTAGTTGCAGCTCCCAGCTCTAGAGCACAGGCTCAATAGTCGTGGCACATGCGCTTAGTATCTCTGTGGCACGTGAGCCCAGAGATCAAACTTGTGTTCTGCACTGTCAGGCGGATTCTTTACCACTGAGCCACTAGGAAAACCCCTCATCTAGCTCTTTGTTACATATTTCTTGTATCTTCTTGGTCTCTGTCTCCCCTGTTTTTCTAGGATCATGGATCATCTTTACTATCTTCATACTAAATACTTTACTGGGGATATTGCTTGTCTCCACTTCACTTAGTTGTTATTTTGGGTTTTATGTTGTTCCTTCATCTAGAACACATTTCTCTGTTGTCCTATTTTGTCTAACTTTCTGCGCTTGTGGTCTCCTTCCACAGACTGCAGAATCGTAGCTCCTCTTGCTTCTTGTGTCTGACTCTTGACCCTGGTGGGTGAAGTTGATCCTGAGGCTTGTGCAGGCTTCCTGGTAGGAAGTACTGGTGCCTGCCCACTGGTGTGTGGAGCTGGGTCTTGTCTCTCTGGTGGGCAGGGCTGTTGCAGGAAAGGGGACCCCTTCCAGGGCCCGAAACTGGGCTCTTGTCTAACACTCAGAAAAGAATTGTCAGAGGAGACACGGCTGACAAAGCAAGAGATTTTATTGGGAAAGGGCACCCGGGTGGAGAGCAGTAGGGTAAGGGAACCCAGGAGAACTGCTCCGCCCGTGGCTCACAGTCTCGGGTTTTATGGTGATGGGATTAGTTTCTGGGTGGTCTTTGGCCAGTCATTCTAATTCAGAGTCTTTCCTGGTGGCGCACGCATCGCTCAGCCAAGATGGATGCTAGCAAGAGGGATTCTGGGAAGTGGACGGACAACGGTGTCTCCTTTCGACCTTTCCTGAACTCTTCCGGTTGGTGGTGGCTTATTAGTTCCACATTCCTTATCAGGATCTCCTGTCATAAAACAACTCATGCAAATGGTTACTCTGGTGCCTGGCCAGGGTGGGCGGTTTCAGTCAGTGTGCTTCCCCTAACAGAGCCATGTCAAGAAGTGTGTTTAGTTGTGCTCAGGAAGGTTTTAGGCAGCTAGTCTGCTTATGAGTAGGGCTTTGTTCCTTCCTTGTTGGTTATTTGCCCTGAAGGGTCCTGGCACTGGTGCTTACAGGCTGTTGGGTAGTGCCAGGTGTTTGTGTCAAAATGGCAGCCTCCAGTATGCCAGTGAGTACTCCCAGGTACCTCCACCACCAGTGTTCCTGTCCCCATAGTGAGTCACCCCTGCGCCTGCCTCCCCAGCAAGCCCTCCAAGACCTACAGGTCAGTCTGGCCCAGGATCCTATGAAATCACTGCTCTGTTTCTGGGTTCCAGTGCACACGATACTTCGTGTGCGCCCTCCAGGCGTGAGGTTTCTGTTTCACCCAGTCCTGTGGGGTTCATGCGCTCAATCCTGATCGGCCTGCACAGCCAGACCCTCTGGGGGCTATTCCTTCTGGTGCCACGCCCCCCTCCCCCAGGCTGAAGAGCCACGTGTGGGGCTCAGAACTCTCACTTCTGTGGGAGAAACTGTATGATTAACTGTTCTCCAGTTTGTAGGTCACCCATCTAGTGGGTATGGGATTTGATTCTATTGTGCCCCCTTTTTCATCCTGTTGTGGCTGCTTCTTTGCTTTTGGGTGGAGAGTATTTCTTCTGGTAGGTTTCAGTCTTTTTAGTTGACACAGTTCAGCAAGCAGTTAGTCCTGATCTTGGTGGTTTTGTGAGAGGAGGTGAGCTCAAGTCCTTCTACTTCACCATCTTCTCTCCAACTCTCTCTAATCCTACATATATTAATCTCTAGCATGCACCTTTTCCACAATAAGTAATTGCTCTGTATCTCTATATTCCCTTCTTACCTGTTCCAATAAATTATTTATAGTTAGAGAAAGGAATCAGTTATTTATTTGAAACTTACTATCTTCCAGCATGAGCAGGTTGTGCTTTATCTGTTTTGTGCTTAAAACACATAGATCTGCATAGTAGGAGGGACTGGAACACATTCCATTCACTTCTCGCACATTTCTGGAATGCCTATGTCCACTGCTGGGGAGTGTGCATTAAAAAGCAGAGTATTTGGAAGGAAGCATCTGAGTTAATGGAACAAATACCTGCAGGAAAAGAATTCTGACTACAGTCTTTGCATCTGATGCCCACCTAGCCTAGTCACCCTGACCACTGATTTCAGGATGGTGTTCAACCCTCTAATCTGTGGCTAAGGTACCAACATTTTCTTCCCGGGTGAATTCCTTAAGAGAACTGCAGAAGCCAGTGACAGCTGCCAAGACCGCTCCTGGTGCTGTCATTTGTATGCTCTTTTCCCCCTGTCACGTTTCTTCTAACTTAGCATCTGCTTTTCCTGGGTTATTGAGAAAGGCAAGATTTAGTTTCACCCCTGAGAAGAAGCTGATTCTGTGTGTGAAATGTCAAGATGCATGAAAACATTCACTCTTTCAGACAGCCAGAAGCAGTGACTCCCCCATCCTGCTGTGTTTAAACCTCTCTTCTCAGCACTGACAAAATACAAAGGATGGTAGACTTTGTTCCTGGCCTAGCAGAGCTTATCACCCATGTAGGAAAACAGGAAAACAAATATGGAAGAAAAAAATCACCCCATGGATCACTAAGTGTGTGCCACCAAGAGGCAGGGAGTTTGTGGTTCAAATACTGACCCTGCTCTCACTAGCTATGTGACCTCAAGTGCTAACTTCCCTGTGCCAACATTTACTTGTTTGTGAAATGAGACAAAATAACCCCTACCTCTTAGTTGCCAATATTTGCTATAATAAATACTTATACCCAGCTCAATACTAGGTACAAAATGGACAATAAATGTTAGTTTTCTTTTGTAAATATTATACCAACCTTCAGACTTTTGTACCAGTCTAGTAATTTAATCAAACCAAATATTTGTTGGATGCCTACTGTGTGCCAAGCACTGTGCTTGTTGGTGGGGGTACAGTAGCGAAGGATGCACAGAGTTGGCCATTAGGAGGCAACCGTCTGATGAGATGGTAGATGGAAGAAGACAGAATTCATCTGCTGTGATAAATTCTCAGGACTGCCAGGAAAGATGCCTAACTTGGTCTTGAGGACTCTGGGAAGCCTTCCTGAGAACATCTATATGTCTAAGCTAAGAACTGACAAATGAAAAGCAATTTTTCATTCATTAATTCACTTGATTGACATTTATGGAGTTTTTACTATATGCCAGACACAGTGAAGGAATTTGAGGTTGAAAGTAAAATAAAAAAATTATAGATTATGATAGTGCTATGGAGGCATAATCAGAACAATCTGATAAATGCAAAACAGTATCAGGAAAAGGATGGAATATTTGCTGTTCTTAGCTTCAGTTCACAGATAGGGAAACTGAAGCATGAGAGTGGATAACTTGCCCAAGGTCACATAGCTAACGAGTGGTTAGCAGATCTGAGTGTGTTGCTTACACTCTCTTTGTAAAGATTTAATAAAATATTTATGGAGTTCTTAGCATAGTACCAACACATAGCATGTCATTTTTCTTTCTCTGTCTCCTGCATTTTACCGATGTTGTCCTTACCTACCTACCTAACTCCACACTTTCTAGAACTATGCAGGGGGCCATAAATCACCATTTCTAATGTAGGCAGATATTTATATGAAGAGCTTTATTTTGGTATCCTGACATGGTAATGAAATATACAGGCACACTGACAAGATGAAACGTCTTCTGGACACCTGGGTTCGTCTCAGTAGCCACTGGTAAATGTTAATCTGCCCAAGTGTAGTCAGCTGTGTTGTTGAGATGTTTCTTGGTGTTTTGGAGCCATCTGTGCTTTTAGACTGAGCCATCAACTGTACAGGAAAGGCAAACCCACAAGCCTGTTTATTAAATGCTCATAAAATTGATGTCCTGCCCTGTAACGAAATAATTGTAAATCATTAGATCCATGGAGAGCTGTTATTAAAATACTGGGATATAATTTCCTTAGGAAATTATACCGGTGATACTGGCTGCCTCTGATCTAAGATGTGGACTGTGTCTGTGTCACCAAGTCACTCATTTTTCCTGTTGATTTATTTCAAGTGATACTGAGCTGACCAGTTGTTCTGGTATTATATAAACACAGCTTAAATCTGAGTACAAATGAAGCATTTAATTGCTTTGCATTTTTTCTCAAGTAAGATTTAAGAGAAAAGTACAGCATTTCCCCAGCTAGATAGTTCTTATTTTCAGCATTACGAATTTTTTTCCTCCTGCTTTTCCTCTAAAAACATGGATTTTGCTAGTCTTGAGCATAGCCACTATGACAACTCAACCAGCAAGATAAAAGAAATAGCAAGTGTGAGCATCAGTTGACAGAAATGACTTTACTCAACCCATCGATGGATACAGAGAAGTGAAAGGCAAGGTTTTCCATGTTCAAGAAGTTTCCAGTCTTTGAAAACAACTAAATCAATCCTAGAACGTCTGTAAAGTATCAGGTGCAAAACCAAGGAGTATAAACTAAAGTAAAAGGGAGACATACAATTTTTTAAAATTGAAGAGTGAAAGTATCAACAGGGTTTGAGAGAGAAATGCACTGGATGATTTAGGAGATTTAAAAGATTTTTACAAAGGTATCTTCAGAGTTTGGAGAAGCTAGAAGGGGGAGTTGTAGACTCAGAGTTATTGCCACCCTTGGAGTGAAGGGAATGGGGACCAGGAGAGAGCTGTGGCTATAGCTCTAGGAGTGGGTGGAGGAGGGGCTGTGTTCTTCTAAAAGACCAAGGCTTCTGCCTGTCAATGACTCTGCAGAGAAGGGGCCAAGGGAAGAAATGTCCAGATGTCTCAGTCCTATTGACCCCTGACCTTTCACCTGTGCCGCTTATTGGCTTAGCCTACCATCAAGGGAACTCTGTTTTGGCAATTCATAGAAATTAGCTCCCTGGACCACAGAGCAGGATGGAATTGGGTAAAGAGGGGATCTGGAAAGGCGAAGGCATATATCCTGCACAATGAAGAAGGTAGTGTTTTATATTTTCTATATAAAACCTTTCAGTTATGAAACAAAGAGGTAGACAGCCCAAATAAACTTTTTAGAGAACTTGAATCATAGATATTATATGGCATGTGCTTCTTATATTCATACCCATGAGAATTTGAATAATATGGAACATTTCACAACTTTTGTTTTGCCTTGACTGACCACATGGTCCTCCCTAACTGTATCAATGGGCAGTTTCTAAGTAATTCTATCAAACACTCAAGATACTGCTGATGAGTTAGGACTGAGTACATATATGGCCATTAAGGTCTGCTTCTTTAAAAGATAAATTAATTTTCACTCAAATATGAGTGAATGTCTGCATAGAAAAAAAAACACCAGTGAAACTTTCATCTAATCTCTGAAAAGATGAGGGGAAAATATGGCAGTTCTCTGTCCATTTGTATTTATTTATTATGCTGACCTAAATGAAGAGGTAAACTGATGCAAACTCTATTGTTCAAAAGTGAGTTTATGAAGGAATAACAGAGGAATTACACTTTGGGACATGTAAACTCTAGCACATCCCAGGCTCCTTTGAGGCACTGGGTGGGTTTCTTTATGGGTAGGGAAGGTCAAGATGGAGGGGTTCAGTTAGAGCCTGTTGAAATAAAAAACAAATGAAGGTCAACTTTGAAAATTCCCCTAGCAGTCAAAATGAATCCAGTCATACAGTCAAAACTCAATTCAGCTTATTTTGTGAGACCAACCCATATCTTGTTCATGTGTCTGGAAACTGAACAAAACTTTCCAGGGTTGATATGCGGCAGCCCTTAACCAATTCATTATCATTTAAGGAAATTTCAATATTATCACTTATCAGAAATCAGCCTCTCAGTCCTTAAGTTTTGTTTTCCTGAGGACACATGCAATAAAATTTTTCATTTTATACCTTTCGGTTTTATTTTAGATTGAAAATTTTCATTTTCACAATTATTAATATTATTTAGGTCTCAGAAGGCCAAATGTCTGGAAATCAGTGATGGGGGGTTTTTGTGGTATAACCCCACTAGGCTGGATGGTATGGACTGAACAGCCAGATAAACAGGTAGTCGCCCTGTTTTAGTCAAACAAGCCCAGGATAGCTTTGTCTTAAATGACCAGATGTTTATGAATGATCACTCTGTACTGTATGAAGTGCTAGACTCTGGATGTGAGGGAACAAGAGTTTCTAAGCTTCCTGTCTTCTGATGACTTACAGGATAATGGCACAGAAACAATCGTGGAAGTAAATGAAGAACAACTAAATGAGAAAAGCAAAGGCTCTTTATGCTGAACTTGATATAGCTAAGGAGCCAGCCACTATTAACTTGTATTCTGGCAGAGACTGAAAGGCTGAAAGAGGAGTGGAAAAGCCTTCTAGGAGAGAAGAGGGGAGGCATCAGGTGATGTCCTCAGTGAAAGTTCTTGGCAGGGGGAGTTGTAGATGGGTAACTAGAAGGGGAACAGCTTCTTTCTGATTGGTTAGGCATGCATAGTTAGCTTTTTCTGATTGGCCCTAAGTTGGAAGTGGGGACAAAATTTAGAAGAAGCTTTCAGTTATTAATAAGTCCTGACTCTTTTGAATTAGTTGTTTACAAAACTTTTTATTTATTAATAGCTTCTTGGATCATCACTAGAGATAGCAATCTAGTTTCCTGCAAGTCGAATAGCAGGCTGGCATCCTGGGTTGTTTATTGGAGATAAGTGGGGTGGTTTCCTGGCAGGTTGCTACAGGTTGTGGGTCAAAGTATTATTTTTATATATGGTCTGCCCATTGTCCATTTCTGTACTCAGTCTCACAAGTAGACCAATCATAAGGCCAGCTTTAATAAGAGGAGCAAGAGAGCATGGGGAGAAATAATGAGCTTTGGTTTCTGATGATTTGATTAAGCAAATTATTTACTCTCTTATGTCTTGGTTTCATTTTCTATAAAATAAGGATAAAAATATTTGCATTATAGGGTAGTTTTGAAGAATAATGTAGTATGTATAATGTGTCTTATATAGAGTTCTCTTAATTTAAGGGCCCATTTGTATCTTTGAAAATTATTGAAGATCCCAAAGAACTTGTGTATATGTGGGTTTTATCTATTGATAATTTACTGTACCAGAAGTGAAAACTGAAAAAATTTACTAATTTATTTAAAATAACAATAATAAACACATTGCATGTAAAAATAAATTATATACTTTTGATGAAAAGAACTACATTTTGAAAAACAAAAAAATAGTGAGAAGAGTAATATTGTTTTGTATTTCTGCAAATCTCTTTAATGTCTGACTTCATAGAGGACAGCTGGATTCTGAGATCTGCTTCCTCATTCAGTCTTTTGCTATGTCACATGTCATGTAACCTGTTACCTCTGGAAACCTCCTCTGAACACTTATGGAAGAAAGAATGAAAAAGACATATAATAGTTTAGTATTATTTTAAAGTAATTTTTAACTCAGAGATCTTCTGAAGGGACTTGGGGGGCCCCGGGCCATAATTTGAGTACAGCTGCTTTAATTCTCAAATAAATTATTAATATCATTCGAAAACTATGGCATTGTTGACACATATTTTAAAGGGCACACCTTTATAGAGAGGTACTGGGCTTTCCAGGTGGTGCTAGTGATAAAGAACCCACGTGCCAATGCAGGAAACATAAAAGATGAGGGTTTGAACCCTGGGTCAGGAAGATCCCCTGGAGGAGGGCACGCAACCCACTCCAATATTCTTGTCTGGAGAATTGCCATGGACAGAGGAACCTGGTGGGCTATAGTCCATAGGGTCGCAAAGAAATTGGACACAACTGACGCAACTTAGCACATGGCACTGCCTTCTACTCCCATATGCTGTTAGATAAAGAGACCTTTTGCAGAAGTCAAGTTTGAAGCTTAAAGCAAAGAGTGCAAGCCTTTGCAGACAAAGGTTGAACTAGAAAGAAGTTATCTTTCAGTAATATCTGAATGAGAGAAGGAGTAAATGAAAGCACAAACCGACGTCTTTCATACCTAGCTATTATGGAAATATCAAGAGCGAAATACTGGAAAGTAAGTTGCACTCAAATCAAACTCACTGGAGCAAGAACTTCCCCCCCATTCTGGGAAGGGAGGCAGGTGACAACTGTGGCAAATTCTGTCCCAACTCCTACTTAATTTACTAACTCTACTACTAAATAGAGAGGCCATTTTTCTTTTTCTTTCTTTTTTTTTTTTAGTTTCTTTATCTTTATTTTTTTTTTAATTTTTATTTTAACTTTAGTTTACTTTACAATACTGTATTGGTTTTGCCATACATTGATGTGAATTCACCATGAGTGTACATGTGTTCCCAAACATGAATCCCCTCCCACCTCCCACCCCATACTATCTCTCTGGGTCCTCCCCATGCACCAGCCCCAAGCATCCTGCATCCTGCATCGGACATAGACTGGCGATTCGTTTCTTACAGACTGGCGATTCGTTTCTTACATGATAGTATACATGTTTCAATGCCATTCTCCCATCTCATCCCACCCTCTCCCTCTCCCCTAGAGTCCAAAAGTCCACTCTACAGATCTGAGTCTCTTTTGTTGTCTTGCATACAGGGTCATCATCACCATCTTTCTAAATTCCATATATATGTGTTAGTATACTGTACTGGTGTTTTTCTTTCTGGCTTACTTCACTGTATAATCGGCTCCAGTTCCATCCATCTCCTTAGAACTGATTCAAATGTATTCTTTTTAATGGCTGAGTAATACTCCATTGTGTTTATGTACCACAGCTTTCTTATCCATTCATCTGCTGATGGACATCTAGGTTGTTTCCATGTTCTGGCTATTATAAACGGTGCTGCGATGAACATTGGGGTACATGTGTCTCTTTCAATTCTGGTTTCCTCGGTGTGTATGCCCAGCAGTGGGATTGCTGGGTCATAAGGCAGTTCTATTTGCAATTTTTTAAGGAATCTCCACACTGTTCTCCATAGTGGCTGTACTAGTTTGCATTCCCACCAACAGTGTAAGAGGGTTCCCTTTTCTCCACACCCAGAGAGGCCATTTCTCTCAGAGGCATAATTCTCAGGGGGAGCATTGCTGGTAAAAGGAGCCTCCTGGATTTTGGAATCCTAATCTTTTCAAAGTTATCAGAGGCTAAATATTAATTTACGCTAAATTATGCATAACTGATAGACTCATATCTGAAATATCCTAAGGGTATTAACTTATTAACCAAAGAAACTTACAGCAGTGGGTGTCACAGTAGGGCTACGTTCCCTGGCCTCCTCAACTTGTACCACCTGTGTGAAAGGCTGACCCAAACTCTTAAGGTACATCATTGCCCTTATATGGTAGTTGAGGAAAATAATGTGCAGATATAAATCATTTCATTTTATTTTAGCCAGTAGCTCCATCCTCCTCTTTTAAGAAATGACTTCTTTTTTCCCTTCAGATTTTGCAAAGCAATTAACCTCTGGGTCAAAATTAGCTCAGATTTCCTCTCTACTCTTTAATTCTCCACAAATTTATAGTCAGTTGGAAACAAGAAAGTGAAAATTGAAAGTGTTTTTCTATTTTGCTCTATGGCATGCTTCTGTGAATGTTGTAGCGAAGTCTGTAGGTCTGGTTCTGAGAGTAAAATTCTAAATTAAGTTTTGTAGTAACATATTAATAGATGTCAAGGGCTGAAACTGGATGGAAGAACCAAGGTCTCTTACCCAGGGACTGGTGAAAATCAAGACTTTCTTATACATTTTTGCCTAGCATTGTTGATAGTACCTACTCAGTTCAGTTCAGTCACTCAGTTGTGTCCAAATCTTTGCGACCCCATGAATTGCAGCACGCCAGGCCTCCCTGTCCATCACCAACTCCCGGAGTTCACCCAAACTCATGTCCATCGAGTCAGTGATGCCATCCAGCCATCTCATCCTCTGTCAGCCCCTTATCCTCCTGCCCCCAATCCCTCCCAGCATCAAAGTCTTTTCCAATGAGTCAACTCTTCGCATGAGGTGGCCACAGTATTGGAGTTTCAGCTTTAGCATCATTCCTTCCAAAGAACACCTAGGACTGATCTCCTTTAGAATGGACTGGTTGGATCTCCTTGGAGTCCAAGGGACTCTCAAGAGTCTCCTCCAACACCACAGTTGAAAAGCATCAATTCTTTGGTGCTCAGCTTTCTTTATAGTCCAACTCTCACATCCATACACGACTACTGGAAAAACCATAGCCTTGACTAGACGGACCTTTGTTGGCAAAGTAATGTCTCTGCTTTGACAACATAAAGGCTTCTATAGTTGAGAGGCTCTCAAATTTGCAGATGGGTTAATCTCAGAATATTATAGAAAAACACACATGAAAGTAAGCACAGAAGGCTATATAAAGCAGGGGCCTGGTGTTTTTCAGCACCATTATTACCTAGAGGAGTGTCTAGTCAATGATTTTAGCCCAGGAACCATGGTCTCTCCAGAGACATAGTCCACAAAGGCTTGCCCTTGTCAGAATTCTTTGGAGAATTTGTTGAAAATGTAGGTTCTGAGCCCACTGAATCAGAATCACTCTGAGAGAGAGCCAGGAAATCTGGATTTCTAACAAGCTTCTCAGATGAGTCTGATGCAATGAATTTTGATAACTGCTTCTCTAAGGAACAGATTCCACTCAAGTGGACTAACTCCTGTCACATTGTGTCTGCTCATGCAGAATGGGAGGTAGGTCTATGTTAGTCTGCTGAGATCAAGGATAGATCCAGGGAGGGGTAAACTTAGATACTCAGGTCTGATCTGATTTCTGGAGCAGAACAGGCTTAGGTTGACTCAGATGTGGCTTTCTGCTGGAGGCCTATCCTTTGGAGTGGCTAGAAACAGGGGATGTTGGTACCTGGAAGGATATCATCAAAGCTTCAGGGTCTCCAATATACTCTACCTGACAATGGGTTTACCTGCTTCTTCATCCTCTTTTCTTTCCCTGTCTGCCTGTTGTCCTTTCTACAGTTCAGGATTAAATATAGTCCCACTCCCCACTGGTTGCTAACTTTGCTCCGTATTCCTTTCTTTCCCTGCTATTTGATGCATCCTTAGAGATCGAGGGTTACACGTACTCTTTCTCTATTCTCCATTAGCTCATTTTTTTGGTTTGTTTTATTCTGTGTTTCTGAATATACTGTGAATTAAAATGGGAAGATTCCCATTGAGATCCCATTCTCTTGATCTCAAAGAGAGGTTTGTTTTCTCAAACTCTATCATTTGCCGCAGTGATTGTTAAATATTTTTTAGGATATAGAGTCATTTGCTAAAGGCTGGAGTGTGCAGAATCCTAGAGACTGGAGGAAACTGACCTGTTTTAAGCAAGTGGGGCACCCAGAGTCCATTTCTTCAACTTCCTAACCCCTTACTGAGATGAAGGTAGGGAGAATGAAACCTGAAAAACCACCTCTCCATGTATCTTTTAGAATGGGGGTCTGGGGAAGACAAAGATTCATCCCTCACTGACTCTGGCAATGAGGTATGCCCCCTGAGATGTGGCAGCTGTTATGAAAAGAGTCCAGGGGCTCTGTAAACTAGGTGATGGGAAGGAAAGTGGAAGGGAAGGCATTGGCATAGGCCATCTCACCCCCAGGGAGTTCTGCCAGGACCCTGATCTTTTCATCTGTGTATTTGAGTGATGACGACTCAGCAGTGCAAGGGAAAGAATTTGGTGGATACTTTTTCCATGTAGAAATGTGGAACCAGTCAAGATAAGAGCAAGAGATAAAACTTGCCATTAAAAGTCATATTAGTAACTGATACTTACCCGAACAATCTGTCATTTACTTTGTTTTCTTTCTTTTCCTAAATTATGAGCTTCTGTGGGCATAGTAGACCATGCATTATTCAACTCAAGAGTCTCAGAGCCCGTGATGGCTGGCACACGGGAGACATCACACATGTTGAGTACATATGTCTATCAGAGTCCTGATCATGCTCATTTACTCTATGGATATTTGATTGTAAAGTCTATTTGGTTGTACTCCTAATTTTATCCACCTATTTCCAGTTCTCATAATCACCACCATTCTTCCCTCCATTGTTTCAGTATTACACGGAGAAAGCAGATCTGCTGCAAGAGCCTCTGCGTCTCAGGAGCCAAGGCAGCAGTCTGGTTAAGGGAACAGGCCCTGATGGCAAACTGTCCTGAGTCATGGCTTCCTAGCCTCTCTCAGGCCCAGTTACTGCATCTGTAAAATGGGCACAATTAGGATATCTATCTCGTAATATGCTTATCAATAATAAGAAATGTGTACTGTATCACTTAACATAGCACCTTATAGATAGTAACTCAGTAAAGGTTAGTTCTTATCACTCTTCATTACTTGACCCAGTAAAAAGGTCAACATCCAGTCTCAGAAAGGTGTGCATTGTCATTCTGAGACTTTCCCCTGTTGATATAAGATAAAAAAGTGAGACTGCCCCACTGTTACCTCTGAGGAACGTGTCTCTCTGACCCCTTGAGGAGCACTGCACATTCTCTAAGATGCCAGGGCACCCACAAATTGCATGAACCCCGGGTCTCACAAAACTTGGGTTTATCCATTTTTAGGCTTCCTTCCCATGGCAGTGGGTAGAAACTCGAGCTTCGTAACAATATATTAGAGGTTGCTAATCGTCACTGCAGACGGAAAAGCCATTTAAGACCAAGACTTGTAGCTAAACTGAAGTATCAGGGATAAAGATAGGAAAGGACAGCGTTTATACAAAAGAGCAACACTTTTTGGTAAAAGTACATTGATGAATTCAGTTCTATTTGGGTGCCCACAGTAAGGGGGACAGTTTATATGAGTGCTCTGAGAGATGACAAGGAAATTTGTTGTCTCTATGTTTATGAGTTGAAGGGAGGAGCCATCTGAGCCATCTCTCCTGGAGATGTAACCCTGGAATACTGGTATGTGTGTGAAGGTGATCAATTTTGCTCTAGTTTTCCTAAGGACAGAGGAGGAAGTGTGGTACGAAAATGACCAGATGACCAGCTTATGGTCAAATGCATAAGAAAGAATATCTTGTTTTGTCAAACATGGGATCAGTTATATGGGGGTGCTTGCAATCCATCCTTAACAGAAGCTTTCCAAATGAATACATCTTAATCTAGGTGCAACAGTTCAAGGAAAGCCTTTTAAAGGCTGCTCCTGCCTCCAAGAAAATACTTTGTTTTAGAAAAGCTATATCATCTAGCATGCAAAATAGATCTCTGTGTTTGACGGGGATGGTTTCTAGAGAATTGGCTGTTTTCTTAGCCAGGCACTGAATTGTCATCCTAGGAATCAAAATCAGACTAACTGCATCTGAACCTGTCATCTTCCGTATCTTGACTGGTACTGTCAGGACCAGGGTTTGCACATCCTCAGATTCTCCCTGACTTCCTCCCTGAGCCCCTGAGGCTGCACTCTAGAACATACTGTAATTCTTCTTTCCTAACACAGAAAGGCAAATGAAATAACTCTTCTGTTATAGTTTAGAAGATGCATTGCCACAACAGCTCAGCTACCATGGGACTCAGGAGCATGCACGTCACTAGGTGGTGGACAGCTCGTGGGGTTTGGTAATGGAAATAACAGGAAATCAAAGGATAGGACATGTGTTGCATTTGTGTTAACATGTTATTTAATTCTGGTTATCTAATTTATAGTTCATTTGGGGAATAGATTAAAAGAAGACATTGGGAGTCTCTGAGTATATGGAAAAGAAAATGTAAAAAAGAAAAAGTGAAGAACATAGCATTATATTAATTAATCTGTTAGACTTGTTGCTCCTGTAACTCTCAAACCTGCAGACTCGGGACAGCTGAAATAATTACTTACTATTTTGGCTCTACCCCTACTTTGAGACGAGTCCTTCTTGGGTGAAGGGAATATATAAAATCCAAACATACCCGTTTACCTGCTCAGTTTCAAATAGATCATCTACCTGGTCTTCCTGGCATCCTGACTTCCTAGAAACAGAAAATTTCTGGATTCTTTAATCCTCCATTTCAGTTCTCTTATAGATGGTTCCTACCTAGATCTCCTTCCTTAATACCATAATCCTTTTAGAAGCCACACTCCTGCCTGTATACAGTTTGGTTTCTGCACAGGTGAACTTTTAACTGTCACTTTGCTCTTGTACTCGTGTCCCTTTCTTCCCTTTTGCCTCACCTTACTGATCTGTCTGCAGTCGGGTACTTCAGTTTTATGAGTTGACTCCCCATGTTCCTGTCCACAGTTTGGACTCCACGTTCAGAAAATGCTTCCTTCAGCCTATTTTCAATTAAGATTGTTTTGTCCGTCACTTCTACTGAGGTAAGATCAAATAAAGAGGGAAAAAATGTGCCAGACCATGATGAGAAATTATTCCCCCACAAGTGGTGAATCTAATCTTCAGTGTCCTCTCCTTTGCAAGTCCCATGGGAACATTATTGCCATTAGAATATAAAAAAGGCATATGAGAATTTCAGCCTTGGCCAGAAGATACTGAAGGACAGGGAAGTCTGGTGTGCTGCAGTCCATGGGGTCACAAAGAGTTGAATATAACTCAGTGACCAAACAACATTTTCAATATATCAACATATTGTACATGCTTTTCTTAATTTTGTACCTTTGTGTAACTATTGTTGTTTAATACACAACCTTAGAATGTTTGAAAAATTAATAAGGGGCATATAGAAATCATAAATCTGATTTAAAAAGAAATTTTGGGTTAGGGTTAGGTTACATCAGGTTACTTTTCTTTGTCAAATTTACAATTATTGGGAAGTACCCATGGAAGAGACTTGGACAGGTGGAGAAAGTGTCATCATTTAATTTTTCTTATTCCAAAGAATATTTTTTTCCATTTTTACTTTCTAGCTTGATTTAAAATTTTTCTTCTAGTTCCCCACTGTTTTTTTTTAATTAATTAAGTTTTTATTGAAGGATAATTGCTTTACAGAATTTTGATGTTTTCTGTCAAACCTCAACATGAATCAATGTTTTCTTATATATAGAAGTATCATATTTGGAAAACCAAAACATTTAATGATCTTTTAAAAGTCTTTCTGATTTTTATGACTCAACAAGGAAAGGAAACAAAACCAATTTAAAATTTCCAAGCCACATTCTGTAATTCTGTATCTGCTTTTCTGTCTCTTCATTTGTCCTTCTCTCTCTTCCTCTTTCTTTTTTCTCTTGCTGTCACTCTCTCTCTAAATGACTAGACAATTCATTATCTTTTTATATTATGGTGCTAGAATTATAAAAAAAATCTAGGCTCTCTCTCCCTGATGCCTCCAAATTCTTTCTGGAATTTTCCTATGGATTTAACTGAAGAAAAATAGATTTAGAGTAACTTTAAATTTTGGATATGCTATTAATATATTTCTTTAGAAGACAAAAATTTCTAAAAGAAAAGAAAGGAAGACAGAAAACGTAGTTGGAATCACCCACTCAAGGCTTAGTCATAATTAATTTTAACACTGAAATTAGATTTTTGAAAATTAGTCTTGATTAGTATTTTAAAGCCAAAGATGGAGAAGCTCTATACAGTCCACAAAAACAAGACTGGGAGCAGACTATGGCTCAGATCACGAGCTCCTTATTGCTAAATTCAGACTTAAATTGAAGAAAGTGGGGAAACTCATTAGACCATTCAGGTATGACCTAAATCAAATCCCTTATGACTATACAGTGGAAGTGAGAAATAGATTTAAGGGACTAGATCTGATAGACAGAGTGTCTGATGAACTATGGACAGAGGTTCGTGACATTGTACAGGAGACAGGGATCAAGACCATCCCCAAGGAAAAGAAATGCAAAAAAGCAAAATGGCTGTCTGAGGAGGCTTTACAAATACCTGTGAAAAGAAAAGAAGCGAAAAGCAAAGGAGAAAAGGAAAGATATTCCCATTTGAATGCACAGTTCCAAAGAATACCTCGGAGAGATAAGAAAACATTCTTCAGCGATCAATGCAAAGAAATAGAGGAAAACAACAGAATGGGAAAGACTAGAGATCTCTTCAAGAAAATTAGAGAAACCAAGGGAACATTTCATGCAAAGATGGGCTCAATAAAGGACAGAAGTGGTATGGACCTAACAGAAGCAGAAGATATTAAGAAGAGGTGGCAAGAATACAAAGAAGAACTGTACAAAAAAGATCTTCATGACCCAGATAATCACGAAGGTGTGATCGCTCACACTCACCTAGAACCAGACATCCTGGAATGTGAAGTCAAGTGGGCCTTAGGAAACATCACTATGAACAAAGCGAGTGGAGGTGATGAAATTCCAGTGGAGCTGTTTCAAATCCTGAAGGAGGATGCTGTGAAAGTGCTGCACTCAATATGCCAGCAAATTTGGAAAACTCAGCGGTGGCCACAGGACTGGAAAAGGTCAGTTTTCATTCCAGTCCCAAAGAAAGGCAATGCCAAAGAATGTTCAAACTACCACACAATTGTACTCATCTCACACGCTNAAAAGGTCAGTTTTCATTCCAGTCCCAAAGAAAGGCAATGCCAAAGAATGTTCAAACTACCACACAATTGTACTCATCTCACACGCTAGTAAAGTAATACTCAAAATTCTCCAAGCCAGGCTTCAGCAATATGTATACCATGAACTTCCAGATGTACAAGCTGGTTTTAGAAAAGGCAGAGGAACTAGAGATCAAATTGCAAACATCTGCTGGATCATGGGAAAAGCAAGAGAGTTCCAGAAAAACATCTATTTCTGCTTTATTGACTATGCCAAAGCCTTTGACTGTGTGGATCACAATAAACTGTGGAAAATTCTGAAAGAGATCGGAATACCAGACCACCTGACCTGCCTCTTGAGAAACCTGTATGCAGGTCAGGAAGCAACAGTTAGAACTGGACATGGAACAACAGACAGGTTCCAAATAGGAAAAGGAGTATGTCAAGGCTATATACTGTCACCCCGCTTATTTAACTTTTATGCAGAGTACTTCATGAGAAATCCTGTGCTGGAGGAAGCACAAGCTGGAATCAAGATTGCCGGGAGAAATATCAATAACCTCAGATATGCAGATGATACCACCCTTACGGCAGAAAGCAAAGAAGAACTAAAGAGCCTCTTGAAGAAAGTGAAAGAGGAGAGTGAAAAAGTTGGCTTAAAGCTCAACATTCAGAAAACGAAGATCATGGCATCCAGTCCCATCACTTCATGGCAAATACGTGGGGAAACAGTGGAAACAGTGTCAGACTTTATTTTGGGGGGCTCCAAAATCACTGCAGATGGTGATTGCAGCCATGAAATTAAAAGATGCTTGCTCCTTGGAAAGAAAGTTATGAACAGCCTCAGTTCAGTTCAGTTCAGTCGCTCAGTCATGTCTGACTCCTTGCAACCGCATGAATCACAGCACCCAGGCCTCCCTGTCCATCACCAACTCCTGGAGTTCACTCACACTCATGTCCATTGAGTCGGTGATGTCATCCAGTCATCTCATCCTCTGTCCTCCCCTTTTCCTCCTGCCCCAAATCCCTCCCAGTCAGGGTCTTTTCCAACAAGTCAAGTCTTCACATGAGGTGGCCAAAGTATTGGAGTTTCAGCTTCAGCATCAGTCCTTCCAATGAACACCCAGGACT
This sequence comes from Redunca redunca, assembly GCA_006410935.1. NCBI lineage: Eukaryota > Metazoa > Chordata > Mammalia > Artiodactyla > Bovidae > Redunca > Redunca redunca. The sequence continues at coordinate 153,393 of SJYQ01004663.1, forward strand.
GATCTCCTTCAGAATGGACTGGTTGGATCTCCTTGCAGTCCAAGGGACTCTCGAGAGTCTTATCCAACACCACAGTTCAAAGTATCAATTCTTCAGCACTCAGCTTTCTTCACAGTCAAACTCTCACATCCATACATGACCACTGGAAAAACCCTAGCCTTGACTAGACGGACCTTTGTTGGCAAAGTAATGTCTCTGCTTTTCAATATGCTACCTAGGTTGGTCATAATTTCGTGGCTGCAATCACCACCTGCAGTGATTTTGGATCCCCCAAAATAAAGTCTGACACTGTTTCCCCATCTGTTTGCCATGAAGTGATAGGACCAGATGCCATGATCTTAGAGGCTTTTTAGTTTTTCTTCACTTTCTGCCATAAAGGTGGTGTCATCTGCATAGCTGAGGTTTTGATATTTCTCCTGGCAATCTTGATTCCAGCTTGTGCTTCTTCTAGCCCAGCATTTCTCATGATGTCCTCTGCATAAAAGTTAAATAAGCAGGGTGACAGTATACAGCCTTGACATACTCCTTTTCCTATTTGGAACCAGTCTGTTGTTCCATGTCCAGTTCTAACTGTTGCTTCCTGACCTGCATATAGGTTTCTCAAGATGCAGGTCAGGTGGTCTGGTATTCCAATCTCTTTCAGAATTTTCCACAGTTTATTGTGATCCACACAGTCAAAGGCTTTGGCATAGTCAATAAAGCAGAAAATGAGCAACTGAACTAAAAAGCCTCTTGATGAAAGTGAAAGAGGAAGTGAAAAAATTGGCTTAAAGCTCAACATTCAGAAAACAAAGATCATGGCATCCGGTTCCGTCACTTCATGGGAAATAGATGGGGAAACAGTGGAAACCATGTCAGACTATTTTGTTGGGCTCCAAAATCACTGCAGCCATGAAATTAAAAGATGCTTACTCCTTGGAAGAAAAGTTATGACCAACCTAGATAGCATATTCAAAAGCAGAGACATTACTTTGCCAACTAGGGTCCGTCTAGTCAAGGCTAGGGTTTTTCCAGTAGTCATGTATGGATGTGAGAGTTGGACTATAAAGAAGGCTGAGCATAGAAGAATTGATGCTTTTGAACTGTGGTGTTGGAGAAGACTCTTGAGAGTCCCTTGGACTGCAAGGAGATCCAACCAGTCCATCCTAATGGAGATCAGTCCTGGGTGTTCATTGGAAGGAGTAATGCTGAGGCTGAAACTCCAATACTTTGGCCACCTGATGTAGAGAGCTGACTCATTTGAAAAGTCCTTGATGCTGGGAAAGAGTGAGGGCAGGAGGACAAGGGGACGACAGAGGATGAGATGGTTGGATGATATCACTGACACAATGGACATGAGTTTGGGTGAACTCTGGGAGTTGGTGATGGACAGAGAGGCCTGGTGTGCTGTGGTTCATGGGTCACAAAGAGTCAGACAAGACTAAGCAACTGAACTGAACTGAAGTGTTTTAAAAGTACATATGGGCATTTTAGAAAATACGCAAATATAGAAAAGTAGAAAGGAAGTCATGAGGAATATTACTACCCAAAGGTAGCTATTATTACTTTGGTGTATAACTCCTTTTTTTTTTTTGTATATGTATAGTCCATATTCAAAAAGCAAAATACATGCTATTTCACCAACTGTGTTTTCACTTCTATGTTATGAACCTTTTCTAAAATTTTTAAATATACTTTGAAAGCCTGATTTTAAGTAGTAACATAAGAAAATTTTATTTATTCAATCCCTTATTTCTAGTGTTCTTTTTTCCTTGATTTTTCTTTTTTGCCATTGTAAATGATGGGAATTTGCATTGATACCTCTTTACTGAGTTTACCTCTTTACGTGGTCAGTAAAGCGTAGGAAATTGAGTTTTTCATTTTTAAATCTGTATTGCCAAATTGATGTAACAGAAATTCTCTGATTCTACCCTCTGGATAATAGGACACAAGAACCCCATTTTGTAGAACCCACTAATAAATAGCACTGTCATTCTTTTGATTGCCGATTTTACATTTATTATGTTTTCACTTTTGTCTCTTGGAGTGTCATTTTCAAATAAGTTACTAACTTTTCAGCTATTTATCTTTATTCTTATGACACTTTTTGGTCTGAACATGGACTTGTTTTTCTTGCAAATAAGTTTTGTTTTTCTTTCCATAATTTTTTGCCTTTAGTTTTGTTGATGGCATGTTTGAGGCATACCTTTTTTTTTTTCTCTCATTTTAATGGAGCCACATCTATTAATTAGTTCCCTTAACATGAGTGTGTCAAAAGACAAGCCATACTAATGTCAAAATCATTATGAAATCTCAAATATATCCTTCTTGTGAAATTAAAATCCATTTTACAACTCAACAAGATGTGTTAAAGGCTTTAAGTATAATAGAAACTTCAACAAAGCCTAAGAACCTATAGAGTGATAATGTCAGCATAGACACAGTGTTCAGAATTGAATATAGCAGGCGACAGGCGAGTATGTCACCTGGGGCGTGAGATTTGTACAAACTTTAAAAGGAAGAATAAGGGAACACTCTTAGAAGCTCTGCATGCAGTTGACATTATCATTCTAAAATGATCCTTCCTTATTCAGAAGATGTGACTAGCAGATGCTCTTAGACCCGTCCCCCGCGCCCCCCACCATCTCTTTGGCCTGACTGATTTTCAGCTGTAGCGGGCAGATCTGTGCGTGCTTGGTGCTTCATTTCAAGCCTTTTTGCTTTCTGCCCCAGGGCTTCCACTTAGGGTGCAACTCACTGGGTCCAAACTTGCAAGCAAAGCCAAGAAGTGCAAGGCTGTAATCACCCTCCAACCCCGCAACAGCCCTCAGTTGATAGAGACCAGAGGTAGGCAAATGAATCTTCCAGCCTATTGTTTTTTAGACTGACAATTCTAAAAAGCTTTCTGTATGTTTTTCAGAAGTTTATAACAGTATTGACAGCCCGATACTCATCCCAATGAGCCTGATAATAATATTCTTACAGTCTTTTTCTCCTTTCCTGTCTCGTTCCCCCTTTTCACTCCGGTTTCCTAGTATCACCTCCCAATAAACCACCAGCTCCACGTTCTCTGAGGCTCTGCCTTTGGAAGAACTCAAGCTTCAACAATGTCTTATTAACACATATGCGTTCATTGTACTTGGAAGAAAGAGAATTCTCAAAGATCCTTTCAGTCCTCAAGGATCTACTTTGTAATTGTAAAGACATTTCTCTTCCTTCCCCCACCAGTGTTTGCTATCAGGGATTCCTATCTCTGTGTCCCCAGGTTAGGTCAAACAATCAGTGATCTTTAAAGGTATTAGAGAAGTCATTGCATAAATGTAATCTACTGTACGTATCAGTTCAGTCGCTCAGTCATGTCTGACTCTTTGCGACCCCATGAAATGCAGCATGCCAGGCCTCCCTGTCCATCACCAACTCCCGGAGTTCACCCAAACTCATGTCCATCGAGTTGGTGATGCTATCCAGCCATCTCATCCTCTGTTGTCCCCTTCTCCTCCTGCCCCCAGTCCCTTCCAGGATCAGAGTCTTTTCCATTTCAATGAGTCAACTCTTCTCATGAGGTGGCCAAAGTATTGGAGTTTCAGCTTCAGCATCAGTCCTTCCAAAGAACACCCAGGGCTGATCTCCTTCAGAATGGACTGATTGGATCTCCTTGCAGTCCAAGGGACTCTCAAGAGTCTTCTCCAACGCCACAGTTCAAAAGCATCAATTCTTCGGTGCTCAGCTTTCATTAGAGTCCATCTCTCACATCCATACTTGACTACTGGAAAAACCCTAGCCTTGACTAGATGTACCTTTGTTGGCAAAGTAATGTCTCTGCTTTTGAATATACTGTCTAGGTTGGTCATAACTTCCAAAGAGTAAGCGTCTTTTAATTTCATGGATGCAGTCACCATCTGCAGTGATTTTGGAGCCCAACAAAATAAAGTCTGACACTGTTTCCACTGTTTTCCCATCTATCTGCCATGAAGTGATGGGACCAGATGCCATGATCTTAGTTTTCTGAATGTTGAGCTTTAAGCCAACTTTTTCACTCTCCTCTTTCACTTTCATCAAGAGGCTTTTTAGTTCCTCTTCACTTTCTGCCATGAGGGTGGTATCATCTGCATATCTGAGGTTATTGACATTTCTCCCGGCAATCTTGAGTCCAGCTTGTGCTTCTTCCAGCCTAGCGTTTCTCATGATGTCCTCTGCATATAACTTAAATAAGCAGGGTGACAGTATACAGCCTTGACATACTCCTTTTCCTATTTGGAACCAGTCTGTTGTTCCATGTCCAGTTCTAACTGTTGCTTCCCGACCTGCATATAGGTTTCTCAAGAGGCAGGTCAGGTAGTCTGGTATTCCCATCTGTCTCAGAATTTTCCACAGTTTATTGTGATCCACACAGTCAAAGGCTTTGGCATAGTCAATAAAGCAGAAATAGATGTTTTTCTGGAACTCTCTTGCTTTTTTGATGATCCAGCAGATGTTGGCATTTTGATCTCTGGTTCCTCTGCCTTTTCTAAAACCAGCTTGAACATCAGGGAGTTCAGGGTTCACATATTGCTGAAGCCTGGCTTGGAGAATTTTGAGCATTACTTTACTAGCATGTGAGTGAGTGCAATTGTGTAGTAGTTTGAGCTTTCTTTGGCATTGCCTTTCTTAGGGATTGGAATGAAAACTGACCTTTTCCAGTCCTGTGGCCACTGCTGAGTTTTCCAAATTTGCTGACATATTGAGTGCAGCACTTTCACAGCATCATCTTTTAAGATCTGAAATAGCTCAGCTGGAATTCCATCACCTCCGCTCGCTTTGTTTGTAGTGATGCTTCCTAAGGCCCACTTGACTTCACATTCCAAGATGTCTGGTTCTAGGTGAGTGATCACACCATTGTGATTATCTGGGTAGTGAAGATTTTTTTTTCAGTTCTTCTGTGTTTTCTTGCCACCTCTTCTTAATATCTTCTGCTTCTGTTCAGTTCAGTTCAGTCACGTCCGACTCTTTGCGACCCCATGAATCGCAGCACACCAAGCCTCCCTGTCCATCACCAACTCCTGGAGTTCACTCAAACTCACGTCCATCAAGTTGGTGATGCAATCCAGCCATCTCATCCTCTGTCGTCCCCTTCTCCTCCTGCCCCCAATCCCTCCCAGCATCAGAGTCTTTTCCAATGAATCAACTCTTCACATGAGGTAGCCAAAGTACTGGAGTTTCAGCTTTAGCATCACTCCTTCCAAAGAAATCCCAGGGCTGATCTCCTTCAGAATGGACTGGTTGGATCTCCTTGCAGTCCAAGGGACTCTCAAGAGTCTTCTCCAACACCACAGTTCAAATGCATCAATTCTTCGGCTCTCAGCCTTCTTCACAGTCCAACTCTCACATCCATACATAACCACAGGAAAAACCCTAGCCTTGACTTGACGGACCTTAGTCGGCAAAATAATGTCTCTGCTTCTGTTAGGTCCATACAAAAGAAGAGAAGTGAAAAGCAAAGGAGAAAAGGAAAGATATAAGCATCTGAATGCAGAGTTCCAAAGAATAGCAAGGAGATAAGAAAGCCTTCCTCAGCGATCAATGCCAAGAAATAGAGGAAAACAACAGAGTGGGAAAGACTAGAGATCTCTTCAAGAAAATTAGAGATACCAAGAGAACATTTCATGCAAAGATGGGCTCGATAATGGACAGAAATGGTATGGACCTAACTGTATATATAGGTGGAGTGTAAAAATCCCCTCCTGTTGTGCATGATTTTTGCAAGAACACCTTCTATTTCTAGTGTCTTTGTGAAGTGTGACTGATTTCTCTCACCCGCTTTCTAGCTAAGAATGAATCCAGAGGAGGGAAAGGAAAGAAGCTTCTGACTTCTTTCCTGGATTCAAATTCTTTCTTGTCTCTTGGAAAGAATTGAGCTTCTAGTTGCTGGCAGTAAATTGTCTACCTGCCCAGGAGCTATTTTGTACCAATGTACATCTCTGCCAGGAAGATGAATATCAGGAGTCAATGTGCAGACATCAGAATTTCCAAAGTAGCATAATCATCACCCCTCTCCCCTCCAATGCTATGCATTTAAAATAACCTCTAGGGAGAGTGAAGAATGGAGGATTCAGGCTGACTATGAAATTACTCAATCACATTATTTCTATTTGGATAAACATTTATCCTACAAATGCCAGGAAGGTTGGCAATCAACACTGTGGAAAGAGCTCCATTAAAATTTATGAGCCAGCCTACCATGAGGAAGTAATTATAAATAATAATTACTGTGATGCTCAGTGCTGTTATTATTTGGAGCTACCCTGCTTCAGGTGGGATAGAAGATACAGCTGAAATATATGACTCCAAAAATACCCTCATTAGCGTGGTGTAAGAATTCCTGAAATGGAAGAACAGAATAAAATACCAGATGGCTTTCAGGGATGGTGTTGTCAGAGTGGTGGTTTAAACACTAAATGGGGTCTGACTCTTGGGACCCCATGGACTGTAGCCCACCAGGCTCCACTGTCCATGGGATCCTCCAGGCAAGAATACTGGAGTAAGTTGTCATGCCCTCCTCCAGGGAATCTTCCCAACCTAGGGATCGAACCCCGGTCTCCTGCATTGCAGGCAGATTCTTTATGACTAAGCTACGAGGGAAGCCCATTGTCAGAGCAGGTGCGCTCTTCTGTAGAATGCTAGCTGCACTTACCATTATAAAATGAAAACAGCAATTCTTCAGCTATAAAACTAGGAATCGGGTGTGATTATTGTAATTTACTAACTTTAAAAGTGTTTAACAGGGAGGCTTCCAACAAATAGGTTTAGTTGAGTTACACTGTTCATATTCTTCATTAAGGTTTTAAGACTAAGGAAATAAATCTTTTCATCAAATCTTTCCTTGGATTGAGGTTGATCCCATTGGATCAAGCATACTAGAGTCATGTGAGTGAATAAATTGCTTTTGCTGCTTTTGATCTCCCCTGAAGGCTGGCTGTCGATACCTGTAATCAGCTTCGTATAAGGGAATGAAGCCTGCTTTGTCAGATTTTCGTCAGAGCAAGGTTAATTGGGTGAGCAGGCCATGAGCTGACCCTTGAGCTCACAGAGGCAGTGGATGCTGCTGGAGCTGTGCTCAGTGGTCATCGGGACAGAGGACTGGAGTGCTGCTTTCATACTGCCGTCTCTCTCAAACCTTCCATGTCCTCACTCTCTTATCTGAGATTATAGATGAATGAGCCCTGCCAGTCATAGTGCAAGCAAGCTCAAGGCAAGAAAATGTCATTAAGACAGACAGAAACCCATCGGATATTAAAAAAGAAGAGATTGTGGGATTGTGTCCTAATTGATCTCCACCTCAATGTCAGCATCTGTTATTCTCAGACCCCCAGGTAGACTAAACACACCAATAACCTTATCATATTTTATCTCAACAGTTACGAAACTAGTCCCATACATTTACCTTCTATACAATCTGTCTTTGACATGTGTTGTTCATACTTCCAGATGTTAATTTTTACATCATCATTTGGAATTTAGGATAGTCTCCTATTTAAAAATGTTACAGAAATGGTTAGTTTCCTGGTAGAGGTACAACAGTGTATATAATTCCTAAGGTGGCAAAAACAAAAAAAAAAAGTTGTAATAAAGTGGCCTTTAGAACTGTGTCAAAGGAAGAACTTTAGACTTGGGTCTGAGAAGATTAGAAGCCTATTTAGCTTGTGAGGAAATTATATTGCCATAGAAACCAGGGGCCTGGCAGAAATAAGCCTGTGACTTTTCTTTTTAATAATGCTTGATACTAATAGAAAGTGGGTTGCAAAAACTACGTGTTTCCCAAGGAAGGCATCCTGTCCACTGCCAACATCAGATGAGACTGTGGAGGAGCAAGGAAACCGAGGGTCCCAGAGTGTGGAGTCAGGACCCAAAGGGAACAGTGAGGAAGATGTTACTTCCAGAGACTTGGCAGGAGACACACCTACTTAGTACAAATTCTGCCTTCGAATTGGTGTAGATTGGATTGGCCAAAAAGTTTGTTCAGGTTTTTCAGTAAGATGTTACAAAAAATCCAAAGAACTTTTTGTCCAACCCAATATTTTCAATCTACATTTCCTTAACAAGAGTTAGCTAAGTGGCCACATGTAACTGCAAGAGGCTAAGGGATAGAGACTAGCTGTGCATTTAGAAAGAAACAACACAGATTTTAGTGAACTGTTGATAGAATGACCACAACCATGCTTCATCCTCTCCGCTCACTTTCCTCCTGAACTCACTGCCCTCGCTGCCTTCTCCCCTCCCCAGCCAGCCCTCTTGAAAGCCCCCTCTTCCTGAGCTGCAGTCATTCTTCATGTCCATTCAGCTTGGCTTTTATCCCCACAGGCAGGTGAAGTTGTTCACCTTAAGGGTGGAAATTACATCCTAGGTATCAAATACAAAGACCTATTTCTAGGCCTCACCCTGTCCATACTCAGCCACTCTTTCCCTGGATCTTCCTTGGAGTCTGTGGTATCAGCCCCTCTTGGTTCTTCTTTCATTTCTGTGACCACTTATTCTAGTTTTCTTTGTTTGTTGTTCCTCTTTGCTCTTCCCATAAATGTTGACACTTACTAGATTTTTTAATTTTTTTCAACTCCACTTATTCTTAGATTTTTTCTTTGATTTTTTTTCAGCTCTGCTCAGTCACCCTAGATGATCCATTTAACCTGTTTACAGGGCTTCGCTGGTGGTTCAAACGGTAAAGAGTCTGCCTACAATGCAGGAGACCCAGATTCAATCCCTGGGTCGGGAAGATCCCCTGGAGAAGGAAATGGCAACCCACTCCAGTATTCTTGCCTGGGAAATCCCGTGGACAGAGGAGCCTGGCAGGCTGCAGTCCATAGGGTTGCAAAGATTCGGACATGACTGACTAATACTTTCACTTTCACATATCTCCAAATATCTGCTCTTGACTTCTATACCATGCATGAGACAATTCCACTTCTCAAACAGTCAAGCATGATAATCTAAAACAGAACTCAGGTTCCTTAAAAACTGCTTCTCCCCGCTTCTTGGGGTCCTCAGATGTCATGATGATGACTAATGTGGAGTGACTACCTTAAAGCTATCATACCAGCTCTGGGTGAGGCATGTGACACTCATATGTCACTGTTTCTGTAAGGGACAGCTGAAGCTCAGAGACGTCAAGTAATTCCCTTACAGTCATCCAACAAGGTAGTGGCAAAGCTAGGATTTGAATCTAATTCACAGATCTCACACTGTTATCTGACTCAATTTCTCATAAAATGATAATAAGATCGTTTTATCTATATATTACTTCATAAAGGTCAATAATTTGTGGAAACGAAAAACAGTGTGCTTTGTCAATTTAGACACTTTTGATAGAGGTGAAAATTGATGCTAATTGTCTCAATTTTGTAATCTGAATCCAGTTAGCTCTATAACTTGGTAACATTGTGGTCAACTTCACTTGGATTGCAATTTTTATGAATAATTAAACACAATAACAATTCTTGAAGATATGTAGAAAGAGAAAAAAGGAGTTATTCTTTACTTGGGTTCCAAAAAAAATAGCTGTAAATGTCATTGGTAGCAGAATGGCTAGACATGCCTAAAAATAATCTGGCTGTTATTGATCGATTGTGTCACTTACCCAAAGTTAACTGAAAAGTATTATTTCCACACTGAACTAATATTGAGGGTCTTAAAGGACAATGCTCTTTGAGCTGTTGCAACTTTAATTATCTGCTAATATACTTGACCACCTCTCCCATATTTGAGAAATCTAAGGTTACAGCATGACAGGTAGCAGATTCTCAGTGGAATGTAATTGGTAATTAGCTATTCAGACCGATTATTGGCCAATGTGCCACATTTTCATTTTGGAAATTTAAGCAAATTGCCCTCTGTTGAAAACATACATTAAGATGTCTGATTTGGCATCCAGGTTGATACATGATTGAAAGTAATCATTTTCTACCTTTCAGGCCATCATTAGTGACCTTCTAAATTCCCTGTCATAAATTGCCTGTTTCTGAAACTGTGCCTTTGTGTGGCCACGTCCAATTAATTGCAATACCACTCCTGAAAAGGGTTCCTGCCTCAATCTCCATAAAATAGTTCATTAGCTTCTCAGGGATTTTACTTCAATACTATATTTAGTTTGCACTCCCTGGGATGTTGCAAACAGAAGAGTGAGTTCCCTGGGGGGAAAGCAGCGGGGGGTTAGAAGAACAATCAAGAAGTAAATATCTGGCTTTAAAAATGGTCTGCGTTGTAAAGAACAAAGCCATAGAAGGATGCTAGTAAATCAACAGCACTGCTTTTCTAACGGCTTTTTCTTACATGAATTATCTTGGGCAAGTCAGATTTCAGCTTTCTCTAATCGGAAAAATATATTGAGAGGCTCAGGGAGAAATAGCTGTTTTTATTGTTGTTGTAATGCTCAAAATTTTATTGAGGCCTGGTATTTTACCCTCGGAGGTACAATGTGGTTGGTGACTAGACTTAATAACTGCATTAAATGGGCAAGTAGACTGGGTGTGAGAAGTGCAGTGAACAGAAATCACAATTGTGAGAGCAGCAGCTAATGTGGAGAGACAATCAGTGGGCCCCGTGTCTAGACAGATGGGATGCCCAGCCTTGGACCTGCCAAGTGCAGCCTTGGGTGAATTACTTCAGTTCTCTGGACCTTTGTCTCATCTTTCACTGAACTATGACCTGAAGCTAAGATTTCTCAGGTCCATTTGGTTCTAGTATTCTGTGGGCTTCCCAAATGGTGCTAGTGGTAAAGAACCCTCCTGCCAATGCAGGAGATGCAGGAGACACAAGTTCAATCCCTGGACTAGGGATATTCTTTGGAGGAAGAAATGACAACCCACTCCAGTATCCTTGCCTCTAGAATTCCATGGACAGAAGAGCCTGGCAGGGTACAGTCCATGGAGTCACAGTCAGACACAACTAAGTGCACGCACACACACACACACACACACACACACACACACACTTGATGGTTTAGTAATGGCACAAGCCAAACAGTTCACTGTGTTTGGAATCAACATTAGGTTGCCATCCAAGGCACCTCACTGAGCATATGGCATGGTTTAATGATAACAGAAGTAGCTCATGGAAGCATGTGTTAGGCTAGACCAGGCACAGGGTACTCCCAGGAACCCTATGAGTAGGCATATTTCTGCCCCCATTTTGTAAAGGGGAGGCTAAGGTACAGAGGAGTTATATGTTATCAGCACAGGGATGGACAGCTCCCAGCTGATAAGTGACAAAGCCAGGATATGAACCTAGGAAGCCTGTACTTTTAATTACCACTTTTCCTGCAAATAAACCATTGGTGAGATACATGCCAGAAATTCTGCAACATAAATAACATAAGCAATCCTCTTTCCTGTCTTGAGTTTTGGAAAAACGGAGGAAAAAAGACAAAATAGTTAACAGATGGAAGAAATTTAAAACTCACCTTTATTAATTATAAGGCAGATACTGGAGAAAGTGGCTTAGATTTGACAGCCCCAGAGTTAGACATTCACAGAAGGGAATGGTCCACCTTGACCTCTCCCTGAGGAACAAGCAGAGAGTGCCTTCTGTAGGCACTGTAGCCTTCTGTAGGAAGGTTTTTCACTCGTTTGCTATTGTTTTCCCTAGACCCACTAATTGGATGAGTCACCCTGAGCAGAGTTGAGTGAAGGAAAGTGAGAGGCCAAGGGTGTTCCACTCACTGACCTTCCCGCAGTTGAAAGGAAAAATGAGAAAGGGAGAAGAAATGTTTCTGTCCTAACCATTTCTCCTGGTTCTTTGTTTATAATTTAGCTTCTCATTTTCATGCTATTTCTGGTGTTAAAATTGTTTAAGGGGTTTGATCAGAATGGAAAGAAATTGTCATAACCAGCACTATCTGGGCTGCCATCATTGCAGGCTTCTGTTCTCTGTGTCTTGTCACATTTGCAAATGGGCCTGGGGAAGATGGGAAAGGCTGTTCAGGAGGGCACAATGATGAAAGCCTGATCCTTAAACATGGCATTTACAGAGCACAAATGATTTGGCTCTTTGTTAGTTAACAATCAAACTGAGTGGTTCAAGAATCAATTAATAGTAATAAGAAAGTGATTTGTGATCAAAAGCTGTTGTCATTTTGGGAACATTATTTCCAAGACAGTATTAAAGGCAGGAGAGGCATTCGGGAAGGGAAAAGATGCATGACTTGGAGGAAGCCTCTTGCATGTGGCTGCAAGGCTGTCGGCAGACACATAGAGCCACTTGGGCCCGAGTGAGATGTAGCAGGTCTCCCTCTGCAAAGTTCATTAACCTGCAGCATGTCAGCAAGTGCCACAGGCTGGCTGTAATGCCGTGGAATACAAATTGAGAGATCACTGGATTCTAATTTTCTCTTTTATCTCTCCTAAATGAATATGCAGAGCATATAATCTCATGACCAATCATGTCTCGCATCTAATAGAGAAAATATGCTTCAGATTTACAGACGCATGAAACACAGCTAACTGGAAATGAGGAGGAAGAAACAGCACCCCTTTCTCTTTGAGTAGGATAACTGAGTCCTTTAAAGGAAACAGAAAAATAAAGACACACCATTCTTCCATTCACCCACCCACCCACCCACCCATCTATCTACTTTA
>SJYQ01004663.1:174737-216263 GCA_006410935.1 Redunca redunca
TTGTTTGTCATGCTTTGTTATTTTTCCCAGTATCTCCTTTATCATTTAGTTTTCCATAAATAATTAATACATTTAGAAAGTACTAAACTTCTGTGTTTCCTTTTGGTAATTTTATTTTTGCTTTTTACATTTAAATCTTTGATCCATATAAAAACTATTCTGGGAAACGATATAGGGATCCAGGTTTTTTTTTTTTCGAAGATACTAGCTTGTCCAAGTCCATTGAGCGAATAATCATTTCTCCCCAATTGTTTTGGAATGCCATCTTTGTTTTTCCATTATCTTATTTGATGAGGTTTCTACACAAAGCTTCTGTTGTTCTGTTTAATCCTGTGCCAGTACATTGGTTTTAATTACTCTGGCTTTATAATACATTTTAATATCTGAAAGCATACTTTCTTGCTCTGTACTCTTGTTAGAAATTTTCCTTTATTATTCTTCCAGATACACTTTGGAAAAATTCTGATAACTTATAAAATATTTTGGTCATTATTAAAGTATGGATGGATTTTGGGGGAATTGACAGTTTCATGTTATTGCATTCTTATAGCAAAGAAAGTGTTGATTCTTCATTTATCTAGTTTTCACATTTCACTCTTCAGTAGTGTTGCATGATATTCCCTAAATAATATCTTCCTACTTCTCTTCAAATTTGTTCCTAGATATTTCAAGATTTTTATCGTTAGAGTGAGTTGGAACTTTACTTTTTATTTTTTTAATTTCTGTTTCTTTAGAAAAGGTATTGATTTTTATTGGTTTATCTAAGGATCCTTTATTGTTTCAAAACAACATTGAAGTACAGTTGATTTACAGTGTTATGTTAAAGTGTACAGCAAAGTGATTCAGTTAGATACATATATGTGGCGCTGCTACTGTTGCTGCCAAGTCGCTTCAGGCGTGTCCAACTCTGTGCAACCCCATAGACGGCAGCCCACCAGGCTCCCCCGTCCCTGGGATTCTCCAGGCAAGAACACTGGAGTGGGTTGCCATTTCCTTCTCCAATGCATGAAAGTGAAAAGTGAAAGTGAAGTTGCTCAGTCGTGTCTGACTCTTAGTGACCCCATGGACTGCAGCCCACCAGGCTCCTCCGTCCATGGGATTTTCCAGGCCAGAGCACTGGAGTGGGTGCCAGTGCCTTCTCCAGTGCATGAAAGTGAAAAGGGAAAGTGAAGTTGCTCAGTCGTGTCTGACTCTTGGCGACCCCGTGGACTGCAGCCCACCAGGCTCCTCCGTCCATGGGATTTTCCGGGCCAGAGCACTGGAGTGGGTGCCATTGCCTTCTCCAATATGTGGCGCTAGTAGTAAAGAATCTGCCTGCCAATGCAGGAGACGCAAGACACACAGGTTTGATTCCAGTTGAGAAGATCCCCTGGAGTAGGAAATGGCATCCCACAAAGAGTCTGCAAAGAGTCTGACACGACTGAGCAACTAAGCACACGTGTATATATACATATATATTCTTTTTCAGATTTGTTTACATTATGCATTATACAAGTTATTGAATATAGTTCCCTGTTCCATATAGTAGGTCCTTGTTGTTTATTTGTTTTATATATAATAATGTGTATCTGTTAATCCCAAACTCCTAATTTATTCCTCCTCCTCCTTCCCCTTTGATGATCATAAGGAGGGTTTTATGTCTGTCAGTCTATTTCTGTTTTGTAAATATCATGTGTATCATTTTTTAGATTCCACATTTAAGTGGTATTATATGATATTTGTCTATCTCTGGTTTATTTCACTTAGTATCATAATCTCTTCTAAGGTTCTTCTTTTTTTTTTGCTACTGTTACTTGAAATTGATATGGGTGAGCTTTTTTGTAAATCTGGAAGAAAAATTGCAATCATTGGGTGTTTTTAACATATTTTAAAAATAAATGTACTTAAGTAACAAATGTATGAAAAAACCAGTTTCTGTAAAAGGTAAATTGTTTTAAATATGCATAAAATTATGAGACACCAAAATGAAAGAGTAATAGTATATGCATTTACAGTTTTACAGGTATATGGAGGAATATTGAATTTGGAAAAAATTTCTTGTTAACAAATCAACACCTCCCATGAAGCATAATCTTCAGCAGCCTGAAGGAATGAAGGGAAAATGAAGGGCAATGATTTGGGGGGTTGGCATGAGACGAGACTGTGAAAGATGGTCAGTTCAGTATCTGAAGGTAGAAACAACAGGTCCTGCTGACTGAATAGAGAGAGAATGAGAGTGAGAAAGAAAAACTGTTAAGACTTTGCCTGGGGAGCCTAGTAGGTGACCGTGTCATGGGATGAGATAAATAAATAATACAGGAGATAACTGAGTTTTCATGGGTCATGTTAACGTGGTGATTGGTGATGACGTGGTGATAAGACGTTTACTTGGTGAGGACTGTTGACACCCTTGACAGAGATGGGAACTGGTGACAGAGATTCGGACATCATTCGCCTTTAAGTGGTAGTTGAAGTCACGGAAAGACAAACTTTATCCTAATTGAAAGAAAAATTACAAGAGAGTTTTGTGCATATTAAGTCCCATAGTCTTCAATTTACACGTAATCTTTTTAGGGTGCCCATTATTCATGCCATGCCAGCAACCTGAAGAACAGACGAAGCATTTCAGATGAAATGACTTGGGAATGAAACCCCAAAGTATAAAAATTCTTATTTTCTGACTTGCTATGTGTTCTGGATTTGCTTCTTTCTCTTTTTTTGCCGTGATTATCCACTTGCTCTTTTTGTTAGATGAGCTGGCTTACTCAAAGTGTCTGATTGTAAAGCTTGGAGCAATTTAAGGTTTCCAAAGCATTCTTAGATCTATTGCTGGACCATAATATATCATGTAGGTAATGAAGGATTGCTTGGAGAGTGCAATTTACCCAAAGGAAATAGTTTTTAACAACAGGTAATAAAAGGACTTTTCATGGTCAAAGATTTATGGATTCTTTCCAGGGAACACAGCAAGTTGGAATCTATTTTAAACTGAGAAATAAGAGTTTCCCAAAGAGTTTAATTTTATGTGATGAGATTCAAATCCAACTTTTCAAATCAGTTTTATGACAGCTATATATGTCTGATTATTCTGTTCATAGTTACAATTTAACTGTTTTCAGTCATAGGAACAGTTTCTATTACAGAGAGTACTTATTTAATTAATTAGTATTCCAAATTTCAGGGTTCCCTGGTGGCTCAGACAGTAAAGAGTTTTCCTGCAATGCTGGAGATGTGGGTTTGATACCTGGGTCAGGAAGATCCCCTGGAGAAGGAAATGGCAACCCACTCCAGTATTTTTGCCTGGAAAATCCCAAGGACAGAGGAGCCTGGCAGGCTACAGTCCATGTGGTCGCAAAGAGGCAGACACGACTGAGCAACTTTCACATACATTCCAAATTTGAAATGAAATCTTCAACCTTAGATGAGAGAATGTTTTAGGAAATTCTCATTGTAATAAAAAACCATTAAAAGGCAAATGCATAAAGGAAACAACAGTGGAATCCTTTCATGTCATATTACTTCTATCTCTTCTAGTGTCTTTCAAAATTGCATTTGAAAAAAATCTTTGAAGTAAGTGTTTTTCCAAGAATGTGTAAAGTTTTTTTCATAGTAATGATTGAGATGCAGTTGTTCACTTGTACTTTCATTCCACAAATACTCACTCCTTGAGTGTCTACTATGTCCCACATGCTATCCCTGGGGGTATGGATACAAACACAAAGACCTCAGAGAACTGATGTTCTTGTGGGTGAGATAAATAATAATAAGTAATCAAATATGTATTTATAGCAATGCTGCCGCTGCTGCTAAGTCGATTTAGTCGTGTCTGACTCTGTGCAACCCCATGGACAGCAGCCCACCAGGCTCCCCTGTCCCTGGGATTCTCCAGGCAAGAACACTGGAGTGGGTTGCCATTTCCTTCTCCAATGCATGAAAGTGAAAAGTGAAAGTGAAGTCGCTCAGTCATGTCCGACTCTTAGCGACCCCATGGACTGCAGCCTACCAGGCTTCTCCGTCCATGGGATTTTCCAGGCAAGAGTACTAGAGTGGCGTGCCATTGCCTTCTCCAATTTATAACAATATACACATATAATTTCAGGTAGTGATAAGCAAATTACATATATATATGTATATACAGTATATATAATATATAATTTATAACCATATACAATATCAATATATTTATAATTTCTTAGAAGGTAGATGTTATATGTGTAGTTNATATACAATATAAATATATTTATAATTTCTTAGAAGGTAGATGTTATATGTGTAGTTAAGTTAGTTTGTGAAAAGACTCATGGGAAAAAACTTTTTAAGCAAAGGGAGAAGCCACTAAGAAACCAAAGGGAGAATGAAAGTTAGTTAACCCTATTCCAGAGTGATAGTTCTAGAACTAACTAGTGACAGAGCAGGTCACTGGGGGTATCGCTGAACACTTAAAAGTAGAAAGAAAAAGAAGTTTGGGAAGAATAAGATCTGCTTTATGTGTGTCCATTATGTTGCAGGTGTAGTAATGGGCAATATACCTGTGTCGGTTTATTTAATCCTCCCAACAAAACTCTGTGAAATAGTACAATCTCCATCTTAATGAAGGACAAACTAAAACCTGAGAGGCCAAGTGACTTCCCCAAGGCCTACCAAGTAAGTAGTAAATAAATGTGAATTTGAGATTTAAACTCCCATTTGCTTCTGTGTTCACCACAGTGAGCGCTGGAGGAAAGGAGGATTGTAGTTTGGGAATGAGAACCTTATTTTAAAGATAAATAGATTATTTAGCAGCCTACTAAAAATTCGTCTGTGGTTAATGCATAGATTAAACTCTCCCATATTGGTGGCATCACTTATCTCTTGCTGCCTAACAAACCATGGCTAAAGCTTAGTGACTTAAAACAGCAGCAATGTATTTAGCCAGCTGTTCTCTGGGTCAACAGTTTGACTCAGCTGGGTGGCTGTTCTGCGGGTTGAGTCTCGATCAGGATCTATGGTCAGCAGCAGAGTGGCTCTGCTTCTGAGAACTGACTGGTCAGTTCTGGTTATTTGCTGGTCAGTGGGGCAATGGGGGTGTTGCGTCACTTGTATCTCCTCATCCTGTAGGCTAGCTTGGGTTTGTTTACATGTTATCTTGCCGTTTCAAGAGAGGGAGGAAGCATGCAAGACCTCTTGACTCTAGACTCAGAACTGGCTTGTCATTTCTTCGGTCATATCTGTTGGCCAAAGCAAGTCCGAACAGCTCAGGGGGCTTCCCTGGTGGTCCAGTGGTTAAGACTTCATCTTCTAATGCAGGGGGTGTGGGTTTGATCCTTGGTTGGGGGCTAAGATCCCACATGCCTGGTGGCCAAAATACCAAAGATATGAAACAGAAGGAATATTGTAACAAAATTCAATAAAGACTTTAAAAATGGTCCACATCTAAAAATTGTTTAAAAGATGCTTTCTCTTAAAAATTAAAGAACAGCCCAAATTCAATGGAGAGGGAAAATAGCTGGCATATTTTGACAGGAGAAGCTGCAAAGTTAAGAGAGCATTCAGACAGGTAGGTTTAAAGAATTGTGGCTACTTTGTATCTTCTTTTGAAAGGGATAATGTCTGCATGTATTTTCTTTGGTCCCTTTTACGAATTTATGCCTGTCCCATGGTAGACTTTCAACAAATATTGGGTAAATAATCTTCTTCAGGCTTTATGTAAACTTTTTCTTCCTTTAGTCTCAGAAGGAAGCAATCATCTATTCTTATATCACTCAAGTTTGCCAGGGAGGGAGATGACAGGACTTTTTTCCTAGATAGCTGCTAGCTTATGCCTTCAGAGTCTATGGTGAGCAGGAATATTTAGTTGTACCGTGGGTGCTCATAGTGGAGAACAGTTAGTCTACTATTTAAGATGGTAGAATCAAGCCTCATTTCCCCAGCTGGCTTTTTTATAGGAAAAAACACACACACACACACACACAAAACTTTTAAAACTTGCCTACAATAGACTTTCAAACAAATTATAGAGTTAATACTTTCTCAAGGAGCTGAAAATTGGTTCTAATTCACTGGCCACTGATTTCATGATGATCATCTCTTTCCTTAAATTTGTAATGTATCCCAAGGCTTTGGGATACAAAAAATAAAAATGAAACAAAAATATAACATTCTGTTCCTATCTCTGCCAGGTAGACAAGTGTGAAACATATAACGTTGCCTTAAACCCATAAGATTGTAGTAGTCCATTATGGAAATTCTAATTGTTATGCCTTGCCTGCTTTGCCTGGGATTTGAAAAGTAAGAGATGATCTAGTCCCTGGCTCTTACTAAGGGTACACTTATCCCTCCTCCCACTCACTTCCCACCCCACCCCATCCTATACAGAAACAACAATAAAATAAGGATGTAAATGAGTCTGCAAAGATACCTGCCTGTGTTTTCCTGGAGTTGGATCTGTGAATTCAAACCTCATTATATCATACCAATCAGATATAGGAAGGAGACTATGTTGGCCAGGATAGCTATGCTATTATAGACCAACCCTAATAGCATAATGATGATGTAATATAATTTTTTTCTTTTTTTTATTTCTTACATCTTGATCTGAAACAGGTTGGGTAGCTCTAATCTGTGACTGTCTGTGGAGCACAAAGCCTAGGCTTCTTCCATTTTTTAAGTCTGCCATCTTGGGATTTTGTTGTTGTTGTTGTTGTTTAACTTTAAGGAAAGAAGTGTTGGAGAAGACTCTTGAGAGTCCCTTGTTTTATTTTTTTTTTATTTTTTAATTTTTATTTTAACTTTAGTTTACTTTACAATACTGTATTGGTTTTGCCAAACATTGAAATGAATTCACCACGAGTGTACATGTGTTCCCAAACATGAATCCCCTCCCACCTCCCACCCCATACCATCTCTCTGGGTCCTCTCCTTGCACCAGTCCCAAGCATCCTGCATCCTGCATCGGACATCGACTGGCGATTCGTTTCTTACATGATAGTATACATGTTTCAATGCCTTTCTCCCATCTCATCCCACCCTCTCCCTCTCTCTCTCCCCCAGAGTCCAAAAGTTCACTCTATAGATCTGAGTCTCTTTTGTTTTCTCGCATACAGGGTCATCATCCCCATCTTTCTAAATTCCATATATATGCGTTAGTATACTGTATTGGTGTTTTTCTTTCTGGCTTACTTCACTCTGTATAATCGGCTCCAGTTCCATCCATCTCCTTAGAACTGATTCAAATGTATTCTTTTTAATGGCTGAGTAATACTCCATTGTGTATATGTACCACAGCTTTCTTATCCATTCATCTGCTGATGGACATCTAGGTTGTTTCCATGTTCTGGCTATTATAAACAGTGCTGCGATGAACATTGGGGTACATGTGTCTCTTTCTATTCTGGTTTCCTCGGTGTGTATGCCCAGCAGTGGGATTGCTGGGTCATAAGGCAATTCTATTTGCAATTTTTTAAGGAATCTCCACACTGTTCTCCATAGTGGCTGTACTAGTTTGCATTCCCACCAACAATGTAAAAGGGTTCCCTTTTCTCCACACCCTCTCCAGCATTTATTGCTTGCAGACTTCTGGATCGCAGCCATTCTGACTGGTGTGAAGTGGTACCTCATTGTGGTTTTGATTTGCATTTCTCTGATAATGAGTGATGTTGAGCATCTTTTCATGTGTTTGTTAGCCATCCGTATGTCTTCTTTGGAGAAATGTCTATTTAGGTCTTTGGCCCATTTTTTGATTGGGTCATTTATTTTTCTGGAATTGAGCTGCATAAGTTGCTTGTATATTTTTGAGATTAGTTGTTTGTCAGTTGCTTCATTTGCTATTATTTTCTCCCATTCAGAAGGCTGTCTTTTCACTTTGCTTATATTTTCCTTTGTTGTGCAGAAGCTTTTAATTTTGATTAGATCCCATTTGTTTATTTTTGCTTTAATTTCCAGAATTCTGGGGGGTGGATCATAGAGGATCCTGCTGTGATTTATGTCGGAGAGTGTTTTGCCTATGTTCTCCTCGAGGAGTTTTATAGTTTCTGGTCTTACATTTAGATCTTTAATCCATTTTGAGTTTACTTTTGTGTGTGGTGTTAGAAAGTGATCTAGTTTCATTCTTTTACAAGTTGTTGACCAATTTTCCCAGCACCACTTGTTAAAGAGATTGTCTTTACTCCATTGTATATTTTTGCCTCCTTTATCAAAGATAAGGTGTCCATAGGTGTGTGGGTTTATCTCTGGGCTTTCTATTTTGTTCCATTGATCTATATTTCTGTCTTTGTGCCAGTACCATACTGTCTTGATGACTGTGGCTTTGTAGTAGAGCTTGAAGTCAGGCAAGTTGATTCCTCCAGCTCCATTCTTCTTTCTCAAGATTGCTTTGGCTATTCGAGGTTTTTTGTATTTCCATATAAATCTTGAAATTATTTGTTCTAGTTCTGTGAAAAATACCGCTGGTAGTTTGATAGGGATTGCATTGAATTTGTAGATTGCTTTGGGTAGTATACTCATTTTCACAATATTAATTCTTCCGATCCATGAACATGGTATATTTCTCCATCTATTAGTGTCCTCTTTGATTTCTTTCATCAGTGTTTTATAGTTTTCTATATATAGGTCTTTAGTTTCTTTAGGTAGATATATTCCTAG
Organism: Redunca redunca; assembly: GCA_006410935.1. Lineage (NCBI taxonomy): Eukaryota > Metazoa > Chordata > Mammalia > Artiodactyla > Bovidae > Redunca > Redunca redunca. Next base: position 183,336 of record SJYQ01004663.1, read on the forward strand.
GTATTTTATTCTTTTCGTTGCAATGGTGAATGGAATTGTTTCCTTAATTTCTTTTTCTACTTTCTCATTATTAGTGTAAAGGAATGCAAGGGATTTCTGTGTGTTGATTTTATATCCTGCAACTTGACTATATTCGTTGATTAGCTCTAGTAATTTTCTGGTGGAGTCTTTAGGGTTCTCTATGTAGAGGATCATGTCATCTGCAAACAGTGAGAGTTTTACTTCTTCTTTTCCAATGTGGATTCCTTTTATTTCTTTTTCTGCTCTGATTGCTGTGGCCAGAACTTCCAGAACTATGTTGAATAGTAGCGGTGAGAGTGGGCACCCTTGTCTTGTTCCTGACTTTAGGGGAAATGCTTTCAATTTTTCACCATTGAGGATAATGTTTGCTGTGGGTTTGTCATATATAGCTTTTATTATGTTGAGGTATGTTCCTTCTATTCCTGCTTTCTGGAGAGTTTTTATCATAAATGGATGTTGAATTTTGTCAAAGGCCTTCTCTGCATCTATTGAGATAATCATATGGCTTTTATTTTTCAATTTGTTAATGTGGTGAATCACATTGATTGATTTGCGGATATTGAAGAATCCTTGCATCCCTGGGATAAAGCCCACTTGGTCATGGTGTATGATCTTTTTAATGTGCTGTTGGATTCTGATTGCTAGAATTTTGTTGAGGATTTTTGCATCTATGTTCATCAGTGATATTGGCCTGTAGTTTTCTTTTTTTGTAGCATCTTTGTCAGGTTTTGGTATTAGGGTGATGGTGGCCTCATAGAACGAGTTTGGAAGTTTACCTTCTTCTGCAATTTTCTGGAAGAGTTTGAGTAGGATAGGTGTTAGCTCTTCTCTAAATTTTTGGTAGAATTCAGCTGTGAATCCGTCTGGACCTGGGCTTTTGTTTGCTGGAAGATTTCTGATTACAGTTTCAATTTCCGTGCTTGTGATGGGTCTGTTAAGGTTTTCTATTTCTTCCTGGTTTAGTTTTGGAAAGTTGTATTTTTCTAAAAATTTGTCCATTTCTTCCACGTTGTCCATTTTATTGGCATATAATTGCTGATAGTAGTCTCTTATGATCCTTTGTATTTCTGAGTTGTCTGTTGTGATCTCTCCATTTTCATTTCTAATTTTATTGATTTGATTTTTCTCTCTTTGTTTCTTAATAAGTCTGGCTAATGGTTTGTCAATTTTATTTATCCTTTCAAAGAACCAGCTTTTAGTTTTGTTGATTTTTGCTATGGTCTCTTTTGTTTCTTTAGCATTTATTTCTGCCCTAATTTTTATGATTTCTTTCCTTCTACTTACTCTGGGGTTCTCCATTTCTTCCTTTTCTAGTTGCTTTAGGTGTAGAGTTAGGTTATTTATTTGACTTTTTTCTTGTTTCTTGAGGTGTGCCTGTATTGCTATGAACTTTCCTCTTAGCACTGCTTTGATAGTGTCCCACAGGTTTTGGGTTGTTGTGTTTTCATTTTCATTCATTTCTATGCATAATTTGATTTCTTTTTTGATTTGTTCTGTGATTTGTTGGTTATTCAGAAGTGTGTTGTTCAGCCTCCATATGTTGGAATTTTTAATAGTTTTTCTCCTGTAATTGAGATCTAATCTTAATGCATTATGGTCAGAAAAGATGCTTGGAATGATTTCGATTTTTTTGAATTTATCAAGGTTGGATTTATGGCCCAGGATGTGATCTATCCTGGAGAAGGTTCCGTGAGCACTTGAGAAGAAGGTGAAATTCATTGTTTTGGGGTGAAATGTCCTATAGACATCAATTAGGTCTAACTGGTCTATTGTATCATTTAAAGTTTGCGTTTCTTTGTTAATTTTCTGTTTAGTTGATCTGTCCATAGGTGTGAGTGGGGTATTGAAGTCTCCCACTATTATTGTGTTATTGTTGATTTCTGCTTTCATACTTGTTAGCATTTGTCTTACATATTGCGGTGCTCCTATGTTGGGTGCATATATATTTATAATTGTTATATCTTCTTCTTGGATTGATCCTTTGATCATTATGTAGTGGCCTTCTTTGTCTCTTTTCACAGCCTTTGTTTTAAAGTCTATTTTTATCAGATATGAGTATTGCCACTCCTGCTTTCTTTTGGTCTCTATTTGCATGGAATATCTTCAAGGAGATCAAACCAGTCAATCCTAAAGGAACTCAAACCTAATTATTCATTGGAAGGACTGATGCTAAAGCTGACGATCCAATACTTTGGCCTCCTGATGTGAAGAACCAACTCATTGAAAAAGACCCTGATGCTTGGAAAGATTGAAGGCAGGAGAAGAAAGGAGAAACAGAGAAAGAGATGGTTGGATGACATCACTGACACAATGGACATGAATTTGAGCAAACTCTGGGAGATGGTGAAGGACAGGGAAGCTTGATGTGCTGTAGTCCATGGAGTTGCAGAGAGTCGGACACAACTGAGTGACTGAAAGAAGAGAAGGCGTATACCTTTTTTTTTTTGAAAATAGAAAATATTTAAATTTTATTACTTTACACTTAAAACATAGGGTGTGCTATGAAAAATGTGGGATAAAAAGATAAAATTACAGAAGACACAAACTCAAAGACAGGACAAGGAAAGTATATTTCAGGTGAGGGAGCAGGTTGATGGTGTAGATTGGGAGCTGACAGTGATGGTGGTTACAGGGCTGGCTGGAAGGCCATACACTCTTGCCTGTCATGGATAGGCCTCACTTCCCTCGCATTCCACTGATAAGATGGAACCATCTAGAATGGATGCTTGGAGTTGGGGAGTGTAGAGGAATACCAACAGCCTCTGACGCAGAGAGGTACTCAGAGAAACTTGATTACTGTGCACTAGCAACATTAAGGAGAAGGCGATGGCACCCCACTCCAGTACTCTTGCCTGGAAAATCCCATGGACGTAGGAGCCTGGGGGGCTGCAGTCCATGGGGTCTCGAACAGTCGGACACGACTGAGCGACTTCCCTTTCACTTTTCACTTTCATGCATTGGAGAATGAAATGGCAGCCCACTCCAGTGTTCTTGCCTGGAGAATCCCAGGGACAGGGAGCCTGGTGAGCTGCCGTCTATGGGGTTGCACAGAGTCGGACACAACTGAAGCGACACAGCAGCAGCAGCAGCAACAACATTAAAATATGATAATGCTCATGCCTCCCTAAAATTCATCTTTTATTTCAAGGTCCCATTAAAGTCTTAATTGTGAGTATTTTATTTCTCTCTTGAAATAAGCAATAGGATATTTATTATCATGTGAAAGAATAGAAGCTAAAACATACTTTAAAAGACAGTCGTGTCTCATGTGTTTTTCATTAGAATTTTGCTGCCTGCAGCAAATATCATTATATTCAGAGAAATAAGCAAATTAAAAGACTGTAAATGAATGCATGTGAGTATCATTTGGAATCTTATGTCCATCTTTTTTTTCCTTGCCATGTTATTCTAATACACGTGCCTGTGTTGATTAAGTATGTAAACTTTCCATCCAGAGCAAAAACAGTTTGTAACAACTCCAAGGAATTGTTAATTTGTTTGAGCCAAATATGGCTGCTTAAAACTATCTTAGTGTATTTTTTATTTTTAATATTTACCATTGTATGCTTGTCTAAGCCACTGCAATAATTCAAGTTTTAGATAACCATCTGAGCAAATAGGGCTGCAACTGGAGAAGACCTAGATGAGACAGATTTAAGTTTTATTAAAGAAGTTTCATTTGGATATATTTAGAATACTTTTTTTATTGAGGTATAGTTGATTTAAAATATTGTCAGTTTATGGGAGAGTAATTCAGTTATACTTACACTCATATACATACATTTTGTTGTTGTTGTTCAGTCATGTCCGATTCTTTGTAACCCCAAGGACTGCAGCATGCCAGGCTTCCCTGTCCTTCACCATCTCCTGGAGTTTGCTCAAACTCATGTCCATCGAGTCAGTGATGCCATCCAACCATCTCATCTTCTGTCGTCCTCTCCTCCTGCCTTCAATCTTTCCCAGCATCAGGGTCTTTTCCAGTGAGTTGGCTCTTTGCATCAGGGGGCCAAAATATTAGAGCTTCAGCTTCAGCATCAGTATTCCAATGAATATTCAAGGTTGATTTCCTTTAGGATTGACTGGTTTGATCTCCTTGCTGTCCAAGGGACTCTCAAGTCTTCTCCAACACCACAGTTCAAAAGCATCAATTCTTTGGCACTCAGTCTTCTTTATGGTCCAACTCTCACATCCATACATGACTACTGAAAAAACCGTAACCTTGACTATATGAACTTTTGTCAGCAAAGTAATATCTCTGCTTTTTAATATGCTGTCTAGGTTTGTCATATCTTTTCTTCCAAGGAACAAGCATCTTTTAATTTCATGGCTACAGTCACCATCTGCAGTGATTTTGGAACCCCCCAAAATAAAGTCTCTCACTGTTTCCTTTGTTTCCCCATCTGTTTCCCATGAAGTGATGGGACCAGATGCCATGATCTTAGTTTTTTGAATGTTGAGTTTAAACTGGCTTTTTCATTCCTCTTTCACCTTCATCAAGAGGCTCTTTAATTCCTCTTTGCTTTCTGCTATAAGGGTGGTGTCATCTGCCTGTCTGAGATTATTAATATTTCTCCCAGCAATGTTGATTCCAGCTTGTGCTTCAACCATCCTGGCATCTCACATGATATACTCTGCATATAAGTTAAATAAGCAGGGTGATAATATACAGCCTTGACTTACTCCTTTCCCAATTTCCACCCAGTCTACTGTTCTAGGTCCGGTTCTAACTGTTTAGCCAAGAGAAGAAAAGTCTTAAAATTTCAAGTATCTAATATGTTTACAAGAAGGAGTTATGTTCCAAAAACCCCAGCTGAGCAATGAAAAAATAATAGATATTTTCCAACTGTAAGTGCACCCAGTGAAACCTCTTAGGCTATGATTCCTATAAAAAGATGTGTGAAAAGTGATGATTCAGAAGATTTTAAAAACTTACTTCCCTCACAGGAGGTTAAACTTAATGTCAAGTGTTGAGTGAGGTTTGACTGTCCCATATGTATATCTGTCCCAGATATACATATGGGGCATACGTATGTCTCATAGTAAGCTCTCAACAAATGTTGAGTGAATATATATATATTTTTTCTTTTTCAGATTATTTTCTATTATAGGTTGTTGCAAGATATTATGTTATACAGTAGGTCTTTGTTGTTCCTCTATTTAATATACAGTAGTGTATAGAGAAAGATCTAAGTTTAATCAAGCATGTGAGAGCTGTCTTTCAGTTGGTGACCTGATTGTACCCAGTGGGTGGCAATGTTTGAACACCCAGGGGTGGTGACAAAGAGAAGTCTTTTAGAAGGTTAAAGGAAGGCTAGTTAAATCCATTAACCCTACTCTTTTAAGCTGCTAATTGCCAAAACTGTGGGCCTTGTGTCATACCTCTTGTGACCTCAGCTTCCTCTGAATGGATGTTCATATTATAGTAGCATGGATTCACCACAGAGGAAGAGATGGACAAAAGAGTAAAAGAAGAAAATGGGATAACAGTGGTAAAAGCAACCAGAAGCCACAATATCAGTCGTTTTCTAGTGTGAGCAGGAAGAGATTTGGTGGGAAAGAGCCATCAAGGAGGAAATATTGAATCTCTGCCGCTCTTCCTCTCCCAGGTCCAAATTCCCTATTTGATGAAATCGCATCAGGGCGACAAAATCTTTGTTAGGAGCAGAGAAGGCCTCTGGTATTTCGTCTTTTACATTGGCGGTCTATAAGAAGGCCTCTGGAGTCCTTGGGTCCTGCACTCTCATTCTCTTTTTCTGGGTGGGGAGGGAAAAGGACATTTTGCCCTTTTCTTGGAAGTCATTTGAGTTTGGATGAGGCAGAATAAAACCTAGGGCAGGGAAGGCAGTGCTGTCTGCTGCCAGTTTGCCCAAGGCTGAAGGAGACAGGGAAGGAGCAAGAAATTTGGGAGAGTGTCTTTATTCAGTAATAAAGTCAATGATTGCAGAGTTCTCTTGTGCTGATTCTGCTCACAGAACATGTTGAACTTGAATTAGACTTGTGGCAGCTTCAGAATTATCCTTTTCTTCCTTTGGTTGAGGGGGTAACGGAAAAATATACAATCATATATATATATATATATATATAGTTTACATCCATACTGATTATAGAGCACCAAGCCAGACACCTTGATTATAATTATCGTAACAAACCTGTCAGAAAGGTATGAATAGGACCATTTCTCAGCTGAGAAAGCAGAAGTTAAGTAATTGGTCCAGTTGCCATACACCTCATAAGTAAGTTGGGATTCAAATCCAATAAACTAGATGAATCTTGAAAACATTGTGCAGAGGGCACAAAGCCAAATACAAAAGGGAACATACTGTATAGATCCATTTGTATGAAATCCCAGAACACGAACACTAAGCTACAGTGATAGAAATCAGATGAGGGTTTGCCTGGGTGAGAGGTGGGAGTGCCCTGCTTCCAAGTGGTGTTAGGATGTTCTTGGGATGGTGAAGAACCTCTATTTCTTCCTTCCGTCCTCCCTTTTGAAGATGCTCTATTTCTTAACCATGGCCTTAGTTAAGCAATAATATGTTTGTCAAAACTTGTTGAACTAGGGACTTTTCTGGTGGTCCAGTGGTTAAGGGGGTGTGGGTTTGATCCCTGGTCTGGAAACTAAACACGACCAAAAAAAAAAATTAATGAACTCTACTCAAAAAAAGTGTATTTTACTGTATGTAAATTCTAACCTAATACAATTGACTTTAAAAAAGGGAGGGGAGAATGACCCTATCAGTGTAGCACACTCTTTCCTCAAGGAGACACTGCCACAAAGAAAGAATTTTATGTGTCTACAAAAGATGGCTCAGCTGGTAAGAAATCCTCCTGCAACGCGGGAGACCTGGGTTCGATGCCTGGGTTGGGAAGATCCCCTGGAGAAGGGAAAGGCTACCCATTCCGTGTAGAGAATTCCATGGACGTCCATGGGGTTGCAAAGACACAACTAAGCGACTTTTACTTTTCACAGAAGGGAGGATGGGAAAGAGAATGCAAGAGTATAATCACTGGCTCTTAAAGAAACAGCTGTTTATGTTTCTTTATTACTATAAATAGTACTTCTGCATTTTTCTAGTTAACAACTAGACTGTTTCACTGTATTTAATGACACCAAAAGTATGTCTGAAGCATCCATTCTTTTACTTAATTATTTTTATTCCTCAAGTTTAAATGAAACACATTTGGGGGAATTAAGATATTTAGATGATTGCTTTCATTTGTCCTTATATCTGTAGACATTGTTATGTAAAGATGAAGCATTGTTGACTAATGCCTTGCTTGACCTCAATAGGAAATATGGGTTACAAAATTAATATTGGTTCCAGTCAAAAGGCTTACCCTTGGCCCAGATATTCAGTCTTATAAACACATTTCACAAAACTAAGAAGTTTGAATAAAATCTCATTCTTATTTGTTGGAAATTAATTTTGGGTTTTCCTGATGGCTCAGACAGAAGAATATGCATGCAATATGGGAGACCTGAGTTTAGTCCTCGGGTAGGGAAGATCCCCTGGAGAAGAAAATGGCAACCTATTCCAGTATTCTTGCCTGGAGAATTCCATGGACAGAGGAACCTGGCAGGCTACAGTCCATGGGGTCTCAAAGAGTTAGACATGACTCAGCAACTAGCACTTAATTTTTCAAAGAAATTAGTCACCTTTCTCCTAAGAACTTAAGTTAAAAATGTAACTCAGTTTACCTAGGTGAAATAGAAAGGGAAAGATTAACCCAGATATAATTATAAAAGTAAATGTTGCTTGTACAAAAGATCTGAACAGATATTTCATCAAGAATATGTTTAAATAGCTAATAGGAATATGAAAAACTACTTAGTATCATTAATTATTAAGGCAGTTCAAACTATAACCACAATGTCATACCATGGCATATTAGAATTATTATTAGAAGGCTAAAGTAAAAAATAATAAATAAACATAATGAGAAGAAGCTGACAGTGCCAGGTGCTGGCAAGGTTGCTGAGCAACTGAACCTTTCATGTCATGATGGTGGGATGTGAATGGTACAACTCCTCTGGAAAACAGTTTGGCAGTGTCTTATAAAACTAAATATATGGCCCAGTGATAGCATTCCTGAACATTTATCTTAAAGGAGCAAAAACTTATTTTCACACGTGAAACTGTACATACATGTTCAAAACAGCATTATTCTTAATAACCTCAAACTGTAAACAACTCAGATGCCCTTTAACAGGTAATGGCTAAACAAATTGTAGTTCATTTCATACCAAGGACACTACTCAGCAATAAAAAGGAGTGAAGTATTGATACATACACTAACGTGGATGAATCTCCAAGGATTTATGCTAAGTGAAAAAGTCAGTCCCCAAAGGTCATATACTGTGTGATTCCATTTATTCAACTTTCTTGAAATGACAAAATTATAGAAATGGAGGACAGATTAATGGTTGCTTCTTGTCTGGAGAACCCCATGGACAGAGGACCCTGCAGGCTGAAGTCCATGTGTTGTGAAGAGTTGGACACAGCAGGGCGATTAATAACGCTAGAGGCAGGGACATGGGAAGGTGTGGGAAGTGGACGTGACTAGAAAAGGGCAATAGGAGGCATCCTGGTGGTGCTGGAAATGTTCTGGGCTTGACTGCATCAATGTCAGCACCTTGGCTGTGATGTTGTCCTATAGTTTTTGTAAGATGTTATCATTGAGGAGCACTAAGTAAAGAGTATATTGTTTCTTACAGGTTCATGCAAATCTAGAATTATTTCCAAGTAAAATTTTAATTTTTGAAAAGTGCATTAAATCTCATACCTTCTGCAAAATCATTCATTAGCTTCGCATCACACTGAAAACCCCCCAATGCCTCAAAATTCCCCTCATATGATTTGTAGGGTCTGGCCCCTGGCAGCCCCTTCCAGTTCATTTCTTACCGTTGTTCTTCTCGCTGACCTTGTACCCCACACTTGATGTCCTTCCATTTCTCAAATATTCCATGACCCTTCCCACTTCAGGCCCTTTGCACTCCAGTCCTGGAATGCTCTTCTCCTGGATGTTAGTATGACTTCCTCCCTCCCTTAGTACAGTTGCTGATAAGTCATGTGCTTAATCTCACTTGCTCACTTAATGCCATTTGGTCAGATATCATCTCCTCCAAGTGGACTTCTCTGACCACTCTGTCTAAAAGGACACACAACCCATTCCCATATCATCTCTATTCTCTGATGCCGCTTAATTTCCCTTTCCAGTATTTATTCTTACCTGATACTAAAGTGTCATTTTTTTTCACTTTTTTTGGCGTAACATATGCATAACATAAACTTTACCATTACAATATTATTTTTACTTATTTACCACAATACATAATAATTAAATTCCACTAGAGTAGAGCCCACATGTTATCTACAGCCACACCACCCTGAACATGCCTGAAGTCATCTGATCTCAGAAGCTAAGCAGGGTCAGGCCTGGTTAGTACTTGGAAGGGAGCCCACATCTTTTCTTCTTCTGGGAAGAGAGATGAAATCCCCTGGACCTAGAATAATTATTTGTTAAGTAAATAGTTATTAAATTAGTGACTGAGTGTACACAACCAAGTCGGGAAAGCATCCATATCTCTATGAGAGTATCTAAGGGTAAAACTTCACACAAAATTATAATACATTATTTAGTTGTGCTAGGCTGGTAATGGGTATTAATGTTATGAGGGTAAGGACTACATCATGAGTGAGAAGAAGAGATAAACAACACCCGAGAGAACTCCTGTTCTACAGAAGATATTGGCATATGATCTAAGAAAAAGTTTTTCAGTTGCAGTCATCTTTCTACTTATTTCTTTTACTGTGTCCCCTTGAGGGATTAGCTTCTATGGGTCTCTCTTTGTTAGAACACACCAAAGCTTGGGCCTTTGCTAGGAAACAAGATCTTCTTTATGATTGCTGAAGTATAATACCAGTGATGTCATGTTGAAGCAGTATAATAATTGGTCAATTCAACGCTCTTCAATCTATGAGCACTCATTTCATTGTCGGCATTTGATTAATTCCTTAATGGACCATCATTATGGAAAAATCATCTTCTGTATACAAGTCCTGAGACTGCCTCGCCTTGAGGTTATTCAAACTCTTTATTATTCATTTCATGTCTTCCTGGTATCGTCAAAGTGCCTTGCATCATATAGACTTTCCAGAAATGTTTTTTAGAATAGAGAAATGAATAAACAAAGAGCATTTGATTCTGTTTCAAGTGTTTAGAAACAGGAACGTGTCATAAGCCTGTTTCCTCTGAAACTCCATGGAGTCATGGCATGCTATGCTTGTGCTTTAGTTGCTTATTCGTGTCTGACTGTTCACAGCCCCATGGACTGTAGCCTGCAGGCTCCTCTGTCCATGGAATTTCCTAGGTAAGAATACTGGAGTGGCTGCCATTTCCTTTTCTAGGTGATCTTCCCAACCCAGGTGTTGAACTTGCATCTCCTGTGTCTTCTACAATGCCAGGTGAATTCTTGACCACTGAACCACCTGAGAAGCCATGCAATGCTTCCCTCCTGGAAATTCTTAAGTGAAGGGGTTAATGAGAAATCCGCATGTCCACTGAGGACCATGGAGGCCAATGCCCCTCACTAAATTCTTCAGTGGCACAAAAAACCCTTTTTATTGCCTGCACTGCAAACTCCTTTGGGTTTGCTGCAGTAGATTTTTATGAAGAGATGATGACTGTACTCTATTTTATTTCAGTGCTTCTGGCAGGTTCCAACACACAGGTGTGAGAGAGTAAATCACTAACTAGGCAGCTATGTTTATTCGGGTGGGGACTGCATCAGCAACGTTCACTGTCCCTCAGGAAATCAGCACAGCCCAATATAATTGACTGCATTTTATTACGTGTGGAATGTTCCTGTTTCCCCCAGCCAGCTCTGCTGTAGCTGACTATAATTAAACCAAAAATATTCAAAGCATTTCCTGCTTGTAAATGGTAGTTGACAGAGAAGGCAAATAAGCTATTCTTCTGTCTGAGTGGATAACCTGAAGTGTGAACATCTCTATTTCTGCTAAGTGTTTAGGTTAGAGATATGCTGAAAACCACTGAGAGGACAAAGACAATTTTTCTCAAACTTGAGCATGAATAAGAATTATATGAAGAGTTTGTTAAAAGCACTAGGTTCCTGGGCCAATTATACTGCAATAAAGCTGGGGGGAAAAAAAAAGATTCTTAGGCCCTACGCCCAGACATTCTGATGCCAGAATTGCAATGCTAACAAGCTCCCGGGTGATACGGTCTGTACACCACACACTTTGGAGCACTCTACCAGGCCAGCCAGAGTTGGCTGTGCGACTAGAACTGGAGATGGGAGCTGTTGGTTATCCACTGGGCTGCAAGTTAGGTGCAAATCAGCTAGAGGCCTCAGCGAGGTAGGAGCAGAAAAGCCTGCACCTTCCCCAGGAAGAAACTGCAACACCTCTGAAGACAAATGATGAATGGGAAGCTAATTACGTAGGAACTGACTCGCAGGATAATAGAGGTGATTCATGGAAAGTGCTGCTGCAAAACTGAACAGACACATGCAGACAAGTGGTGACATGTGGGTGACCAAAGCCAAAGATTTCTTCTGACGCTTCTGAAACTTTGGGCATTTAGTCTGAGGAGGGTGATCTTATCTCTCCCTGCTGTTCTTTGGAACTCTGCATTCAAATGAGTATATCTTTCCTTTTCTTCTTTGCTTTCACTTCTCTTCTTTTCACAGTTATTTGTGAGGCCTCCTCAGACAGCCATTTTGCTTTTTTGCATTTCTTTTCCATGGGGATGGTCTTGATCCCTGTCTCCTGTATAATGTCACAAACCTCTGTCCATAGTTCATCAGGCACTCTGTTTATCAGATCTAGTCCCTTAAATCTATTTCTCACTTCTACTGTATAATTGTAAGGCATTTGATTTAGGTCATACCTGAATGGTCTAGTGGTTTTCCCTACTTTTTTTCAATTTAAGTCTGAATTTGGCAATAAGGAGTTCATGATCTGAGCCACAGTCAGCTCCTGGTCTTGTTTTTGCTGTCTGTATAGAGCTTCTCCATCTTTGGCTGCAAAGAATACAATCAATCTGCTTTTGGTGTTGACCATCTGGTGATGTCCATGTGTAGAATCTTCTCTTATATTGTTGGAAGAGGGTGTTTGCTATGACCAGTGCCTTCTCTTGGCAAAATTCTGTTGGCCTTTGCCCTGCTTCATTTTGTACTCCAAGTCCAAATTTGCCTGTTACTCCAGGTGTTTTTTGACTTCTTACTTTTGCATTCCAGTCCCCTATAATGAAAAGGACATCTTTTTTTTGGTGTTATTTCTAGAAGGTCTTGTAGGTCTTCACAGAACCGCTCAACTTCAGCTTCTTCAGCATTACTGGTCTGGGCATAGACTTGGATTACCGTGATATTAAATGGTTTGCCTTGGAAATGAACAGAGATCATTCTGTCGTTTTTGAGATTGCATCCAAGTACTGCATTTCGGACTCTTTTGTTGACTATGATGGCTACTCCATTGCTTCTAAGGGATTCTTGCCCACAGTAGTAGATATAGTGGTCATCTGAGTTAAATTCACCCATTCCAGTCCATTTTAGTTCACTGATTTCTAGAACATCGACATTCACTCATGCCATCTCATTTGACCACTTCCAATTTGCCTTGATTCATGGACCAAACATTCCAAGTTCCTATGCAGTATTGCTCTTTACAGCATCGGACCTTGCTTCCATCACCAGGCATATCCACAGCTGTGTGTTGATTTTGCTTTGGCTCCGACTCTCCATTCTTTCTGGAGTTTTTTCTACACTGATCTCCAGTAGCATATTGGGCACCTACCGCCCTGGAGCGTTCATCTTTCGGTGTCGTATCTTTTTGCCTTTTCATACTGTTCATGGGGTTCTCAAGGCAAGAATACTGAAGTTTTCCATTCCCTTCTCCAATGGACCACATTTTGTCAGAACTGTCCACCATGACCTGTCCGTCTTGGATGGCCGTACATGGCATGGCTCATAGCTTCACTGAGTTAGACAAGGCTGTTGTCCCTGCAATTAGATTGGTTAGTTTTCTGTGATTGTGTTTTTCAGTCTGTCTGCCCTCTGATGTAGAAGGATAAGATGCTTATGGAAGCTTCCTGATGGGAGAGACTGGTTGAGGGGGAAACTGGGTCTTGTTCTAATGGGTGAGGCCATGCTCAGTAAATCTTTAATCCAATTTTCTGTTGATGAGTAGAGCTGTGTTCCCTCCCTGCTATTTACCTGGGGCCAAACGATGGTGGAGGTAATGAAGATAATGGTGCCCTCCTTCAAAAGATTCCATGCATGCACTGCTGCACTCAGTGCCCCCAACCCTGCAGCAGGCCACCACCGACCCACGCCTCTGCTGGAGGCTCCTGGACACTCACAGGCAAGTCTGGATCAATCTCTTTTAAGATGGAAGCATCTGGGACCTTGATGGAGTCCTGGAGCTTCCTTATCAGCACTGGGCTGTCTGTCCCTGATTTTTACTGTGTAAGGAGAGGATTTCCTTAAGCAGCTGCTTTGCCATATCTGTTATATAGAGACAACACTCCTAACAAATGAAATGAGAATCATTTTTTAATATAAATTTATTTATTTTAATTGGAGGTTAATTACTTTATAGTATTGTATTGATTTTGCCATACATCAACATGAATCTGCCACAGGTATACACGTGTTCCCCATCCTGAACCCCCCTCCCTCCTTCCTCCCCGTACCGTCCCTCTGGGTTGTCCCAGTGCACCAGCCCTGAGCATCCAGTATCATGCATCGAACCTGGACTGGCGACTCGTTTCATGTATGATATTATACATGTTTCAATGCCATTCTCCCAAATCTCCCACCCTCTCCCTCTCCTACAGAGTCCAAAAGACTGTTCTATACATCTGTGTCTCTTTTGCTGTCTCATATACAGGGTTATCATCACCATCTTTCTAAATTCCATATATATGCATTAGTATATTGTATTGGTAAGAAAGCTGTGGCACATATACACAATGGAGTATTACTCAGCCATTAAAAAGAGAATCATTTTTTGAGAATTTACTACATGCGTATGCCAGATACTTTCTAAGAATTGTGTATGTATTATATAATTTAATCTTCATGGCAGCCCCATGAGGTATATTGATGCATTTTACCAAAAGTTTCTAAGGAGAATCAATAGCATTAAGGAAAAAAATGCACACTTAATAACACCAGAGTAGCCTACTTGAGTAAATGTGAGTCTTATTTGTTTTAACCTGGCTTAACTCCTATGCTAGTCTCCTGATACCTGCTTTATTGTGATATTATCCTATGTATATTATATTTGTGACATGTGATAATCACAAGTATGATATATCTGTGACTTTTGATAATGAACATCTACGTCCCACTGGGCTCAAACCAGGTGAAACTTCTCTTAAGTGAAACACTTTTGACTCTCGTACCGTGGACGTAGACTATTGAGAGCCTTTGGCTTGAGTAGAAATGGCCCCACTGTCGATACTGCCAGTATATAATATGAATTATCCGTGCACATCCTGAAATTAATATTGTATCCCAGTGGCACTGACATTTTATTAATTTTTTCCTTGCAGTTGCCTACCTTAAAAGCCTGTCACGCTAAGTTGTGTTTCTTCCTTTCCTCTTTAGAGAAAACTGATTAGAAAACTAAGTGGAACAAATTGACCTGAACCTCAGAGATAAATGGAAAAATTAGCTTGTAAAGAAACGGTTCACACTGTCTAGAATTTATTTTGTAGCTTGGATATAGGGGTGGGAGGTTAGGAGCCTGGGAGACAAATTGAGAATCTAGTTTTAAATTAACTTTTGATATCAATCTGGAATTCTACTTAACCTCAAAATGACTGAAATTTCTTTGGCACTTGAGTACTCCACAAAATCATTACTTAACTCAGCTATTGGTTTTAATGAATCCCACAACCTTGTCCCCTGTATGGTGAGGATGACACAAATTTAAAAATCATATCTTCTAAATCCACATGAAGTACACAGTCATGACACACAGGCAGGGTCAAATCATCAATTCAGTTCAGTTCAGTTGCTCAGTTGTGTCCAACTCTTTGTGACCCCATGGACTGCAGCACACCAGGCTTCCCTGTCCACCACCAACTCCAGGAGCTTACTCAAACTCATGTTCATTCAGTCGGTGATGCCATCCAACCATCTCATCCTCTGTCGTCCCCTTCTCCCCAGCCTTCAGTCTTTCCAAGCATCAGGGTCTTTTCAAATGAGTCAGTTCTTTGCATCAGGTGGCCAAAGTATTGGAGTTTCAGCTTCAGCATCAGTCCTTCCAATAAAGACCTCAGGGTATCTAGTTTAATATACCCTTTCATAAATGAAAACACTGTTAACTGAGAAACAGGAATCATTCCTGCTAGTATCTAAACCAGAACTAGAATTAGAGGCTCCTAATTCTTAGTTTAAGGTTCTTTCTAGTCTCCCATGGCCTCCTGTGAAAGATTCCCCTAATAGTTTTTCACATTCTAAGTCCCAGTAGATGTGTGTATGTTTTTAGCTATAGGCTCAAACAACTGATGACTTTCAAATGTGTCCTTTGTTGTTGAAATCAAATCTCCATCCCCAGCATGGTAACATATGGTACCAATTCCCCTTGACAGAATTAGAGAAAATCCCACTCCTGAGACACAACACTGTGTTCTAAGAGCTTGCTCCCCAGATCACAGCACACTAAACCTAGAGGCTGCTAGAACGTGGGTGTCGGTAAAATCTGAATAGGGGAATAGGCTCAGCTCACATCTAGTCTGCTTCCTAATAAGCTCCCTCAGCCCCAAATTTGTGGCACAAGTAATAGTGATGGTAATAAATTCAGGTTCCTGGTCAGCTCTGCCTCCCTGGAGGCAGGAGGACCTCTGTGTTAGGTACACTGGCTCAGGAATCAGAATGTCTGGGTCACATGCCAGCTCAATTGATAATTGGTCCTTAAATTGATCTTGAGCAAGTCACTTGTCCTTGCTGTGCTTTGGTTTGCTCATTTACAAAATAGACCTAACAAAATTAACTCCACAGTGTTAAAAAGATCAAATGAATGAATTATGTAAATGTGATCCCTGTTTGATCCTGCCCTAGAGGATGTCGTGATCCTACATAGTGGTCATATGGGCAAGACCAAGGTCAAAAATCAACCAGAACCTCATCCTTCAGTTCTCATAAATATCAACCCTTCATATTTTTCCACTTAACCAATGCTTTTTCCATGTGACAATTTGGAGATTTCTGAAGAGTATTATCTCTTTTGGCCTTTGCCCTCTTCTGTTTCGAGAATTTGGAGAAGTGGCGACATGCAGCCATTTATATCATCTGCATGAATGTTCCTCATTAATGCACACAACCACTAGTCATTTTATACCTCTCAGTATTCTCCAGACTGGTTTGTCTATTTGTTTATTTATTTTGAGGAGGATAATGGGGAAATTATA
Organism: Redunca redunca; assembly: GCA_006410935.1. Classification (NCBI taxonomy): domain Eukaryota; kingdom Metazoa; phylum Chordata; class Mammalia; order Artiodactyla; family Bovidae; genus Redunca; species Redunca redunca. Next base: position 199,800 of record SJYQ01004663.1, read on the forward strand.
AAATCTTTTGAGGCTCTGATGGCAGTTATTATCGTCTCCTCCCCCAGCAGCTTTACTGTCACAGACATATATCCAAACAACATACAATTTCAGAGGCCAGGACACCTCCTGGTACCTACTCATGACCCTTTGGGAAGGCCTGTGATAATGCTCCCTATTCTAAGCCTACATACAGTCTTTAAAAATGTTCCCAAAGGATGGATTAAAAACATTTTCTAAAGCCTTGGCTCAGATATAATTTGAGGGAAAAAATCACTAAACAACAGAAGTGATTTGTTCTCAGCATCTATGGAAAAGACACATTTCTATTCCACTGCCTTTCCCTTTTTGGTGATTTTGGATTTCCTGGGCTGTGCTGAATGTGATAATGTTCTAAGTTAGCCAAATAGCTCTTAAAGATCTGCCAAATTTCAAAGCAGAGTTATATAATTATTCATTTCCAACATCAGAAAAGTTAAGGAGCCCATAAAAATATGCCTAAAAATCTGGAAATGTTATCAAAGACACATTATGTATTTGTCACCTTAAAAATCTATATACTGTAGAAATGCAATTGTTTGTTTAAATTCTATGCCTGATGTGTGACTATGTGAAAGTAAGTTAAGAGGAAGCCTTATGCCTGCTTTGTGTGACAGCTGGGGCATTTTAATTTTGTTGGTTACATGCACAGCCTAGGCAACATCATGGTCAAAATCAGGTCTTGTCTCATTTCCATTACTGACTCAGTCAAGCTTCGCCCTCAATGATTCACAGTGAATTCTGGCTGCTATATCTACACAATCAATACGGAATGACATCTAACAAACTCATGCTTATACTTTGGCCACCATACATTTTGCAGGAGGACTTCTGAACAGAGGAGAGCTCGACTCTTGTTTCTGTTTCACCAGGTCGCAACCAAGTGTTTCCTCTACCAAGTAATTGAATCACTTATCGCTCAGGTCCTTTTCAGTGCTCTTTCTTCTCTTTTTCCTGATTGATCGACAGTGGGCTGCTGCTGACTGACTGTCTGCTGTTTCCTTTCCTGAAGATAATGATAATAATTACCAGAAGCTTGACACTGACTCATGCCAGGCACTATACTTAATGCTTAAAAATTTAACTCTTACAACAGCCTTATCTTTTAGGTACTCTTATCATCCCCCATTGAAAGATGACTATACTTTGGAGCAGGAAAGTTAAGGAACTTGGCCAAGGTCACAGTTAACAAGTGGGAGCATGAACGAGCATGCCTGATGCTCTTGTGCACGTGTGTGCTTAGTCACTTGGTCATTTCTGACTCTTTGCGACTGCACGGATGGTAGCCTGCCAGGTTCCCCTGTCCATGGGGATTCTCCAGGCAAGAATACTGGAGTGGGTTCCTTGCCCTCCTCCAGAGCATCTTCCCAACACAGGGATCAAATCCAGGTCTCCCACATTGCAGGCAGACTCTACCATTTGAGCCACCAGGGAAGCCCCTGAATACTGGAGTGGGTAGCCTATCTCTTCTCCAGGGCACCTTCTCAACCCAATAATTGAACCAGAATCTTCTGCATTGCAGGCAGACTCTTTACTAGGGAAGCCCATGCGATGACCTTACTGTTGGAGTAAAGCAATAGAGTGTTTCTAGTTAGACATTCTAGAGTAACTTGGTTATTTCCCAGCATATTTTCCTGGACTTTTGACATTTAACCAAAATTTGCGTACTTTGGTACTGTACCCCTAAAACAGTTGACGTAATTTATTCTCTTCTCAACCACATTCACTTTTCATGAACCTCTTCACCTTCCTTCATGTCAGTACTTTGACTGTGAACATGAGATCACTAACTGGATACAGTTTCAAAATAAAATGTGATTTACCCTGAAGAGTTTTGTTTGTAGTCTGTGTGGCTCAAATTTAATTGAGGTTTCACTTTTCACCTGCTATTATGTGTGCTGATCTCCAAAATCTTTGTAAGTTTATTTCCATAAGAAATAGGCTGCTGCTGCTGCTTCGTAGTTCAGTCATGTCCAACTCTCTGTGGCCCCATGGACTGTAGCCCACCAGGCTCCTCTGTTCATGGAATTTTCCAGACAAGAATACTAGAGCAGGTTGCCATTTCCTACTCCAGAGGATCTTTCCAACGCAGGGACTGAACCTGCATCTTGTGTCTCCTTCATTGGCATATGGATTCTTTACCACTAGTGCTGCCTGGAAAGTGGGCTTCTTAGTGAAATACAACTATTTTCAGAAATACTGAGAACATACTATTTTCGCCAGGAGAAAGGCTGAGAAATTAAATGAAATTATAATACATTAAAGCATGGCATGATACAAATAAAAAGTTGTGGAAATAATGTTTATGTTAACTAGGAATTGTTTACATACTCACCAGTGGATCATTACTTATCTTTTCAGCTGGTATATGATTAGGTGCCATAATACCAGAACTTCACAGTGAAGATACTTTTAATATGTGTTGCTATAGGGCTTTCAGATGAGGCTGCAAATTAAAATGAAACGTATTAAAAGGACAATGTGCCGTTGTTTTCAGGATAATGGGACAGAGTGAAAACAGCATTTGGACGAGGAGTCAGGAGTCCTGTGCTCTCTAAGTTGTACCTTTAATTTGCCAAGTTACTTCTTGAGTCTCAGTTTCCTCACCTGTCAAACGGGATATTGGAATGGATGGTTCTCAAAGGTCATGTCCATCTCCAAGATTCCATGGTCTTGAGACTGAAAACGTGGAAGGAATCAAACTCTGGGAAACATGATCCTGTTGTATATCATTCTTTTTTCTTCTTGTAGAACTTCTGTTTTATCCTGTAGCTTTCTTATTAGTTGATGTATGCTCTGAGAATATACAACTCACGTAGTTTCTGGTAAAGCCCTATTGTTCTCTTATCCCTCACTGGATGCATTTATATGATAGTAAAAGAAGAAAATATATCTATAATGATTGTTTTATGTTGGACTCCACTCCCATTCAGTTATTCAGTTCTAAACTTTTTTATTCTAAATAATATCACTAAGAATTTTTCAAGAAGGTATAATGTGTTAGTGTGTATGTGATAAGTTGCTTCAGTCGTGTCTGACTCTGTATGACTCCATGGACTGGACTCTATGGACTGCCAGGCTTTTCTATTCATGGGATTCTCCAGGCAAGAATACTGGACTGGGTTGCCACACCTTCCCCCATGTCTCCTGCATTGGCAGGCAGGTTCTTTAATGCTAACACCACCTGGGAAGCCCCATTATGTGTTAGTACTTAATTTTAGTAAACATATTAGGTTCTTGGAGTTGGGTTATTTGAGGTGAGGAGAAGTTTGGAGTCAGCAAGATTACTATATATTATAATAGAAAACTTTTAAGAGTATTTTCTTGAATAAACAAGCCTAGGCAGTTTATTAAAAAGCAGAGACATGACTCTGCCAACAAAGGTCCATATAGTCAAAGGTATGGTTTTTCCAGTAGTCATGTGTGGATGTGAGAGTTGAACCATAAAGAAGGCTGAACGCCAAAGAATTGATGCTTTTGAACTGTGGCGTTGGAGAAGACGCTTGAGGGTCCCTTGGACAGCAAGAAGATCGATCCAGTAAATCCTAAAGGAAATCAAACCTGAATATTCATTGGAAGGACTGGTGATTAAATTGAAGCTCCGGCCACCTGATGCAAGGAGCTGACCCACTGAAAAAGACTCTCATACTGGGAAAGATTGAGGGCAAGAGGAGAAGGGGATGACAGAGGATGAGATGGTGGGATGTCATCACTGGCTCAATGGACATGAGTTTGAGCAAGCTCCAGGAGTTGGTGAAGGACAGGGAAGCCTGGCGTGCTGCAGTCCATGGGGTCACAGAGTCAGACATGACTGAGCCACTAAACGGCAAAGTGCTTTACACTGAGAAAATTATTTAGTGAGTAGATTGGACGTGGTAGAACCTACAATCCCCTTAAGACATGTTCTGAGCCTTTCCCTGTCCTGTGGAGTATTTTGTTTGGAATTAATTGTGGAATATTCCATAAATTCTCCCATTAGTGTTAGGTATTAGAGTAGTATCACTTTCAGATATTGGAAAGTCCAATCTGATCTTGAACAAAACGTTCATCCAGGTTAGAGTTTCTCTCTCCATCAAGCCTCGTCCAGTTTGGAAGTTGGTACCAGGGAAGTGTATTTGGTTCTTTTCTTCTCAACAAACTGGTTACGTGTGTATTATCTCCCACTAATACATATGTATTAATCCCCTAAAGTAGTTCTAATTTCATTTTATATAGATTAAAACTCAAAAAAAAAAATGTACGTTTCAGAGGAATTGGCCCAGGGATGTCTTATTTTAAAGCATATTCTTTTCACTGTCCTATGTTGCCTCTTGAAATTTCAGTTACATACGTGGTTGGAGTGTGTGGTGGGAAGAGGTCTTTGGATTGAAATTTGATTCTTATATTTCCAAACCAAGATGATCAATGATTTTTAATTATGTTCAGATACTTATTGTTTATTTGTTTTGGTGATATCCAAGGCATACTATAAGCTGATTGTCTATAACTCAGAGGCATTCACAGTTAATGCAACAAGTGGTCATAACTCCTACCATAAAACCTAGATACTCTCTCCAGCACTGGCAAATACACATAATAATTGATTATATACATAATAAATATATAATCAAAGAAATATATACTGTATATAGAGATTATTTTCTAGACACAAGTGACATAGATCAATGAATTATTAACATGTGTTTAGTAGATTAAAGAACAGGTGAGTGACAGTACAGGCAAATTGCAGAATAGGCAATAAATTAGTAATTTTGAAAAGATGCAGAGTGTTGGTATTTTTCCAGAATAAAGTCTCACTCGTAATAAATATTTGAAAGAATCTAGACAGAGAATTTTGAAATAGTATCTTAGGATCAGAATTGAGTTTATTCCATGGATGTGATGTATTATCAGAGAGAACAATGATTCTGTGTGAATCACTCCTGTGAATATTAAGTTTAGACCTCAGGACATCATTTTTCTCATTCTCCAGGAAGCAGCTTTAGAACTTGGTCTCTTGGTTTGTCTCTTTAAAATATATATTAATGTGTTTTTCAGCAAATATGGTGAGTCCTAGATTTTTGATTGTCTATAAGGAATCTATCTGCTGGTTCTTTTTCTTGTACAAGAGAAAGCAGTGGGAAATGGTGCCTAATGCCAAGAAATCACGTTTTCTCCTCAATCTATGTGAAAAGTATATGGATGGCAGTCAAAAAGATCTACCAGACTATAAATGGAGATGGTACAGGAGCTTGTATGGTCAACGTAATGCAATATTTAATACTGTAATTCAGTGTCCCATAGTGTGAAGTTCAACACACATGTTATGATGCTTTACACTGAATAATGTCTTGTATTTTAAATGCATAGAAATCTTTTCTATAGGTTACAAAGTGTTAGAAAATATGAAAGTATGTTAAAAACCTAAGACACCAAAAGAGGTAAAGATATGAAGTCTTGGTTTGACCCAAAATTCATTCTGGTTTTCCCTAAGATGTTAAAGTTGCTATGACTTTTTTTGTTTGTCTTTGGAAACTTGAACTCTCTTTAAAGTTAGAGTAAGTACTGAGATGAAATATCTGAATAAAAATACAAACCTTTACCAACCTAAAGTCTAACTCTCCTGGATCACATGGTAAACAACCAAGGCACCGTGACCTTCTGAACTTCCCTTTATTTTGCAGGGGCTCAGAAGATTTCTCTGAGTGCATTCCTCAGGTGAATCTAACATCTTTGGGATGATATTGAGGTTTCTCAAGTTGAGTTCCCAGCCCTCAGGCCTCCTGGATGTCTCAGTGGTAAAGAATCCACCTGCCAAACAGGAGATGTGGGTTCGATCCCTGGGTTGGGAAGATACACTGGAGAAGGAAACAGCAGCCTACTCCAGTATTCTTGCTTGGTAAATCCCATGGACAGAGGAGCCCGGTGGGCTACAGTCCATGGACTCGCAAAGAGTCAGACACAACATAATGACTAAACAACAACAACAACAGCAGCCCCAGTCTCTAACAACCATTTCTTGTGCATGTCTATCATTTGGAGTAGCTTTCTCATGTTCACCCCAGCCAAGGTTTCCTTCAACCCAAAGCTATCTTAAACTCAGTATGTTTTTTCTACAGACTTCTCCATGAAAATGACTTTTTGTATATCTTATACCCCATTCTCAAAGAGTCTGACTGGACTAGTATAACTAAACATATCTCATTCATTTAGGCTCTTTGAGACTAAAGTTCAGATGACATTAAATATCTCTTAAAAAGAGAAACATTTTTTTCCTCAAAATCTAACTTTCTTCAACTTTGTCAATTCTACCTTGGCTATACCCTTACTTAACTACCATCTCTGTAATCACAATTTTCATTAAACACTTTTAAGCTTCCTTTTGTCAGATACATTTTAAACTTTCCATATCCTGCAATTTAAGTTTTCTGTTTTTTTTTTCTCCCATCTGCTGTTTAAATTTTCTTTTCTGCAGAAAGCCTTGCAAGTGCTGCGTTTCCACACATGGCAGGCATTCAAGCTCAGCAAATAGGAATCACAGTTACCCTGAAATGGAAAGGAAATGTGCTTTCCAGCACCCATCAGCATCTTCTCCCAGAGGCCATTTGTCTTATCTGCCTATTTTTTAAGCAAATGACTACCAAAAGAAAATATCAAAACCCAAATCAGTAGCACTTACCACCAGTGTTACTCAGATCACTGGATTTGCTCACGTAAAGTTTAGGATTCCTATTTAAAAAATTCCTCATGGTGATCTGAGATGAGGTATCTTCTAAGCTCTCAGTCATCCTTATTCAGCCTTCTAGTTTCCTACTTTGGTGGCCCCTCTGCTGGGATTCACTTTCTCCTCCAGGTGGCTTTTCTTGGACTAGATTTCTCTTCATTCAGCTTAAACATTGCTCTTTTACCAGTTCCCATTTGCCCCAAGGTATTGGCCCTATATCCACACCTTTTCCTGGCATAGCTTGGCTCTATGCTCTGCCAGGCACCTTGGTCCCATCAGTCACTTTTCTTTGGGGTCATTTCAAAGAATTCCCTGTGTTCCCCAAGCGCTAGGAGACCCAGGTTGCTCTTCCTTAGGTATTTTCTGAAGCCTCTCTCATTCCACCTATGTCAGGGACCAAGGAAATTCCATAGCGCTCTGACAACCTTCTCTTTGCCTTCTAAAGAACCCTATATTCTCTCTCAGCCCTTGCTTATATAGGCTGTTGGGGAGGATAGACTAATCTTGGCAGCCCCTTTTTAGGTCCTGCATTGACTGATGATTTTCCTCAGCCTTGGGCCCTCAGTTGAAATTCCAGAATGGGAAGTTTTTTCCTATATATTCTGGTTTGGGTCTTGGTGGCCTCCCTAGTGGCCTAGATGATAAAGAATTTGCCTGCAATGCAGGAGACCCGGGTTCAATCCCTGGGTTGGGAAGATCCCCTGGAGAAGAAAATGGCAACCCATTCCAGTATTCTTGCCTGGAGAAGTCCATGGACAGAGGAGCCTGGAGGGCTATAGTCCATGGGGTTGCAAAGAGTTGGACATGACTGTGTGATTAACACAACACTGGTTTGTTTTGTTTTTCTTTGCCATACAATTAAAAAAAATCTATCCACTTAATATTATCAATGATTTTTATGGCTCTTTGTTTTTATATTTCCTTAGAGTGACTTTTCCCATTCTGTATTAGTGTTACTGAATCAGGTCCGGCTGCTTTCCATTTAAAAATCAATATTCAAGAGGGGTAATGTTGGTAGATGGACGTGAGTCTGAGTGAACTCCGGGAGTTGATGATGGACAGGGAGGCCTGGCGTGCTGCGATTCATGGGGTCCCAAAGACTCGGACACGACTGAGTGACTGAACTGAACTGAACTGAATGTTGGTAGAAAAGAAAGTCACATTTAATCAAAATGTTGGCCATCTGAGGAGACGGTAGACTCAGTGTCCTCCAAAAACCACCCCCAAAAGTTTGCCAATAAAGTTTTTAAAGGGAAAAAGGAAAGTAATCTCAGTTAATCACTGAGATGGAGGTTGGGGAAGAGTCATCTCCAGCCTCTGGTGTGTGGGCTTGTGTGCAGGTTTGTTGACTCCTTGTGATTTTTCTTTAGGTGCATTCTTGTTCACACTGTTTTGTTTGAAAGATTACTGAAGGGGAAGGGAGGAAAGAGAGCCGGTCATCTGTTAATCACGTGTTCATTTTTACTTATTTGATTTATGGGATAAACCAACACATTATGCAGATGTCATGTGATCAAAAGATTTGAAAGGTGTGCTGGGACGGATATGAGTAGAGCGTGGGGTGCTTGGTTTTAGGTTAGTGACAAGACAAAAGGGGCCTCCTTCAGGGAGCTCCTTCCTGCCAAAAGCTGCTTACAAATCCCTTCTTGTCTGGATATCATTCCATTTTGATGAAAGTTCACCTTCTGTAACTTCTTTTTGCTGACACAGGGTACTATATTCTTCGAGTGGAAGATGTCAGTATGGATCTGTAGCCATCTCTTTGTTGATAGTTATAGTTGTCTATTTATGTATACAGGCAGAGTAAGCTACAATTATTTTGATGTCCACAAAGATATTGCATATTATAAGCAGTAGTGTTAATCCCCTTCTTTTAAGGCCAGTTCTTGGAGTCGTGTTAGCCATAGATTCAGACTGCTCAGGATGAAGCAGTTCATGTCATGGCTGCAGTCTGGTCATTATGCAGACAGTCTTTTCCACTGGTGGCAGGTATGGTATCAGTAAAATGACTCAGAATGTGTGTCAGACACTAAGTTTATGACTCTATTGTCCTAATCATTAATTGCTTGCTTCAGCTCTTTTGTGACTCAGGAAGGCCTGGGAGACTTTAGCTTTTCTGTAAACAAGAGGCAGGAGACATGGAAGGGCCTTTGTACTGGGTGAGGAGGAGGTGCAGGGTTTTGCTCGGTTACAGTAGTTTACTAGGAGTGCCATAACAAATGTCCACAAACTGAGTGGTGTGAACAGCAGAAACGTAGTCTTACAGTTCTGGAGCCCAGAAGTCTGAAATCCCGGCATCAGCAGGGTTGTGTCCTCTCTGAAGGTGCTAGGGAAGAATCTCTTCCATGCCTCTGTCCTAGCTTCTGGGAGTTCATTGGATTATGGCAGCACACCTCCAGTCTTCATGTGGCATTCTCCCTGTGTGCCTTCTATTTCCAAAATTCTCTTGTAAGGATACCAGTCATACTGGATTAGGGGCCAATCCTACTCTAGTATGACCTCATCCTAGCTTAATTGATTATATGTGCGAAGACTTTATTTCCAAATAAGGTCACATTGTGAGGTACTGGGGGTTAGAACTTCAGCATATGAATTTGAAGGGGGGCATAATTCTACCCATAACATGCTCTAATATTTATTAAAGCTATCCTAACTTTCCTGTAGAGCTTTCAGATGGCCAGCAAACCAGACTGATAGTTTGTCTGTTGTTTGTTTTGTTTTTGTTTTCCCCATCTGTGGTCTACCTTGAATTTATTTCGGTATAAAGAGTAAGATAGGGGTAAAGATATGCCTTGGTATTTTACTGAAGAGTTAGTGCAAATTAAAGTGTTTTATCCATTATACTATCCTCTTCATAACCTGGCGAAGTGTTTGAATCATAACCAGATTCTCAATAAATGTCTTTTAAATTAAATCAAATCACCAACCAGAGAACTGAATTGTTAATTTCCTGACTAGATGATAGCATATCTAACTGTTTGATTTCAGATTGTGAGGAACTCCTAGAGAAATGACAAGGTCTATAGACAAGGCTTATAGTGCTGATCCAAAGGATATTGGGTTAAAGGAAGCACTAACATTTTCTACTAATTTAAGGAAATAAACGGTGTTTCTGTGACATACCTTTTCAGTAACTAGAGGACAGGGTGATGAGCTAGAATTGAAGACTGATCTATAAAACAGATGTCCTCTGCTTTTACTGGTTTACATGAAGGTGGCAGGTAGATGATTCGAGGTGTGCGTGTATGTGTGTGTGTATTCAATGTATGTATGTAGGGGCATGGGCAGTAAGGAAATAGGCTAAGAAGCAGCCGTGTAAGCTCTTGAAAATACTTATAAACAACATTTTAGAGTAATGATAAAAATGATCGTTAATCCATTCTAAATTTTAAAGCTTAGATAATCCTAATCAGTTCGGTTGCTCAGTCGTGTCTTACTCTTTGCGACCCCATGGACTGCAGCACACCAGGCCTCCCTGTCCATCACCAACTCCCAGAGTTTACTCAAACCCATGTCCATCGAGTCAGTGATGCCATCCAACCATCTCATCCTCTGTCGTCTCCTTCTCCTCCTTCCCCAATCCCTCCCAGCATCAGCATCTTTTCCAGTGAGTCAGTTCTTCACATCAGGTAGTCAGAGTATTGGAGCTTCAGCTTCAGCATCAGTTCTTCCAACAAATATTCAGGACTAATTTCCTTTAGGATTGACTGGTTGGATCTCCTTGCAGTCCATGGGACTCTCAAGAGTCTTCTCCAACACCACAGTTCAAAAACATCAATTCTTTGGTGCTCCTCTTTCTTTATAGTCCAACTCGCACACCCATACATGACTACTGGAAAAACCATAGCTTTTACTAGACAGACCTTTGTCAGCTAATCCTAATATATGGTGTTCAATTCATAAGTATTTTTCATATTAGACATGATAGTTATAGAAACTATTGAAAACTAAGTTTTGATAGCTAGTAATGAAACTTACATGGGTCATATTTGATATTGACTTGGAATGTTATACTGGAAATAGCTGAAATTCATACAGTGTAGTGTGTATTCATGTTCAAAGTGATTATGCATGTGTGCTTGCTAAGTTGCCTCAGTCGTGTCCAACTCTTTGCAGCCCTATGGACTGTAGCCCACCAGGCTCCTCTGTCCATGGGATTCTCCAGGCAGGAATACTGAGTAGGTTGCCATGCCCGCCTCCAGGGGATCTTCCCAGCCTAGGAACCCACATCTCTTAGGTCTCCTGCACTGGCAAGTGGTTTCTTTACCATCAGTGTCACCTGGGACAGTTACTAATTTATAATTTGAAGAAGTATATGGAGTCAACCAGACTATTGATTAACGTCTTTAAGTAAGTCTTCCTGGTATAAGGTGATAAGTCGTCGACTTTTAGGAAATGATTAGGGGGAAAAAATTATTGTCAATAGATCATCTCTCAGTAAAACAATATTTTTTTGCTTGTTTGTATTTTAAGTCTTCCATGCATGTCTCAGAAAAGAACATTAATGTATTAACTTTTCAAAAAAATACTTATTATATGACTAGCAAAAAAATTTCCCTAACTTTGCCTAAGAGATTTATTTTAAACTGAGTAAAAAATCTAAATGCAGCAATTTTCTATTTTAACAATAATGAAACTGAAGTCATTCCAATTCCAATATGATCATGATTTTTCAAAAAAAGCTTAGAACAATATGAATAATGCTAAGCCCCTTTATCATTGACTTAAACGGATTATTCTGATAAAAACAAAAAAATCTCCTTTTGCTATCTGTGCTGGATGTGAGTATACATAGAAAAAACCCCATATAACCAGAGAGAGGATATTTTGTATTCGAAGAAGACGTTTTTTGTCTGCTTAGGGAAAGTTATCATTTTATATTCTGACTAATATGTGCTTCCTGACCTGATGGGCGCCATGGTGGTTTTGTGTGGTGTCTGTGATACTCTTCCACCCCAGTCTGCAGTCATCCAAGCCAGAACAAGGAGACATGTTGGCTGCTGTGTGTAAGGAGGGATGGTGTGGGATGAATGAAGGAGGAAACACAATGTAGGATAGGTAGTACCACCAAGGGAGGCACCCCACCAACAGCAGGGGTGCTGAGAGTGTGGGGGTGGGCTGTGGCTTGCTTTCTGTATGGCTTTCATCCGTTCATTCATTGCTGTGAGTCTCATCTCAACAGTTTAAAATAGACACTCCATGTAGCCCCCTTTATCCCTCAGATCCGAGATGTCTCTTACTCTTAACAGGATCCCCCATGAAAGGAGAATCTTTGTCTTGATTGAGTACACAATATTTGGAGCATTGACATCTCAGTATTTAGGGCAGACCTCTCTGTTACATGTTCAGCCTGTGTTCTCATGTAGACCATGTTAGTTATCCTGTCAAGGCCTTTCACCTAATAGTGTTTCCACATGGAATGACACACGCTATTCCTGATAGTCTCATAGCCTTCTTTCCTTTGACCAAGGGCAGCTTTTCCAGTTAAAATTTTCACTGTCTTCTTAAAAAGAATGGCTTCAGGGATCTTTACTGTATTTGAAAGCTTTTAACTTCAAATTAAGCTCTGTACTGCTGTTCATTGGCTTAAAAACCAGAATGAGAACCAGCAAATCCAAATGTGAATTAGTCAGCAAACTCACACAGCTTTTTCTTTGCTCAGTGAAATAAGCAGAGGTAATGTTTTCTTCTGAGGCCATGGATAGCAAACACATCCTTTAGAAACGGAGTGTTTGATTTCCAGTAAGAAATGTGTGCTGAGCTCAGGCTTTTAGAGGTTGAGTGTGTCGGTATATTTTGTGCCATTTTTGCTTATTTTTTTGAAATTTAAAATTCCTTCATCTGAATATTTTAAATGCCTGATGGCCATAATCTTATATACTGAAATAAACAGGGGAATTAACTTTCTTTATAAGGCATAGGGAAATGTGGCACTAATTTATAGCAAATAAAAGAATAAAAAAGCAAAGGAGTTCTATAGTTTATGAATGAGGGGTTCAGAAATTGCCCATTTAGGGAAAGTTAAGCACCTCAGAACAAACTAGCAATTTAGCTCCATGTTACGCCGAAGAATTGATGCTTTTGAACTGTGGTGTTGGAGAAGACTCTTGAGAGTCCCTTGAACTGCAAGGAGATCCAACCAGTCCGTTCTGAAGGAGATCAGCCCTGGGATTTCTTTGGAAGGAATGATGCTAAAGCTGAAAGTCCAGTACTTTGGCCACCTCATGCGAAGAGTTGACTCATTGGAAAAGACTCTGATGCTGGGAGGGATTGGGGGCAGGAGGAGAAGGGGATGACAGAGGATGAGATGGTTGGGATGGCATCACCAATCCGATGGACATGAGTTTGAGTGAACTCCGGGAGGTGGTGATGGACAGGGAGGCCTGGCATGCTGCAATTCATGGGGTCGCAGAGTCGGACATGACTGAGCAACTGAACTGAATTATTCCTAACCCCTTATTCACTAGGATTTTTATCTGAACATGATATATGCAGGGGAAACTGAACCAATTTTTTGTATAATTGAATAGAAAAAAATGATGGTGCCCAGATCCTCCAAAGTTATTTATCTAGTCTATGTATATTACATATGTAATTATGTGAAAGTGAAAGTCGCTCAGTTGTGCCTGACTCTTTGTGACCCCATAGACTACATAGTCCATGGAATTCTCCAGGCCAGAATACTGGAGTGGGTAGCCATTCCCCTCTCCAGGGGCTCTTCCCAACCAAGGGATCAAACCCAGGTCTCTCACATTTCAGAAAGATTCTTTACCAGCTGAGCCACCAGGGAAGCCCATGTAATTGTGTGGTGCTTTAGATGTTAGGTCGTGTCCGACTCTTGCAACCCCTTGGACTGTAGCCTGCCAGGTTCCTCTGTCCATAGGATTCTCCAGGGGGAACTGGAGTGGGTTGCCATTTCCATCTCCAGAGGATCTTCCCGACCCAGGGATTGAACCTTGGTCTCCTGCATTGCAGGCAGATGTAATTGTGTACACAGTGTCAAAGACAACCATTCAAACAATGTAATAATCACCTACAGTTGCTCCTACCTATCTTCCTTTCTAGATCCAATTAACAAGAATATCAACAGTTATTCCTGTTATGACCTGGGATTTCCATCATAATCTGTATCCATCTTTCCTTTGTTCTGCATCTCTCTGATTCTTGTTCGTTTCGTCTCTCTTTCACACACACACACGTAAGCATGCACACAAATACAAGTTTAACTCTTAGGACCAGCTCTCTTATCATATATGGAGGAGAGGAAAGATTGTTATCAGTGTTTTTAATTTTGAAATAAATTTATGCATAATGGGGTCAACTCTCGACCCATCCAGTTATCCAGTCCAGTGACTCCTAAAACACTCAATTGTAGAAGAGTAGAAGCTTTAACTTATTTAGCACTATCTCCCCAACAACACTACCGATTTTAACTTATGCCCAATAACTCTAAAAATAGGGTTTAAAGAATTAGTTTTAAATATCCAAGTTATTTCAACCAAGGACCTACAGCTCTACAACTCCTTTCCTTTGCTAACAACTTCAGCCACCCAACTCCCTGGTGAATAATAATGCCAATATAGTCATCTTTGTTTTCTTTTGTAGTTTATTGAGAACAAGATCATTCTGTCAGCCTTCACGAGTTGAAGTCCCTCTAGAAATGATTGCAGTTTTTTATCCACCCACTAGATACCAGAATACCCTGCTGTCTTTGCAAAATGTGTAGTCACTCCTCAAATCATATCTTATGCCAAGTTTTAGGAGAGAGGGAACCATGCCAGAATTCATTTTAAAATCAAGTTCTGTTTTCTATTTCTAGTGCTGGTGCATGGTAGACAGCTGGAGGGTAGTTTCATTTAAGTTGGTTTCTTCCTTGACACCCTTTCTTTTCAGATATGAATTGGCTACTGCTGCTGCTAAGTCGCTTCAGTCCTGTCTGACTCTGTGCGACCCCATAGACAGCAGCCCACCAGGCTCCCCCGTCCCTGGGATTCTCCAGGCAAGAACACTGGAGTGGGTTGCCATTTCCTTCTCCAATGCATGAAAGTGAAAAGTGAAAGTGAAGTTGCTCAGTCATGTCCGACTCTCCACGACCCCATGGACTGCAGCCCACCAGGCTCCTCCATCCATGGGATTTTCCAGGCAAGAGTACTGGAGTGGGTACGAATTAGCTAGAACCATGCTAAAATGAACTTAACTAATTCTGTACTAAAACACCACCAATAGTAATTGCAAATAAATACAACTCAGTAAACATTTCAGTAATAATATGCTTGGGGCAGCAGTTAACATTTTTTCCTGCCTTTAGGAAATATTAATTGTATGAATGTTAGGAAGCTCTACCTAATAAAGTGTGGTTTATATAAATGTGCCATAAATTGAGATATGGAGCAAAAAATAAGAAATCCCAATCTAGCTAGAGACAATAAGGCACATATTATATTTAGTATAATGAGCCTAATCCAAATATTAGTATAATTGATTCTTCNATTCTTCATATAAGATAAATTCAAAATATACTTAAGAAAGAATATTGGCTGGGCATTTAGATATACTGGTATCCTTTCTAATCACTACTGTATTGTTTTGCATTCTGCAGTTTATGAAGTCTTAGGCTATTAGTATTGAAAACATTTCTAATCTAAGTCCCTGAATAGAATTGCTAAGGTTCTATTTGGATGATAATCTGTGTTTATGTCACCTTTCCTCACTGATTAACCATCTTTGACACTTTGATTGAATACAATATTCCCAACACATCAACTGATTTAATTAATTCTCGCAAATGTTTTGTAAAGGCCAGAATGCTCGTTTCTATAGAAATACCTCAAGTCCTTTTTCTTGGTGCCAAGAGCTATAGATTTTTTAATAACCTGTTTGCTATCTGGTAGAAACTAGAATTTCTAGCCATGACTTGCTGAGCATTCTCATAGTTTCTGCAGGGTTCTTATAAGAAAGGAAGCTCATAAAAAATGTTATCAATTTTGTTGACTTTTCCTCATTTACTTTTCCTTCTTTTTAACATAAGATGCCCCTCATAGCTGTGAGGGGCTTCCCTGGTAGCTCAGATGATAAAGAATCTGCCTAGAATGCAGGAGACCTGGGCTTGATTCCTGGGTTGGGAAGATCCCCTGCAGAAGGAAATGGCAACCCACTCCAGCATTCTTGCCTGGAGAATCCCATAGACAGAGGAGCCTGGCAGACTACGGTCCATGGGGTCTCAAGGGGTGGACACGACTCATCGACTAACACACACATATCTGAGACTGGCTGGCTGAAGGGTTTTTATCCAACTGCATATTCTTTATGGCAGCCACATGTACCATGAAACAACACGATTTTTGCTGCTTTTCTCTTTAAGGCACATGGAAGGATTTCCAAGACCCAGAATAAGTCAAGAACAACTTCAAATTGCAGGCTTCAGTATTTGGCAATGGGTTTACCTCTGTCAGGTCTACAGGAATGGTCTTATTTGATTGCATTCAGAATGGACTCTATTCCATTTTTAAAGGCAACCTTGTATCCCACTAAATTACAAAGCCCTTAACTAATGTACTACTCTTTACAAAAGGTTGTAGCTCTGCAACTATCATAAGAACATGTTGATGCTAGTCTTCTCAAGCCACAGATTCAGTAAAGAAATCAAGAAACCTTTAGGTACTCTAACATTTTGCAGTCCATTTAAATTTCTTTGGATGTTTTATTGATATTTCTGTGGTCTTTGATTCTGTACATACCAATTT